>NQII01000320.1:794568-959381 GCA_002778355.1 Clitarchus hookeri | reverse complement strand
TATAATACTTCTTATTCTAGGTTACATTTGGTAAGTTTAATTTCTGGAATAGAAAATTTTTTGCAGACTATCAGAGGTTTATTTCTCCGTCATGGCTTAACGATATTGTCGACAAAAGTTTGAAGTAACGAGCCATCCCTGCTTTCACCGAAGTAATTTTGGGAAAACATGGAAAAGCAAAAATCAGGAATGCATGGGTCATGAGTCGAACCTGGGCCTTCCAAAATGAGGACGGTACCAATTCGTTAGTTCATCCTAGATTTTCTTTAAATTTCTTCCACGTTTCACTCTGACAGCAAATCTTCACAACAGATGCAATTTCAAACAAGTGCCGCAAGGTATAACTTCAGTCAATAACATGTTTAACAGAAGCACATTTTTTTCAACAATTTTGGACGCTTAAACTTTATAAGAAGTAGTTGAGAGAGTGACCAACAAAAAATATTAACTACTTAGAAATTAACATTTAAGAGCCTTTTGAGGATGTTGCGATTTTCAAATCTGATTTTGGTAGTAAATCAATAAAATACCAAATTAATTGAATAATAATTTCATATGTTTTGCGCCAAACCAAATTTTTGAAATAACTTAAACGCAGGGCTTAATTTCAACTAAAGTGATACATGAGGTCACATAAACGTTTATAAAGCAATTGCGCTGTATCCGACAGTTGGTTTGCCAGTATTACAGCTTAAATTCTGGGTATTTTAATTTTGAATTTTATCATTAAATATACTACACTAATAGTCAAAAAAATAAATACACCTACAATGAAGGGTCGGATTGCACTTCTATTCGAAAGTAAGGCAAAATACACCAATAAAAATAAGTGATTGCAAACTGAGACTGGTATGAGCAGTACTTGTTGCGATATTAATGCGTCTCTCAGTATCATGTTGGGCCGCCATTTTGTGGACACATTCTGCCAGACGTCGCTGTATTGAGTAGTTGAGGTCCCTAATGGTGTCCCGTGATAACGAATCTTGGATACTCGCTCGCAGTTCCTGCATATTTCGCGGTAAGGGTGGAATCGCGATGGAAAGGCCAATAGCATCCCACGCATATTCAGTTGGGGGTAGTTCTGGCGATGTGGCTAGACGTAACAGACTATTCATGACTTAAAGGCGCGCTCTCGCGGCAGAGGTATGAGGACTTGCGTTGTCCCGTTGAAATAGAGCACTGGCGTGAGCGTTCCCAAACGGCAGGACCACTGGTTGCAGGACCTCACGAATGTTCTATTGGTCTGTCAAAAAGCCTGAGATGAAGACCAACGGTGATCGGGCATCGTGCGAAATCTCACCCTACACCGTGACACCAGGCCATCTGGACGTGTAATGCGTGATGACAAACTGTTCATTTTGGCTCTGCCCGCGTTGCCTTCACACACGGAGGTATTGGTCGTCGCCACCAAGCCAAAAGCAGGACTCATCACTGCATGGCTCCATGACGGTCGGTTACGGCACCATTGCTGTCTGTGGCGACACTGACGTGGTGTTAAGGACAGCCGTCGTAACGGTAATGCATGCATGTAATCCTGCGTCATGCATTCGTGTGCCAACGGTACCGGTACTCGCAGGATGCTGCAGGATGGGCGTCGCTGCTCGCTGAGTGTCCGTGATCGTGGTCACTGTGGCACTACGTACATGTCGGGGCAATCTGTTGGTTCTCCCTCTGTGTGGTTCGTAGCGGTCTCCCAGATACTGCGCGTTGTGAGTGCTTGTCTTTNGCTACGGTTATATCCACACGGCTGGTATGACACACAATACGATGAATTAACCATCTCCCTTCCCGCAGCCCTATGAACACCTCTTCGACTCATCAAACTGTGCAAAGTGCTGTCGAACTCGTCTCCCAGGCATACTGTACATACTTTGAAGGACTGCTACAGACAAAACAGCACGAGTTGAAAATGGAAAGCAACCTCACTAGGACGATCTTATATAGCTCGGCAAGTACAGCAATAAGGCCCTCCCCTCCTCTGCTGACGTCACTTGCATAGGCGAGCGGGAAACTCGAATAATCCGCAACGCGTTTCTCAAATTGTCAAACCTGCCCGACACGTTTCACTCAGGTAAGTTGCTTCCTTGTGGGTGCATTAATTTTTTTGACGATGAGTGTATTATCGGCAAACCAAAAGATGAATAGCCATAAAATTTATTTGCAGTATTGTAGTGACATAATTATTTCGATAAAACATATATGTGTTTGTTAAAATACTTACATACATTTCAAATTACAGTAATTTTCCAAATCTGTTCCTGTATTTTTTTACTGCTTCTATTACTTATATCATACTTATTCCGTATGGGAGAGTTTGCCATAAGCAAAATTTCCGCCGCAAGATGCGCTACTGCTCCAAATATGTCGTTTTTAAGCTGGCGGTAAATTGAGAAATTCTATATATTTATGTGTAAAAGTGTGTATTTGGCCTGATTTGTGATATTCACTTGCTCCAACCAAAATAAAGTATTAACTTTATTTTGTAACTATTATTCACGTCTTTCAGTGGTATTTACAATTGTAAACAGTAAATATTAGCATGTGTTCGAATTTGAGCGTTCATAAATAATCTTATTTTGTTGGAAAAAGCTACAAATTAATAAAGGGTCATCAAACGGAATTTTTTGTTTCTTTAGTTTTATTAATTAAAGTAATTGTGTAACACAATGATTTTTTCTAGACCCGATTTTACAACTGGATATTAAACAACGTGTAGACATATTTGGTTAGTTTATCATTTTAGTCTGAAGAACGAAGTTTAAGTTCCCTCACAATACAAATCGAAAGATTAAAAAAAAAATTGTATATATTTTATGAAAATGACAATTATTCCATTTGTTTACATGCAAAACGAAGAAAATCTGTTACACGTGTGAAACCAGTGCTATCCGGTTACGAAAATTTTTCGTTGCCCAACTATTAGCATTGAGCTTCCCAACTTAAATAGAATAAACTTTTGCAACAAAAGAATATAGTTGTTGCAACGCGTAAAACGATGCATTTCTCTGATACTATAAGGGTTGAGTTGAGAGATTTTGGTCTTGAAAGCCGAGGAGGGTGAAATGAGATGAGAATGGAGCGGCGCCAGATTGCAAGGGTGGGGGAAACGGGATATGCCATAGAAAACCTGCTGACCAGCGGCATCGTCTGGCACGATTCCACTTGCGAAAATCCGGGGGTGGCCGGCCGGGGATTAAACCCGGTTCGCCTTGGTGGGAGGCGAGCAAGCTAACCGCTCAACCACCGCGGCTCCTGAGACTACAAGGGTTAAATAATCCGATACGGGCTAAATCGGTGTACATCAATTATTTGATAAAAGGGCCGTAGTCTGAAGTTTTAATGAGGATTGCGTGATTCTGAGTAAGTGAAAATTAATGAAGACTGTGTTCCGACGTAGCGCGCAGCCAATTTGCTAATAGCATCTAGTTAAATAATCATAGGGCTGGGGGTTTTAGCTCGCTGCCTTAATTGTCGGGGATTGATTGGTTGAGCTATCCCGTCTCGAAGAAACTTCTGTGCAACTCCTCTGCAAGTTAAAATAAAAATAAAATGTGCAACGGAAAACTTTACAGGATTTTGTTTCCTTGGAGGATAATACCTGCACCTGCCTAACGGCATGAAGTTCTAAAGGGAAAATATTCTACGTCTTGAATAGACTATAAAAAGCTTAGATTAGGATTTAAACTAATTTAACGTAACAAATTTCTTCAGCCCTACAGGAGACGTCGTCTGTGTTACCTTCTTCACAGATAAAAGTTTTAAGACGCCCGCGTCCATGGGACGCGAACTTCTTTGCGAAGTGTCTAAATTTCACATTTTCATAATAAACTACCGAAAGTGCTCGCTATCTACTCTCTTACTAAAACAAATCACACTTCTTATTAGTCCGGATTGCAACTTTCAAGCCACCTCCTGTACTGTATTCATTATTTTTAAACCTTTCAAAATCGCCGAAAACTGTGTGTACAGGCCACTGTGTCGTAAAATATTGCTACAAGACTCTAGGAGCGTATCCGAGTTGGGAGGGATGGAAGTGTTACTAAAAATAAAATAACTTAATTTAAAATTTAATTTCTCTTAACTGCTATAAATATTCATACAGATATTTTTTACAACATTAAATAACCTATTTACACTTTTACTCTCCTTATTCTCAGTGAGCGTAGTATTGAATGTATATCTTAATTATAATGCAAGTCCTTATCACTGTTTCTATATCGGTTACAGTCACTTAATTCACGCGTATTGTTTACACATAATAAATCTGTCTATTGCCATCATTCCAATCGTCTGTCACTCACGCATCCAGTTCAGTAGTCCCACCCGTCTGTTTTACCCTTCACTGTACCGATGCTCGCAGTCCGCAGACTTCACTCCCGACGGTCACTCTCGTCCCCACAATGCCCCAAACTCTACACTGTCTGCTCGGAGGCCCGTCGCGGCTCAAGTGATCTCGCTGGCTCGATCTAGAAGGTTCCCCGAACCCCGAATCTTGCTGAGAGAGGCTATGGCGATGACCAGGACATTCTTGCAGCGATAACCACAGAAATTCAATCCGCTCAAGTACGGGAGCGCACGAGTCCCGATAGACTTCTCTTGGCGGTATAGGCACGCCTTTGTAAATCTCCGCGCACTTCTCTGGTTACCACACTGTCCTTGGCACACTGATACCATTGCTCGAGTGGTACGGGTCAAGGAAAGCAATTCAGAGCAGTAATCATCTAACAATATGCTCATTGAATACCTGCGAAACATGTGTAGGGCTCCGCGTGGAACTCTACTTCAGATATTTCCACCAATAAGTGTGTAGAATTACAATATTAACAATATTATAAGGAGTGTATTAAAAAAATAATTATTATAAGAATAATAATATATAAGAGTAATTCAAATAATAAGATTATACAGTTATAGAACAGGATTGGCTAGAGCTGGCTAGTATTCAGTTAACGTGAGGTCTCATTCCAAGGAGCCAGGAGGCAATGCTTACATACATTGTGACTAATGCCAGCATAGATGAATCTGCGGTACAGTGAAACCAACAAATATAAAAAGATATTGTGAGGTTCACTCAACTTTATCGTGTCTTCTTGAATTGTAAGCCACGTGGGAGAATATTAGTGTGGTTGAACACTGCGCTAATGGACGGCCCTTTGTACACCTAGACCACAATTTAGTCACGCTGGTGTGATAATTGCCGCTTGAGGTTATGTAATTAACACGGTGAGCAACGGAAAGCCTGAACTCATTTCAGTCACAGACTACTTAGCACTTTGTATTCTGACTACATTTACCGGCATTCAAGAAAAGCTAGAAATTGTGTCACTTACATCGCCCATTATAGAAACGCCATTTCTGCTAGTCTCTTCTTGTACACTTACTACCGCGCTATTGGTGTGTACCATATTTGTCAGGCTTGCTTCACTGTATAAACTTTATTATCGGCGTGCTATCAGCCAATAGAGTGCCGAGTTGGTCGTCGCCCAATCAAATATAATTTCACATGTAAAAGGCAATACGCTCTATATCGTTAATTTCAGTTGTTACAATAAGATCGTTATTTTTATTCACCATAATTAACGTGGATGCGCTGTAATGTTCTTTTAAGATACTGATCAACGTTAAAGAAACAATGAAACTACATCCATGCGAATTATCTTTTCGATTGTGGAGAAATTTCAATTTCAAGCGTAGTCCGAGTTAGACTGGGATATAGTGCGCTGAGTGACAAAGGTGCACGAGTGAAACAGCGTCTTCTACTTCGACCCCCAGGCGCGCACGTCACTATACTGGCATCACTAACCCGCAACGCCGTTCCCAATTCCGCGCCTGGTATGGTCTATTCGCGGGTTATTCACACTCTTTTGAATCAAACCTTTGAAAAACCACCCCATCTATTACGTATTTGGTTTTTCCCTAAAGATGTCATGTATTTTAAGCGTTTTATACTCGTGGTAACTTTAAGTTGCCTTAATTTTTGTTAAATTGAAATTTCACTTAAATTTTATTCATAATTTATAATATTTCCTTTTAAATTAAAGTGAATTAAAACAGTGAATAAATCCTTAAGCAACTGCTGTGTGACTTCTGATTTCTAGCTTGTGTCTCTGCGTTGCAAAAAAAAAAACAATAAATTTGAAGAGTGTTTTTGGGAAATCGCGTCCGTTAGAATGAAATATAGTACTGAAATAAAAGGCAATTAGGGCTGTCACGTCAGTTGTACGTATAAACTGAAATATTTAAAAAAAAAACCACAAACGCCCTATAATATACGTTGAATTTGAAAACCATTAATATATAGCAAAAAACAGGAAAGCTGTTTTACCAAAAACCTTTAAATACTGACATTTCGATGTTCTAGCTGTGAAAATACTGTAGCTCAGACAAAACGGTACTAACCTCTTTAAATTATTCAAATTTAAACATAAAATTAAAGGCACAAATGCCAAAAAATTTAGACATAAATTTGATTCTTAGTTTCGTGTGTTTATATAAATTGTTGTGTGGCTGCTGTAAATGTAGCATTAGTAAATTTATAAATAAATCCGGTAATTTTTTACTGTATTTCTCCGTAACTTCGTGAAATTTTTTTCAAAGTGTTAAACAAATTACAAAACTGTTTACCATTAATGTTAGCACCAGCTCGATTCGTATTTAACTAGAGGTTTAAAATAAACTGCGGCTACGAATGGTATTTATGCTCTTTTTTAACTTCGTACTATACAGAAAAAGAAACGCTCACTGCTTCCTGTGGCCGGAATGATTCTGTGTGACAACGTGATAAATATTAACACTTCAGACATTTTTACCATGCTTGCTACGCTGTCGAATAGAATAAAGTTTGCGTTTTGAAATGCAAGAGAAATATCGTATGCAAATCTGGTATTTAAATCGTGTTCTTGGTTAAAAAAAAAAAAACATATGTTGATTCTTCACACCTCAAGTAATAAGCAACTAGAATCACAACTGTGCGACTGTTTCGTGTTAAGGTGCACTTAATCATCACAAATTACTAGCGTTTTAAATTAAAATGCTTGTGATGACATAACTCAAAGGTAAGGTATAGAGAAAAGGAGGAGATACTTTCAAATGATGTTGAAACTGTTCGCAAAAGATCTAAATACTGTACAACGTAAATCGAATATTTTTCATACAACAAATTTATTAAGAATTCACGCGAAGGAAGAAACATAATATAATTTCTGTATTACTTTATCATGAATGGTAAGTATGACGAACGTAATTAGAAACTGACGTTACACTTCGTCGCAAAGGCTGCTCGACTTATCAACTCGGTGGTCAGCATGTCAGTTCATTTCCTTCAGGTCAGAGAAGCGTGACCAGACGTCCCGATTTTATCGGGAGTGTCCTTTTGATGATCTGTCCCGGTGTCCCGACAAATTTTTAACTGGACCGCAAACATCCTGTTTTTTTTTAACGTTCCACAAATGGCTGTTTAATTTATTAGATTTATTTTTTCCAAGCATTCAATCTTTATGATATGACAGATTATTCTTTTTAACCAATTTTAATTATAAATACGTTTCTTAAGATGAGAGAACGCATACAGATTCGGAAAGTCAAGTTCTGTTTTTTTTTTTTTCAATGTTTTTACAATAATTTACTTGGTTACCACCAGACAGCACCCGGTGCCCTGTTTCCACTTTCTCGTCCTTATTCCGCTGCTTTCTCTTGTTTTAATTATCAAAGTCGTCCTGCAGTCAGCACTCTCGTCTGGGGGGATGAGAAAATATGTTGGTATTACAGCCATTTATAAAGTATAAATAAATTGATGCAATTCCTAGCTGTGTGATCACCTCAGATCACCACAGCCGTAGCGAAGAATCCGATATGGCTTAAAACTTCCTAAAAACAATTTAAAACGTCCTCAGAGAAAGTAAAAATTTTCAACAATTTTATTTTAAAGTAATTAAATTCTCTCAAAGGCTAGCTCGAATCGCCTCGCATAGTTATGACATAGAATATTTGCACATAACAGAATGTTGACAACTTTCTCTCTCAAGGATAAATTAAATTCTTTGCCAGTTCCGATTACAACAAAATATATTTCTATGAAGTGTAAACAAACGAGACTGGCAGTTCAGCTGGCTGATACATTTCTAACCTACGTGAAAAACAATAGGTTAGTTAAACAAAGTTATGCTCTCAAATTATATAGGTCTGTTATCTCAAACCTAGATCATCAAAATAATTACAATAATAATTAAAATTCCATTAGTTACAAGTTTTATTTCGTTAGGAGCATTATGTATCATGTTTACAGCGTAGTAACTATTACAGTATTGATCCACTGGGTATATCTGTACGAGCACCACAAAAAAGTTACACTCTCGCTAGAGTACATACAACTTATACCTTCGGTATTGACTATTGTTCTTCGGTTGACTCTTGCGTCAAATATAATGTTCAGTTGCAAAATAAATATATCCATAAACCAAGTTTATGTCCGAAAATTAAATCTAAAATCTTAGAGGACAAAATGTATTCATTGTAATGGATGTTCTACGAGATGAAAACGATCGTTACTAACAGTTTCATGCACACTGTACATAGCAATAAATTTCTAAGTTGGTGGATCAGTAGGGAAAGGACAAGTGATATGCATCCAGGAGCCTTAATTTTATACATATGTTATTTTATTTGTATGAGTATCTCATTCACCAGAGAATATTGAAGTCATTTCGACTTTGGTCAAAGAAAACCGGGGCTGATATCACAGTAAAACGTCTTAAGCTATCTCGAGTACTGAGAGTAGAGCAACGTCGCTAAAGATCTAAATTATTAGCTTCAGTTCATCTCACATCTGTTTAGGGTACGAAAGTTTATGCCTTGGTAAAATTAATACAACTGACTCCCTAGTAACACGACATTTTTAAAAGCGAGAACATAAAAAAATTTACTTTGATTTTTTTTACATGGCTCAGTAGCGCTCTTATTTAATAGCAAAAGATTTTATTTTAAGTGAAAGGAATATTCTACAACTCGCAATTTAATCCCTCTTCACGAATAAGTACATTGAAATAATAATTCCTGCAAAATTTTTCTGGTTATATTTTGTAATAATCCATAAATTTCCAGAAACAGTATTGGCATTAAGTCCTCTTTATACCGTAGAAAACAGTAATGAGTTAAATTACATACTTCATATTTCTGGCGGAAAAGACAATTATAGGTGATCACACTCATATGCCTGTTCTTTCACGAACCGCAGTACAGTTTTTGTTAATGTTTTAAATATAAACAAACATTTTATTTTGGAAAATCTGTACGTTATAAAAATGCAAAAATCGGGTACGGAGTGATGCGCATTGCGGAGTTACATTTTTTTTGCATTGTATTGTAAAGGGCTTATTAACGTCCTTCGGTGTTATGCCCGAAGTGCTTATCAAGGGACGACATACAAACTAACTTATGACCTAACTTAAACTAACGCCCATTCCTTACCTGAGATTTGAACCCAGAGCTTCCCGCGCCACAGACCAGCGGCGCACAAACCAACTGCTCCATGGGAGGTCAGCTTACATTTTTTTTTATCGGGTTTGTAGGCTGCCGTCGCCGCTAAAACTCGACAAGAAATGAGAAGACGTAAAGAAGTGAAGACGTAACACATCGGTAAGGGAAACAGGAGTACTTCGAGAAACCCACAGAGCCGCCGGCAACGTCCACGATGTTTCCCCAAGTGCAAAGATCCGAGTTCGGTTCCTCCCGAAATCGATCCCGGATCTTTGTGGTGGGAGGCAAGAATTCAGAGTCCATCAGACTCCCAACTATCCATTGGGGTTTTTGCTGATTTTTCCCCAGTTGATTCAAGATTTTTAATCTGTTTCAGTAGTATTTGCGATTTTTGGTTCTCCAACATTGTGTCAACTTGGAAGAGCCATTTCGGCTGGGATGTTTTGTATTTTTCAAATTCATTGTACTTCCTGTATTTATCATGTTTAATAAACGAACTTTATCAAGCAATAAATCATTCAATCAAACTCCCGATCGGCCAGTGGCCATAATATAACCAGGTGACCATGACCTTGACCCTGGTGACATTTGACCTTGACCTTTGTGACTTTTGACATTGAACCTTGTGACCTTTGACCTTGACCCTGGTGACATTTGACCTTGACCCTGGTGACCTTTGACCTTGACCCCGGTAATCTTTAACACCAACAATTAAAAATATATATTATAAAAATGTTTAAAAATATATAAAAATTATTTAAAAATTATTTAAATATGTATTTTAAAAAACTTAAATTTCTGAAAGTACCCACACATTGCCCTCTACCCATACTCATTCAACGATATTGGTAGCTGCTGTCCACCATCTTTGTAGACGCCACAGCCACCGTACACCATTTTGGTCGGTGCAGTCCGTAATATTAGCAAGAGCAGCTGTCCACCATCTTGGCCGGTGTAGTCAACCATATTGGTAGGCATCACAGCCGCCGGCATAAATCTTGGTTTTTTTCGTTTGTCATTTGTATATACATTACCGGAGTTTCTCTCTCGCATTCGTTCGACCACCATATTGGTTTTGTTTGTCATTTGTTTATGCTTTACAGGAGTTTGTCTCTCACCTTAATTCTACCGTAATCTTGGTTTTTTTAGTTTGTCATTGGTTTTAAATTACTCGTACTGTCCCCAGCACTGGGCCCAGCAGACGACTAACCCCCTCCACACACCCTTTCCAATATATTTAATTGGCCAATTGCCCCACCCCCTTCAAATATATTTTATTGCTCTGCCAATGTTTATCATTAGCTAATTACACGCGTGTTTTCGGAAACCTTCGTTCGACCAATTAGTCGGTTCTCCTCCACCCACTTTCAATATATGTAATTGCTCTTCCTATGTTTCTCATTGGCTAATAGCCCCACCCCCTTCCAATTAATTTAATTTTTCCACTAATGTTTCTCATTGGCTGATTTCTAGTGCGTTTTCGTAAACCTTTGTTCTGCCAATTAAAAGCGTTTGCTCGAACTCTCCCCCTGTTTCTCATTGGCTAATTGCCCCACCCTCATCATCCCCTCCATTAATTATTCACCTTCATTCGACCAATAACTGGGCAGTCCTCCACCTCCACCCCTGATTCTCTCATTGGCTAACCACGTCACGTGATAATCTTTTGAACTGGCTAATTGCTCATGTGTTTTCGGGAACCTTCGTTCCGACAAATCAGCGGACTACTTAAATCGCGAGTGTGGAGTAATTTTTTCCCCTTTAAAAATTCTTTATAAGACGTATTCTAAATACCCTCGGGAAATCAGTCTTTATTCTTGCTCTTAGAAATGCATGTGTGTTATCCGAGAGACCATAAAATTCTTTCGGCCATTTTGGCATTTGGCAGGGAGATTTCGCTTAGTGCCTACGATCAACGGGACGAGTTACCGTACCTGCAGAAATAATTTATCCTGGTTTATGCAATTTACTGAAATTTCGACCGTATTCATGTATTGCCGGCCTACCTGCAGCAGGACGCAGACATACGGGACTGCCTCCCGTGCAAGGAGTGTTTCGAGGGATGCACCAGCTCGGTTCCCGACAAGTCGCATCGTAGGGGTTGGTGCAAGGCCCCCTCCGAATTAAATGTTAACGCTTCATATGACGTAGATCTACGACTGCATTATTTTGACTATAATTTAGGTGGTGGTAACTATCGCATTAACAAGATGGCTTTTATAATGAATAAATCGATCTCTAGGCGCCCAGATACTTTGAGTTGCATCTCACTTACGAAGCACACAACCAAGTGACCTATAAGGGTGACACCTACAGGTGTCATTACGTGTCCCGTCACCCGTTCTTGCTAAGCGTTTAACTGTAGTGCGAACTTTCCACCGTACTACGTGTTAACTACTGGACTTCAAGCTGTGACCCTTACATGTAATTTGTACAGCGTCACCCGCCAATCAGCGCCTTGTGACCTACTTGCCAGCCGGCAGCCCAGCCAATATGGAACCTCCCGCAGCATGCAATAGCCAGTCAGACGCGAGGCTGGCTGGAGCAAGCCTCTCGCAGCCAATCAGAGAATGAGTACGTCAATGTAAAAGGAACCGGCAGTCTCTGCGTATTTATCTACTTCGTGAATATGTTTTAAAGTATCGGAATAATGTTCTCAGTATGCTGCATATGCTGAAATTTGTATTCCGTAGTAGTTTTATGTGTGGTTTNTAAAGTATCGGAATAATGTTCTCAGTATGCTGCATATGCTGAAATTTGTATTCCGTAGTAGTTTTATGTGTGGTTTTTTTTTCGTACGAAAACAGACAGCTGACAAATTGTGATTTTTTTTATATTAAATGCGTGTTATAAACACTCTAAAACATAGTTCGCGTGCAAAGTAGGCGGAGACATACCATAGACATCAGCTGGTCAAAACTTTTGCTAGCGTGCGTGTCCTCTGCCCGTGGTGAAGGCGCATTTGCCTCCGCATTTCCGCAGTCNCCTGGTCAAAACTTTTGCTAGCGTGCGTGTCCTCTGCCCGTGGTGAAGGCGCATTTGCCTCCGCATTTCCGCAGTCCGACAGTACACAGCTGCGTCGAAGAAAGCTGGTCGGGACTCCAAAGGCCAGACACCTCTTTGATTATCGTTCGTACGACGCCACGTAGATCGCCGTGACAGCATTCGAATAATTTGCTACTTTTTGTGGTCCCTCGCTGACTAATGGCCGGCTTGCATTCAAAGGATTAAATTATAAGAAAAAGTGCTTGACCGAAATGAACACATCGGTGATATATTTTTGTTCAGCTGCATATAGATGTAAGATATCGCAATGTACACGTAAGCTTAAAAAAAAATCTCGGTAATGGGTAAGAAATAAATTTCCACACCAAAACTGTAAAAATTTTTGTTCTCCAAAACCAAAACAAATACAAAAATATTTATTTAAATAAACGTAGAAGGATAGATCATTGTTTTAATATATAAAAAAAATTTGTTGAAATAACTACGAAGAAATATTGGAAAATATTAAAATCACTATCAAAAATATAGAAATGGTGTAACATTTGTAGATGACTGTCTTGCCTTCCGGACTGAAGAGGCGCCTTCATGTCTGCATCCAAGATTTCTTAGCAGCATAACTACACGACTGAAGGACAGGCTGCCGCCAAACTCTCATATGTCCCTGGAGGCAGCGCTATCGTGAGACTAGGAACCGAGGCTCCCGTAACTCGTTTGTTGTTGGGCTTACAAAATAATTTGCAGCTCGACAGACTTGGGCGAGAACACTGAGCTGGCGGCGGGTCGCTGTGTTATTGCTTGAGCTGGACTCCGGGCCCGTATTTAATCAAAGCTGTCAACCACTGTCGTATTCCTAATACGTTACGTGTAGGTTTATCGGCGAGGGAGCGAATCTCCCCACCAGTAGTGGCGACTGGCGTGTTGCAGTTATGAAGGGGCAACAGAATATCTTACCTGTGGTTGGTCGTCCAGGCGACCAGTGGGAATGGAGAATTTCTCTGATTGGCTCCTGCGGCAACCAAACGCTGTAAATCTCAGCTGCCAATATTTTGACTTGACGAAGGTTTATTCTATTCAGGATTGAAACAAAACGGGATTTCCCATGGGAGAGTTTGCCATAGGGAAAATGTCCGCCGCTAGGTGCGCAGTGTTCCAAAACGTAACTTCTAATTAAAATTGTAAGCTACGTAAACAATAAAACGGAAAAATTTTNCTAGGTGCGCAGTGTTCCAAAACGTAACTTCTAATTAAAATTGTAAGCTACGTAAACAATAAAACGGAAAAATTTTTCTTAGTAACGAAGTTATTTTATATTTTAATAATCGATATTGCAATTATATAATTTTTAAACGTAGAAAATATNTTTTCTTAGTAACGAAGTTATTTTATATTTTAATAATCGATATTGCAATTATATAATTTTTAAACGTAGAAAATATAAAAAAGCATGGTACACATGCGACACTAGCGCCTACGTGGCGGCGAAAATATTTATGGTTGTCAAACTTAAAAACATCGATCTTCCCGACCTGTGGTAAAGATTTCGAGACAAGATACAGTCGAAAGTACTGTAGGGTCGTCCAGCTTCTTTGATTGGCTAAAAAATGTTCTGGCTGGTGTTAACCGTTGGCGCACGAATCACGAAGGGTTAGTGTCGGAGTTACTTGGTCCTTAGGGGCTTGGTCAAAGACGAACACGGTGNGTGTCGGAGTTACTTGGTCCTTAGGGGCTTGGTCAAAGACGAACACGGTGCCAGCAGCCAATGGAGGTACAACAACAGCTGAGGTGTGTATATAGTATTGAAGTCCACTGTGTGCTCCGATTTTTACGCGAAAAGTCACCGGCCCTAGGTACAAGTAACCTTAATTTGATCATGTGGAGGAAGTGTACAATTTGGACAGTGAGGAGGAAATAAGCTGCAGAGTGTGGAAGGCCGCATCGTGCTTGCACCCGGTGCGCTTCTGATGTCCGTAGTTCGTAGGCGTCGGGCGCTGCCGGTTATTGGCGGCGTGGCAATCAGGGAACGCCGAGCAGTGAGTGACGCGCCTACACAATCAGGCACGCCCACTAGGCGTCGACAACGAGTAAGGCAGTAAGTCGATGTCTTGCCGAGCAGGTACTCCGCCCCAAACTTCGTCCCACAAGCTAGGACGGGTAGTGCACGCCCGGTAAAAAAAATTCCAGTAGCGTAGTTTGCAGTGCGCAAATTTCACGGCAAACAAAAATTCTAGTTAACCAATAAAACGCGATGGAAGTTTTCGACACGTTCGTCAGAGCTGCGACCTAGGAGAATGCCTGGCGTCGCTACTGTACAAAGTTGACTTCCCTGTGCATCTGAATCCTGGACAAATGTACGAACGCTCTCGTGGATGTGTTTTCTCGCTATAGTTTATTCGCAGATTTTTCGTACTTTTTGAATCAAACCTTTTAAAAACAACCCCGTGTTTGGTTTTTTTTTTCCCCCTTGATATGCCCTGTATAACTAGCGTTTTATTCTTGGGTTAACATAAAAGTACCTTATTTTTGGTTGAACTACACGTTTACTTTTATTTTATTTACAATATATACAATTTAATTTATATTTAATATCTATAAAAAGGGAGAAGATGTGTGTATTAGTAATACTTAGTAGGAAATATTTCTTCTCATATATGGTATCAGGCAGAGTGCGCACAAATGCAGTGTATTGTCTCTTTGGTGTGATTTTATATACTCGGTTAAGTTTGTTTAGGATTGCNTTTTATTTACAATATATACAATTTAATTTATATTTAATATCTATAAAAAGGGAGAAGATGTGTGTATTAGTAATACCTAGTAGGAAATATTTCTTCTCATATATGGTATCAGACAGAGTGCGCACAAATGCAGTGTATTGTCTCTTTGGTGTGATTTTATATACTCGGTTAAGTTTGTTTAGGATTGCNGCAGAGTGCGCACAAATGCAGTGTATTGTCTCTTTGGTGTGATTTTATATACTCGGTTAAGTTTGTTTAGGATTGCCCTGGAAGTGGAACTTGAGAAGGGCTTCAGGTAAGTTGGAAGTAACCGTGAAATTAACTATGTACGTATACACTGGTACGGTAAATTTGCGAATGTTCTTAAGAGTGTGTGGACGCAGTAGAGACGTGTGTGTGCGTGTGTCTGTTGCAGGGTCGTGCGACCTGCCGCTGGGCATGGAGGCTGGGTCCATCCCCGACTCCGCCATCACGGCCAGCTCGTCGTATGTGCCCAACGTCGGGCCACATAATGGCAGGTAAGTCTACGCCGTCATCCACGACGAGCCTATGCGCGCTATCTCATCTTAAATGGATAGAGGCAAAGGCTTGGGTTACCAGAGGCCCGGCAAAAGGATCCGCCCTACTTTTTAACCGTGCTTATGCGTCCTTTCGGAAGTTTCATAACGAACAAAAATACTTTGTTTTGGGGTTTGCTAAAAGGTAGTATTTATCTACTAATTGTTTTCATATTATTGGTTTTTGTGTAACAAAATTTGTTTTTGTAGATGTGTTGTCAACATTCACATAATTAATCATTCAAAACATTTGCAAGTTCTTTAGTAAACCATAAAATTAATTTTTGTGATTTTGTTTCCAAATTTTAGTGTTTAAACTGAAGTAGGCTAGTGTGTATTAAAATAATTTGCATATAAATTTATTTCACTGGTTCTTAGATTTTATATTTTATATTAACTGATAATGGAAACATTAACACTTGATTAAACTATATTTTTCAAAACTTAAAGCTATCTAAGAAAAAAAAAGTCATTATCCAGTACAAATGGTTTTCGGCGCTAATTAATTTGTATTGTCCTTCCTTTTAATGCAATGTCCTCCTTTTCCCTTTTCCTGATGAAATGACTGGTATCCCTAATTATTTCAGAGGTAAAGTAAACCCTTTTAAAATCAACTTTTTAAAAAAAGTCACATCTCGTAACTGATTACACTTATGCTTAATGTCACACAGGCATGCGCGCTCAGTAAAAGTCAACACCCAGAGATCGGTACATATTTACATTCTAAGTCCGAATCAGCGATATCAATCAGTGAACTAACATTCACTGAAAGTCAGTTGATAAGCTACTGCCGACTGGCAAATCAAGGAAATGAACTGGGAACTAGTGACTTATGGCAGTGGAATTGTCGACTTTCAGTGGGAATCACTAATAAAGCAGGGAAATTCAGCCATAATATTAATTAGTAGAGACCTGAAAAATTCGCTAGTTCATATCTGCAGGCTAGACTCTATAGTCTTATATACAGATATGCCGATATCAACAGCCCATTGGTTGTCTGCCGTCACAGCGAAAGGCGAATATTGAGCCAGCCTTCTCCAGGAGGTGACAAACACCGCGTGGACCAATGGTTGACATTTTATTAACACACGTGTTTTGAATNCCTTCTCCAGGAGGTGACAAACACCGCGTGGACCAATGGTTGACATTTTATTAACACACGTGTTTTGAATTCTAGCCTGTCCCGAAATGGAGCCGCGAATTTTTCAGGTCTCTATTAATTAGTTATCAGTAGGACCAACTGTTCTTCACGAAAATATTAACGCGAAGGCTAGACTTCAGTGTCCTATGTGCACAGTCGCAGTCTTTATTTGACTATTGGCCGCTTGTCGTTGTGCGAATATAGTCTGTTATGTGAGTGAGCCAATCAGGATTTAAGTTTCTCCGACACTGACCGTCCGTGATTCNGTTGTGCGAATATAGTCTGTTATGTGAGTGAGCCAATCAGGATTTAAGTTTCTCCGACACTGACCGTCCGTGATTCGCAGGCAGACAGATAAAACGCGTAACAATTCAAATGAACCAATCACGTTTGAAATAAACTTTTTCTTGAAATCTTTCCGCGAAAAACAAGTGCCCCTAGTTATCAGGTACTGATTATTAGTCGCTCAATTTTCACTATCTTTACTGTTTTGGCTCAATTCTCACTGTTTCAGATATAAAGTGTGCAGACACCCAAAATATGTTAGAAGTGTATCCTGNCACTGTTTTGGCTCAATTCTCACTGTTTCAGATATAAAGTGTGCAGACACCCAAAATATGTTAGAAGTGTATCCTGTATCCATCACCACAGGATTACCAATCATGTTGGTCTATGCATTCCAGCTTAGCACTATCCTATTGGTCCGCCGTTCGCCAGACACGCAAAGTAATGCAGTGAAGATATTCGTGCGGCTCTTAACGTAGAGGTCTTGAGAGCCGATGAGGGTGAAGTGAGGCGAGTATGAAGCAACGCCGGAATGCAAGGGCGGGGAAAACGGTAGATCCCCGAGGAAACCCGCCGACCAGCAGCATCGTCCTGCACGATTCCCATACTCTAAAATCGGGGAGTGACCCGGCCGGGGATCGAACCAGGTTCGCCTCAGTAGGAGGCGAGCAGGCTAATCGCTCAGTCACCGCGACCCCAGATGGATAGGACTTTTAAGTCTAACCTACAGGTCATTGAAGCCACGAACATTACATTTCCCTGGCTCTATGTACAGGCTGTGTAACGCAGTGCGTGTAGACCACGTGGCGAGCCGTGCGCGGGTGTTACGCACGCTATGGTTCCCACGTGGCCGCCAGGGGCGCTGTGTACGCCAGGATGAAACTAATCGAGATTCATGAGCCGGGAGGCGGTTCTGTACAGTGGTCGAGAGAGGGGGGGTGGCGGCAGTGCCACTGCTGTTGTTGCGCCCTCGGTCCCGAGGGACTCGGAGAGGCTAACCCTGTTTGTGTGTTCGGCCCTCCAGCCTCCTGCGCTAATGGAAGGCGAATCCTTCCCCCTTAACAAACCTGGACGCGGAGCTCTACTTTTCTGCGGGATTGCGAGCACATCCTTCCCCGTTTCCCGTTACTCGGATATATACTTTGTGTAAGGACTCCACGCTCGTCTCTCTCTCATTTTACCACTTTTTTTTTCTTCTCGATACATGACTAAATATTTTTATCCTCGTTTCTGTTATCCTTTAACGCTTTCAAATTGTAATTTTAAGCGTTGCAGCGAATACATTTTTCTTTTGGAACTGTACTAGTATAATCTGTTCGCGATTTCTTCACACTTTTTTTAATTTAAGCTTTGAAAATTACCCCATGCATGACTTGTTTGGTTATTTCTTAAATATGCAATGTATCACAAGCGTTTTATACTTCTGTTATCGTAAAACTACCTATTTTTTTTATTAAATAAAACTTTTACTTGTAATTCTTTATTTATTTATTCTAATATTTAATTTATAATTAATATAAATAAAAACAGTGAGAAAACCGGTGTGTTGGTAATGCCTAGTAACAAATAGTTCTTGTGCAAAATGTTATTACACTGAGTGCGCAGGAATGTTGTGCGCAGTCTCTTTGTTGTAGTTTTCTAGGCTTAGGTAAGCTTTGTTTGCACGAGGCGGAGGAATATCCTAGAAGTAGAACGTCAGCAGGACTTCAGAAAAGTTGGAAGTAACCGCGAATGGACTATATGAATATGACGTCTTGTATGCAATATTACAGAGTATAGGCTGTTCACTGTAAACTGAGCGTTTTTTAAAAGCCCTGCTCTAAGATCTACTTGTAAACACGCTGTGTATTCTTCCCCCTCGTGTAAAATGAACACTGCAATGGGCCTCATCACTTAATTTATGCATCAGTCAAGTGAAACTGGGAAATTATTAGAAAAGTAAATATTTTACAAATCTGGTAATTTTTACACTTGAATGCATTTTAAAAATATTTTTCTGGTTTTTTACAAACGTTTAGCTAACACTTTTAATTCTATGTTAAGACATGGAACTACTTTCCACCCAACGCTACCAACTTAACTGGGCGCATGCCACTCAGTCCGCCCGTTAAAATATGTGCAAGAAGGAGCAGTGCCATTTTTCGAAGGTTGATTTCACAAGGGCTCACTTTGCCGTGTACAGCCTTTGCTTGAGAATACAAAGGTAAAACAGCCGCTTATGCCGCGAAATCCAGCCTCGCGTACTAACAGAATGGCGTCACTGATCGACAAAATTTAGAAACGCCGTTCGCCATCAGTGCCTGCGGTAACATACTCGCCAGCTGGCATTTCAGGCAATAGGGAACCTTCCGCAGCGCGCAGTAGCCAATCAGACCCACTGCACATTCCCAGAGCCCCGCACAGCCAGTAAGCGAATGGGTATGCCCACGTGAAAGGAACGGTCCACGCTATTTCGCCTATGTGAACTTATCTACTCCGGGACTCGACGTTCGTCTTCATACCATTTTACCAATGAATTTTCTTTTCGATATCTGAGTGAATATTCTCCTCCTTTCTGTGTTACTTTACGAATGCCACGAACTAATAAAATACTTTGCGGATACCGTACTTAAACTGTGTAACTAGATCCGTTGAATTTTTTTTCGCAAAACTATCTGAGAGAGCTCAGGACGATTCCAGCGTAATGTGTGGAATCTTGAAACTTTTCTCTGGTTTTCGGTAACTGCATTCGTGAGGAGGAATTCGCATGCCTCGTCACGCACTGCAGTATCAAAACTTCGTTGGATGCGTGTGCACAGTCATTGCGCGTGAAGAGAATCNGTGTGCACAGTCATTGCGCGTGAAGAGAATCGCCCAGTCACCAATGTCCAACAAAGTTAGACGCTTTCGATTCGTATCGACTTGCAAAAGTTTTTCACCGAAAAACGATTGATCTACTGTTTAGTTCTTTACGTACTCTCGGAGCCAAAGTGAATCTCCTGTGGCTCTATAGACAATGCAGAGGGTAAAAAATACCGAATGTAAGCCTGGGCAAGACACAAATTACTAACAAATTATATTTATCACGCCAGTAAGCTACTAGAATGTTTAGTCGCTATACTTCCTACCGTGCGCAGACACAACATGCATTTACCGACTTTGAAACATTTACACCCACACGTGCGTGGATACAGGGAAATTTAAATCAAGCGCGAAACGTCAGGGAAAAAACTGATTTAGTCAGCAACTTTAAGATTGGAAACTGGTGAAATGTTTTATCTAAGGTGCTTCTGTAACATCAGTATCCACGTTTCTAAAAAAAAAAAATNTCGCCCAGTCACCAATGTCCAACAAAGTTAGACGCTTTCGATTCGTATCGACTTGCAAAAGTTTTTCACCGAAAAACAATTGATCTACTGTTTAGTTCTTTACGTACTCTCGGAGCCAAAGTGAATCTATCAAGTCAGCTAGCTGTTCGTATTTGAAGAACAATCTATGTATGTTCCAGCGGACTTATTGTCTCTTGACATACATCAATATTTTAACTGAAGAATTCATGGAATGTGGCTGCATTGTTTATGTTCTATTTCAAAAATATTTGGATATTTTAAGAGGTATCAACTAAAGTGTATATCTTCCATTAAAGAATCACTGCGTTAAATATAACTTTTAAAAAAAATTTCTACAAACTATGATTTTGAAATATTTCTACTTTTTCATCGTCTGCCGAATACAGAAGAAATACTTTCGGTTTCGATTTCAAACCGTAGCGTCCTAACTATCCGAAAAATAAAAATCGGAAATCTATAGGCGTGAAATTTACATTTACATATTTGCATACATTGTGGCTGAACAAAGATAATCACGTCTTAAAATAGCGCTACGGATGTTAAATCCCTTTATTTTAAAAATTTACTAATTGGCTCTGAGCCACGATATAAATTTTTTGTTAACCCACCAAATTCAAGATGTAATGTCCCTGTTAAGCTTTCATCTGCATATCCTTGTGACTGTAAACATGTCAGTAAGGATAAAGACTTTCCTAATGTACCGTAATATCGTAGTCGTTCATGGCTTGTATTTGCGTTTTGCTGTCATAAATTATTGTTTACAAAAATGTTTTAAAATCAAATGTTTTGCATTTATTTCATGAGATATTTAAAATTCCCACGCAACTGTATAGTTTGTGTTTTTATTAGAGACCGTGCCCCTTAGGCAAAAAGCTATTTGGTTTCGTTCAGTCTTATTAAGACATAATTTTGATTTGTAACAAAATACTTTAAATCTGCAGTCGTATATATAATTTACAGGTATGACATAACTATCTAATGTGTTCATTTTTCAAGCAAAGTTTTTTCTTCAAAGCCTGTATCAGTTTACATGATGTATAATATTGTATTTTATTATACAAGCGATGAATGTAAAACAGTTTAATCAAGGCTTTACTAGCGATTGTTTCAACTGAGCATGGCAGTGTTAACTGAGACATTTCTGGAATATTCTGCGAGCTTTTTATAGTTCCAAAGTTCGTCAATTAAAGCAGTTTCTCGTTATAGGAAAACTGATCTGTTGTAATTGACACGTCGTAACATGCACGCGATAAATGAAGTTCTCCAAATGACAGCTGAAATGGCAAGTTGGTTTGCGGCTGAAATAGCTGCCGCGCGCTGCACGCAAAGTCCTTTCATGAGTCGACCGATAGTAACGAGACTAATTCGGAAATACACGCTCTTTTTTTTTCTCAACCATCCGTAGTCCAACTTTGCAGCACGGTTCGTTAAAGCGCGATCAACTTAATTGATTTTGCTTTAATAGAGAAATTACTACAAGAGATGGCTGCACAATTTAACGAAGTTTGAAGCGCGGTTCGTATTTGTTCGTTCACTCGGAAAAGTTGCCTCTTTTTACATTAATTTATTTGTACGTGTTTCTTAAACTGTTTGGTCCTTGAGAAGAAAATCTGTTATTGCGGTCAAAGTAGTTAGCGAGAAATTATCGCGATCATAACTTGGAAAAGAATTTATAAGTGGGCAACAATTTTACGTGCGCAATGAATATTAATTTTAATTTTACATTTTCAGTAAAAACAAATATATGCAGTGTACGATGTCCTTCTTCATAATATCGTCTCCTTAAAAAAACATCATTTATTTAAGTAAGAAAAATATTAAATTTCCATCTTTTCTCAAATAAATTTCCATCCTCATTCCAGCAACTGCTTGAGAAGTTCTTTGGGTGAACTTTCTCAATTCCTTACCTATTAAAGTAATGTCCTGGGTAGCATAGGGTTCTAAAACCAAATTAATATTACTGTTATAAATTTTCAACCCGTAATTTATAAACTCCTGTGGTGTTTTCACTGCTTTTTTTTTTTTTTTTTTTTTTTTTTTTGTCCTTTATTTCACGAAAAACCTCCCTGCATGTTTACATAAACAGCAATTTGGTTATTGCAAAATGCGTTTTTGTTTTGTCATTTTCACCCTGAAGAACTGAAATCTCGATCAGATAATGTGGGATAGTTCGAAAGTTCAGTTGAGTTTAGCCCTCTGGTGCAATATAGTCATGTATGAGGCTGTTGCAAATAGCTTTCTAATCTATTCCATTATCGTAGCAGTGCTGTATTGCAGTATCGTGACGTATTGTACCGGCATTCATCAACTATTGCCTCAAGTACGGGTTTGTTTACACCAGTTGTTTGCACCGCGAAGTTGGCGTAACTCATTTTGAACAAAACTACACTCAAAGACGTAATAATTAGCGCACCACGTAAAAAGTATTCGGTAACCGTGATAGTTGATAAACAGATAACTTGTAGGATGACGTGAAAAGTAGCGCATAGACATGCGATGCATGGGGGTGCTGCCTTCGCTATTCTTTATCGTTCTTACAACAGCTCATGCGATGTGATACGCACAATACTTGCTTGGCGTAATAAATGAGCTGTAGGCACGACGAGAGAGTGTATGGGAGGGATGTATGAACGAATTACGGAGTTTGAGAGAAGCCTGAAATAGGACTGCGAGAGACAAGTTGGACAGCTGGACAGTTCGCCGAACTGTTATTTAGGCTGTTCAAAATTTTTCAGTTATGTTGTGTTCGTAGCAACGGGCACGGTAAAACACCCGTACACGGCAGTACTGTTCTGTACGATCCCGACAGATTACAACAGGAGGGAGAGCCGTTTGAACATCAGACAGATACGAAAAGATTCAGCCACTTCCTTGTCCACTATCTTATGACATGTAACATCTTCACTAGAGAGCAGCACCTCTGCCGTATGTGTTTCCAGTGCTTCCAGACGCCTAACACAAACTAATCTCCTGTCTCCTCGACCTTCACATTTTCTGTCATTGATATCTCTAAATCATCGTATTTGTTCGTACTGGGGTAAGTAAAGACAAACGCGGAATGCTAGGAACGGTGACGTATTATATCTCTAAGGTGGGTCATTGGATTCATTAAATTTTCGCCTCAGCTTGCAATTAAGATTTTTTTTTTGTGTGTTAAAGGCTTGATGAAGCAGACAAAAATGCATAGAACACTTTATAAAGCCGCTATTGCTTGACTGCTGTTGATAGCATCACATATATAATCGTTCGCAAGTAATAATCAATATTTATTTATCGGCTGTCACTGGTTAAAAATCAATAAAGCAGTTAAACTGTACCAATTTTTTTTTAAGTCCGAGGAGCTGTTATTTATGCTATGTAGTTCTATGAACTACGTTAAATTTAAATGGAACGAGGATAAATCCAATATGGCGGGGATTGATTCCCCTAAAAGACGAATCGTTCTTTTCTTTGGGAACGAGTGACCACTGTACTATAAATGACCATCAGCAGGTGAGCGCTGCAACCTCTACCATACTTTACCGCGCCACGCATTCCCTACTGTGAGCACAGAGTAGATACATAAATAGAGGCGAAACAGCGTGGCGGTTCCTTTGACGTGGGCGTAAAAATCCCATGATTGATGGTATGTGTCTGTGGAACGAGCGTTGCATCTGATTGGTTGTTGCGTACTGCGTGACATGACTTTGCTACCATGTGCAGTAACTGTTTCCCTTCTGTAAACTCAACTACTCTGTGCTATATGCTTAACGGTTTATTTACAGAGTAATTTAATACTACAGAGGTGAGGCAGTGACTTGTACTAACGAAATCCAGACGCACGCGCAAGCAAAATGGCGTAAGTTGCCAGCGAAATTTTGAAACGCCGTTCGCCAATCAGCGCCTGGTAACACACCCGCCAGCCGATAGGCCACCAAACAAGGAATATNGAATTTTGAAACGCCGTTCGCCAATCAGCGCCTGGTAACACACCCGCCAGCCGATAGGCCACCAAACAAGGAATATTTCGCAGGATGCAGCCAGTCACAATGCACGTTCCCAGAACCTTGCGCATGCGATCAGAGAATTGACACGCCCACATCAAAGGAACGTCCACGCTATTTCGACTCTGAGTACTTATCTACTCTGTGGTTTGGGTGAGTCTTCGCATTTATTTGTCATTCGCAACTATAGTTGATTCGCTGTTTCATCACACCTTTTGAATCAAACATTTGAAAAAACGCCCCATATATGACGTGTTTGGTTGTTTCCTAAATATGTCGTAGATCACAAGCGTTTTATACTTGCATGCATACTTATATAACTATANGACGTGTTTGGTTGTTTCCTAAATATGTCGTAGATCACAAGCGTTTTATACTTGCATGCATACTTATATAACTATAGTTACAAGTTTGACTAAATTAGACTATTACTTCTATTTTATTCACAAATTATAATTTTTAATCTATAATTAAAATGAATAAAAACGGAGAGAAAATAGGTGTGTTGGTAATGCCTAGTAAAAAAAAATAGTTCTTATGGAAAATGTTATTACACTGAGTGCCCACAAATGCGGTGCGCTGTTCCTCTGATTTAANTAAAAAAAATAGTTCTTATGGAAAATGTTATTACACTGAGTGCCCACAAATGCGGTGCGCTGTTCCTCTGATTTAATTTTCTAAGCTTGCTTTGTATGGGGCGGAGGAATATCCTAGAAGTATAACTTGAGCAGGAAGTTGGAAGTATCCGTTAAGGAGTATAGCGGTGATTTTAGGGTCACTTAGTGTCCAGCGGTACGTTTAAGACATCCTGCGGCCTCATGTGCCCTTTCCTGGCTCAGTTTCCAGGCCGCATTTACTAGCAGTGTGACGCTCGCCCACACAAAGTTGTGTTTTCCTATAGTGCGTATCACACTAAGATTGCAGTAAAGAGTACATGGCGCGCCCTGTTGCCTTATGGTACCGATTGTCAACAGTAGTTGTGTTGAAGTCATATTTATATTAGCTTATGAAAATAAAACTGTTATATTTGCTACCCGGTGCAATTTAAGAGTAAGGCGCGTTTATAATTACTAACGTCATGTTTCAACGCTTCTGTGGTCTGCCCAGGCACCTGATTTTTCGCCCTTTGAACATTTGTGGGACCAAATAGTACGACAGTTTCCTCCACGTGAAAATATTGGTGATTTTATACATAGGAATAATTGGCAATAACTGTAAGTAAATATGCCCGAGTATAACATATGGCGTTAGTTTTATTCCACGCCTGGCAATATCGGCGCCTGTTTTCAGGTAAGAAGCGGTTCGAAGGGATTCTAAATGTGTCCTTTTGGTCGCAGGTAGGTGGAATATTGTCCTGATGAACTTATACTGTAATGTAATCACTTCTTTATTTTATCTGCATCATAATTCCTATAAAGTTTCGTTAGAATCCAGTAGTTACTTTTGTGTACGTAAATTTTTATGTCAATGAGTGTTATTAAATATATTCCAGCAGCTTTTTAACCCTTTCAGCCAGAGAGTCNCTTCCAGCCAGAGAGTCATATATATATATATATGATTTTACACAGCTAGTGGTTCTAGTGGTCTGTACTGTACACGGCAGAGAACAACATCCAATGATTTATGTCCCTGTTTCTCAAAGAATACTTTATTTACTGCATCACATTTTTTTTTCCGCAAGAAATTAACGCTAAATGTGAACCACTGTAAAGCAGGTTTGCAACAAGCAAAATTTTGTGTTAGAGATAGAGAGAGAGAGTTATACAGCTAATATGTTTATCTTCCGAGCCGCTGAAGGTATCGAAATTTTGATTTCGAATTCGTAAATGGGTAAGTTGTTTTTGATGTTGTTTTTAATGTTACAAACAGATAAGGTGTGTGCTTAATTTTATGTCCATAAATTGATTAAAATTAATTCAACAAGCAATCGTGCCTGTTTCACAGTCCACATCAACGCAGCAAAAGAGTCGAAACCTTNTTGATTAAAATTAATTCAACAAGCAATCGTGCCTGTTTCACAGTCCACATCAACGCAGCAAAAGAGTCGAAACCTTGCAGTACATCACATTATGCAATGTACGGATCACGTTTCTACCTTCGTTTTTTCCACTCAATGCGTGCAGTGATGTACGTGTAGGAACTCTCCTCTCCCAGCGGACGACGCAACCTACCCCGCCACAGCTACAGTCGAATGCATACACCAATGAAAGCCCCCTTCTATCTCATAAAGTACTTGTCAGATTTTCAATATCATCACGTCACTGAACTCGCAACTTAATAAAATATTATGCTATTGGGATAAATAGGCCTGTTCACATTTTAAAAACAGTTAATATCGTTATCAGAGTTATTAGTTATATCTCGCAACAGACAAATATGAAGTCTTATGAGCTCCCTAGTGCGATTTACAAATTCTAAATCAATATATCGATACTTTCAGCGGTTCGGAAGATATTTGGGTTGAATATCTTAGCTCAATAATNTACAAATTCTAAATCAATATATCGATACTTTCAGCGGTTCGGAAGATATTTGGGTTGAATATCTTAGCTCAATAATGCTGTATATCAATGCCAATGATAACCTTGTATTGTGGTTAGAGTAGTTCGGAAGTTTCCTTTGTGATAAATTCAGTTACTGTATGAAGAAGGTTATAACTANCTTGTATTGTGGTTAGAGTAGTTCGGAAGTTTCCTTTGTGATAAATTCAGTTACTGTATGAAGAAGGTTATAACTATTAGGGCCTATGTCAATACTATAAGAAATTGTTTTTGGTAACGTAGCATTCAGAAAGTTTCGTTATGTACTAAAAACTACAATGAAGAAAAGTAAATTATTAAAACTAATTAACACTTTTATTTGGCGAACAGCAACATTTATATACTTCAAACAAAAAAAGAGTGTAACCAAATTTTGCCTTTAATGTAAAGGATTAATATCGTCATAAATAAAAATACATCATTAAAGTATTTAATAACAACACTGGGAAACGTTTGTTTTAGCGCAAGGGGGCGGGGGATCAGAGCGTCAGAGCTGTTCATGCTCTGTCATTCCGGTCCCGCGGCGGCCATTTTTTCTTAAACATTTCCCTTTTCCCTCAAAAAAAGCACCTATCCCCCCCTATGAAAAAACGATCCACCCAAAGGCCCTTTCCATTTCNGGGGGGGGGGATCATTTTCGAGGGCAGAGCAGTGGCGGTCATATTGATTTTATATGCATAGGAAATGCCAAATCGATACAAGGGGTCCAGGGTCCATAGTTAGAAGTAACCATCAGCCATCTTGGTTCTGTCAGCTACATTGTCCACCATATTGGATTAAGGTGACCTTGACATTTGACCTTTATCTCAGGAACCTTTGATCTTAAACCCAAAAATTCACAAAAAAAATTCCAACAAATTCCAAAAATCCCAAAATATGTATGGGTATTTATTTTAAAACTTATTTTAAAAATTATAAAATAAAAATTTTCTTTATTTGGGCGTAGAAAGGACGAGGGACTGGAGCCCACCAGCCACCATGTTATGAAGTCACCCAACCACCATGTTGGATCCAGATGACCTTGACCCATGACCTTGATCCTATAACCGTGCCTTTGAATGACATTAAAAACAAAAACTCGAGAAAAAATGGTAAAAATTGAATAAATTCATAAAAGCCAGCGAGCATATTACATTACTGACTACTGCCGCCATGTTGGATCCAGGTGACTTTGACCTTTGGCCTTAACCTAGTGACATTTGACCTTGAACCCAAAAATGTGTCTAAATCCTACCAATTTCCTAAGGATTTATAAAACATTAATAAAAAAAAAAATTTTACGTCCCCCACAGCACTACGCCCAGTAGATGCCTGACTCCTCCTCCAATCAATCATACTGTATAAACATGCCCCTCCCTTTTCCAGTGTTTCTAATTGGTTAATTAGTCGGCAGGCCTCCACTCCCCTCATCATAGGTTATTCTGTCGAATGCACCCTACCCACCATATTAGTTTTTTTGTTAGTAATTNAATTAGTCGGCAGGCCTCCACTCCCCTCATCATAGGTTATTCTGTCGAATGCACCCTACCCACCATATTAGTTTTTTCGTTAGTAATTTGTTTACTTTTTCAACGCCTAGGTGGCACTGATGACTCCGACCAACATGTTGGATCTGGATGACCTTCAACCTTGAGCTCACATCTGTGACCTTGACATTATACCCATTACCTTGAAAACCTAAAAAAATCCGAAAAGTTTCAAAGTATATTTAGAAAATTATAAAATCAATTAAAAACTTGATTTTCGTCAATATTTCTATCAAACTCGCAATATTTCCATCAATCAGCACCACAATTAGCACCGCAATCAGCACCACATGCACCAATATTTCCATCATTCTTTCAACATTTTCCTCAATCTATCGCAATCTTCCCATCGATCTTTCAATCTATCCATCAATATTTCGCAATCTTTTCATCATTACTTCAATCTTCCTATCAATCTTTCGCAATCAGCACCATAATCAGGACAACACGCACCACAATAAGCACCACATTAATAACAATCATCACCACAATCTTTCAATATTTTTATCAATCTTTCAATATTTGCATCAAACTTTCAATCCTCCCCATCAATATTTCGCAATCTTTCAATCAATCTTTCGCAATCTTACCGTCAATATTTCACAATCTTTCCATTAATCCTTCCATTCGTCTTTCGCAATCTTTCCATCAACCATTACTCCATATTTAATTCATGGATTTGTCGTCTGTCTCCATCCATACATATTAAAAAACTATTCACCAACTGTCTCCAAAATTTGTGCATATCGACAGAATTAATGTTTTGTATGCAGTCAATTATTCATGCATTTGTACTAAAGTCTTTACTATCATTTTATATGCAGATCTTTCCATTAATAGTCTAGTGCTCACAGCACCACTTTAAAGTTGTGAGGGATAAAAGGATACGACACACAAAAAAAATAAAGAAAGCAGTTCATCACATCATGCAATATATCCCCGTTTCTTCACTTCCCTAATGACTAAAGATATTTCATCAATGCATGAGATATACCCGCGTTTTCGAAGGGTAATCTTTATAGACTCAGATAGTTGTTCAAGTAAGCCCAGAAGCCATAATAGGTAGCCAGTGTTATCAGTGTATTCTGCCTTCTTCATGTCGCTTGTTGCAGAAAATCTGTTGGAGTGTTGTGTCAGTGCATCGAGAAAATCACCATCATCGTCTTCAGCACTATCACAGCCTTCACCAAGTAAAATTATTTACAACAGAAGTACTAGGTCTTCACTTCATGTTTTGAAATCTATATTAAATTGTCTTTAATGTGTAGCAGGATTTGTATGCTTATCAGTATTTAGAGCCGACGACAGTTTATTTTGAATTTCGTTGACTTCACGCAAATTTCTTGCAATTGTACATTCCACACAAATCGACTCTACTGCACTCATTCCGTCTTTAGCATTAACTGTCTCATCATAATCGCCTGTCGAATCGGTGCCAATCGATGCAGCCAGAGGTGTTGCCGGCAACACTTACTGACTCCCAGTNCCTAGGTGGCACTGATGACTCCGACCAACATGTTGGATCTGGATGACCTTCAACCTTGTGCTCACATCTGTGACCTTGACATTATACCCATTACCTTGAAAACCTAAAAAAATCCGAAAAGTTTCAAAGCATATTTAGAAAATTATAAAATCAATTAAAAACTTGATTTTCGTCAATATTTCTATCAAACTCGCAATATTTCCATCAATCAGCACCACAATTAGCACCGCAATCAGCACCACATGCACCAATATTTCCATCATTCTTTCAACATTTTTCTCAATCTATCGCAATCTTCCCATCGATCTTTCAATCTATCCATCAATATTTCGCAATCTTTTCATCATTACTTCAATCTTCCTATTAATCTTTCGCAATCAGCACCATAATCAGGACAACACGCACCACAATAAGCACCACATTAATAACAATCATCACCACAATCTTTCAATATTTTTATCAATCTTTCAATATTTGCATCAAACTTTCAATCCTCCCCATCAATATTTCGCAATCTTTCAATCAATCTTTCGCAATCTTACCGTCAATATTTCACAATCTTTCCATTAATCCTTCCATTCGTCTTTCGCAATCTTTCCATCAACCATTACTCCATATTTAATTCATGGATTTGTCGTCTGTCTCCATCCATACATATTAAAAAACTATTCACCAACTGTCTCCAAAATTTGTGCATATCGACAGAATTAATGTTTTGTATGCAGTCAATTATTCATGCATTTGTACTAAAGTCTTTATTATCATTTTATATGCAGATCTTTCCATTAATAGTCTAGTGCTCACAGCACCACTTTAAAGTTGTGAGGGATAAAAGGATACGACACACAAAAAAAATAAAGAAAGCAGTTCATCACATCATGCAATATATTCCCGTTTCTTCAGTTCCCTAATGACTTAAGATATTTCATCAATGCATGAGAGATACCCGCGTTTTCGAAGGGTAATCAAATATCTGAGTCTATCAACAAGTTCATTCGGGTCTTCGGTAAATAGGTAGCCAGTGTTATCAGTGTCTTCTGCCTTCTTCATGTCGCTTGTTGCAGAAAATCTGTTGGAGTGTTGTGTCAGTGCATTGAGAAAATCACCATCATCGTCTTCAGCACTATCACAGCCTTCACGTTCATTTTAATAAATGTTGTCTTCATGATCGTCTTCACTTCATGTTTTGAAATCTATATTAAATTGTCTTTAATTTGTAGCAGGATTTGTATGCTTATCAGTATTTAGAGCCAACGACAGTTTATTTTGAATTTCGTTGACTTCACGCAAATTTCTTGCAATTGTACATTCCACACAAATCGACTCTACTGCACTCATTCCGTCTTTAGCATTAACTGTCTTATCATAATCGCCTGTCGAATCGGTGCCAATCGATGCAGCCAGAGGTGTTTCCGGCAACACTTACTGACTCCCAGTNCATCATAATCGCCTGTCGAATCGGTGCCAATCGATGCAGCCAGAGGTGTTGCCGGCAACACTTACTGACTCCCAGTATACGAACCCTTGCAGATCACGGTATGTTCTTTCAATGTATCGCCTTGCACAAACTGCATGGGACCAATGTCGTAATGCTTCATCGCTCGAAAAGGACTCATCGTATAGGTCGTTCTCTCATGTCGACGAGCATTTTGGCCATAGGTGAAAACTCGATCGCAGAATCGGCACTGGTGACAACCGTTAGCGATTATGTAGGTCGCCGCTCCATGATCGTTGAGGTCAAAGGCATGTCTTCGTATTCGCAATTCATTTTCGTGGTATGACGAGAGAGCGCTTCTAAAATGATTTTCACCTCATAGTGTCGGAACGTCAACTGTTATTTTTTGTCTATATAAATGCGGTTCTTTTTACAGCAAAGAGTCTAGCTTGTGCCCACAAAAGGCCTTCGACCATAAAATGTATATGTAAAAAAATATGGGAACACTCTGAGAAAACTCACATACTCAGTCGCCCCAGAAGAAAACACGCAGATAATTATATGTACATAAATATAGAATTATAAAAGTATTTTTTAATTTAATTTTATATATAATTATGTTTAGGTATATAAATAAGTAAGTATAAAATTATTTTTAATGAATGTTATACATAATTATGTAAATATATAAATATACAATAATTTTTAATTTTTTTATACATAATTATGTATAGGTATTAAAAAATATGTAAATAAAATTTTATTTTTAATTAATTTTATACATAATTATTTATACATAAATATAGGAATGTAAAATTGGTTAAAATTTATTTAATACATAATTTAGTATAGGTATATAAATTTGTAAACGTAAAATTATTTTTATTAATTTTATTCATAATTATGTATGTATAAATATGGGAATATACAATTATTTTAAATATATAAACATAAATCTACAAGCATATTTAAGTACATATTATCAAGTAAATATCTGAGTGTTTTCTTATGGAGCATGCGCAAAAATCTTTTCACAAAATTCGGGTGACCCTAACTCATTCATTATTTCTTATGTATGATTGAAATTGCCAACTCACTGGCCATTAACGCAACTGAGAAACATGATATACATATGACAGGATTCACACGTGAANGATTGAAATTGCCAACTCACTGGCCATTAACGCAACTGAGAAACATGATATACATATGACAGGATTCACACGTGAATACAACGTGGAAAATTAAATGACGTTAAATTTGTGTGTAATTCTCAGTATAGCAAACGAGAAACAAAATAGAATCTAAACAAATGCTTAGTATTAAGATTCATTACGAATGCGTCTTTACAAGAGTGTTAACAGTTGTCAATTGAAAATCCTCAATCTCACTCGCACTCGTACAAAAATAAAAAGGGTAAAAGGCACAATGTTTCGAACCGGTTCTTCTTAATTTTGACGTTATTGTATATTTACATAATATTATATAAAATAGAAGTTCATAAATTAAATTTAATCTTTTAATTATTTGCCCTTCAGAATTACGATGAGTTTAATTTTATAATAGGTGAAAAACAAATAAAAATTTGTGAATTCTACGAATTATTTTCTATGTAATGCTACTTTTAAACTTGCTTGCTTTCAGCTTTAGAAACTGGCTATTTGTAAAAGATAAGACAACGTGCAAAACGCATGATTTCGTAGGGAATTATTTATCTTTTTTCTGGAGACATCAATAATTGTACTGGTGTTTTTAATTAATTCCTTTCATAGAGTTCTCTACGTGTTATGTACGAATATGTTGGCAACAGGTAAACCTATACATTTTTTGTGTGCGTATTTTTGTCGTATTGTAACATTTAATAAAGTTCTGCCATGGCGTATGTACAAAATTATGTTTCATTCAATCACTTGTCTCTTTGAAATAATCACTCAAAGACCACAAGATGTATGACTTTAGATACATCATAACATAACATAATTCTAACAAAGACGTGTTTCTCATTTCACTCTGCCACAAAAGAGGAACGTCTCCTTGTATCTGAAATTCAACATCACGTCCCGACAACGTGACTCTAGGGTCATCCTCCCCAATCAACGACCAAAGACCAACCTTCCGGACCAATAGGAGACCGAGCACAGAACAGCATAGCGAATCAAGCACCAATAACGTGCCACGACAACACTCAGATAACCAGCTAATGTCATGTTCCTATAAACGAAGGCCTGGACACTTGCTTTTATCATAATAACTGTTTGCTACTTGGTTCAGAGGTCAGTTTAAGATAGTGCTTGCTTCCCGTTATTTCGCAAATGATAATATCTTAATAAACAAGAAAAGCGAAAACATAATAGTGGTAAACAAATAAAGGTATTTTTTTCTAATTCTTGTGGTTCAACGCAAAATTAAAAGTTTCTGATAAAACGTTATATTGGGTTCAAATATTTAAATTCCACTAATTGTATGGTATTTATTTTATTATTAAAATGATATATTAAGACTAGGTCACCAAGTTTTCTGTTACTATATACGAAAACGTGAGGTATTTGCTAATCAGGATGTTTTTGANTTAAGACTAGGTCACCAAGTTTTCTGTTACTATATACGAAAACGTGAGGTATTTGCTAATCAGGATGTTTTTGAAATGGGTGCAGATATTTTGGGGGATGCAAAGGCGTTTTAAGACGAGTGATTTTATGTAATGAACATGACTTCGGAAATNCGGGTGCAGATATTTTGGGGGATGCAAAGGCGTTTTAAGACGAGTGATTTTATGTAATGAACATGACTTCGGAAATGCATCCTGATGCTGCAGATAAATTAAAACTCGATACGCATATTCTGTATGCAGTAATTATTGTGTAAGGAAGGGTAGCACAATCACTCAAAACGAGTTGACATCGAAACCACAGGTACATTATTACAGCAATTGTTCAAAGTAATGGTCGTTGACCTGGTTGCACGGCGGCATACGGTGATTGTCGACGTCGACGACTTGACGTTGCCAGCTGGTTCTTGCAGCAGATCATTACTACTCCACTTTTTCCTGCCGTTGTGTTATGGACAGACGAGGCACTGTTTACCCGCGAGGGCATCTTCAACAGCAACAGTGCGTTCTGGAGAACTGCGGTGGCTGAGCGGTTAGACTGCTCGCCTCCCACCGATGCGAACCGAGTTCAATCCCCAATCGGGCACCCCAGATTTTCGCAAGTAGGAATCGTGCCGGAATACGCCGCTGGTCGACGGGTTTTCTCGGGGATCTCCCGTTCCCCCCGCCCTTGCATTCCTGCGCTGCTCCATTCTCACCTAGTTTCAACCTCATCGACTCTCGATGCCTCGTTGTTAAGAGCCGCCCAAATCTCTCAACTTATCTCCTCGTTCTGGATGGTCACACTACCCACATGCAAAATATTGCAGCAGTTGAGTTCACCAGGAAGACAGGAGTAATTCTACTTTCCTGGCCAGCACGTACAATACACCGTCTTCAGTCAGTAGACGGCAGTTTCTTCAAGCCACTTTCCGCCTACTGCGATCAAGCATGTGAGAAATGGTTAAGATCGCATCCAAGGAAACCCATCACCCAATTCCAAGTCAGTGAAACATTCGGTGAAGCTTATGGACGGGCAGCATCCATCGCAACAGCTACCAACGGCTGTTCCAAAACTGTGATTCGGCAAGTTGATCCTAATGTTTTCCAAGATAGTGATGTTGTGGCTAGTTTGGAGAAACAGAAGGTGAGCCTGTAGAAATAAACCAGTCCGGGCCAAGTTAATCCTCAACGCTGGACTGCGAGGCAAGCGTGAATCCATCCGATGCCACTGTTAGGGGAAGTCATTTCTCCACGCAGTGCTAAATGTAAGAAAGCTGAGGAAGTATCACCCCCCCCCCCCTCAGCATGTAACTCTGGGAATATCTAAAAGAGGAAGCCTTCGGGTGCGGCGGTACTCAAGCTCAACATACAATAACGATTTACTTGCAAAGAAACCAGCTGATAAACCGAGTTGTTCAAGAGACATGGCCGTTGAAACACGTGGGAAGAAGAACAGACGAGCCATGATTTTGTAGTAATTGTGGCACAGTTGGAGTCCGCGAATTTACTCAGTGCATACGATGCAGAAAATGGGCTCGTGTAGGCCACGTTCTAATAAGTATTTCTGTCATCACTGTAAGCAAGCTATTTCATTTTTATGTCTAAATATGCGAGAACTGAGGTGCATATATTCCGGTCCAATATAAGACTACAGTAGTCAAATTTAGAGCAAACTATTCCTAAATTGGAACGAACCCAATTTAAGAAACTATTTTTTTTTTCAGAAGATTACTAATGTTTAAACAGTGCGTGTCGAGAGTCTATCATATCCGTGCACATTAGGGATCAAAATATATTTTTTTGTATACTGTGATATTTGTTTTTGTTTTATTTAACATATGTCAATTATAAGTGGTCCAATATAGGCGGTCCAATATACATGCTGTATTCTGCTCGCGAAAAGATTTCAAGACGAGATACAGTCCAAAGCACTGTAGGGTCATCTAGCTTCTTTGATTGACTAAAAAATGTTCTGACCCGTGTTAAGAGTTTGCGCACGAATCACGAAGGTTCAGTGTCGGAGTTACTTAGTCCTGAGTGGCTTGGTCAAAGACGGACATGGCGCCAGCAGCCAATGGAGGTATAACCACAGCTGAGGTGTGTATATAGTATTGAAGTCTACTGTGTGCTCCGATTTTTACGCGAAAAGTCACTGGCCCTACTAATACTTAATAATTATATTTGTAGTAGGAGTGGATTGTATCTACGTGTGAATCATGTACACATTGGCGTCTTCCCCTCCAGCGACATGCACGTACACAAACACAGAAGGATCAACCTCAGGCCTTAAAAACAGCCACAGTTGAGGAATGGGACAATGTGCCTCAGGAAATACTTAAAGACATTGTTCTTTGCAAGCCTCGTCGGATACACGCGTGCCTTATGAATCGTGGAGCTCCTTCACGTTATTGAAGTTTGTCAATGCATCTGAGAAGACCATTGTTGTTGGTGTCGAAACTGATGAGATTCCTTTTTTTTTTTTTTTTTTTTTTTTTTTTTTTTTTTTTTTTTTTTTTTTTTTTTTTGTNGTGGTTTTTTAGTTTATGCATTTCGTTTGTGTCAAACTGGAATGATGTAAACGTATATAGTGTTTTATACACTTGTGCTATTAGTTTACAACATGAAATGTAAACTACTTTAATTCAATGTCACATTCGGGGTTCTGATATATGCTAAATATTTTGTGAGCCGTATGTTTATTCACTGATTAGTTGCGCAGAGGAACGGGCGTTGTGTCTGATTGGCAACATAGACATGTTGCCTGGAAAGCCGACTGGCGAGAAATTTAACCAGGCACCGATTGACGAACGGAGTTCCGATGTGTTATCGACGCCATTCTGGTGTCTTGTGGGGTTTGAGTTGGCGGCATAAGCCGCTCTCAGTTGGACGTCTCTTGTGCGTGTTCGCCTGGGCGGCAGACAGCGGCGAAGCACTACAAGCAGCGTCGTGACGTCAGAGCTCGCCCCGCCCAGCCGTGGTCGTGTGAGCGGGCCGCTGGTCGAGTGCCGTGTGTCCCGGGGACGTGACATGGCCGGAGGGAGTGGCGATGACATGCAGGCGGCGTGCACGCAGCTCTGGTCACGCACGAGCGCTTAATTCATGTCGCCCTTGTAGCGAGGGTGGAGCTGGCGCACGACACGCAACAATACAGAGGTGAAACAGCCTGGACACAGTCGTACGTACCAGGGAAATGGCGCCGCTGGCCAGCAACATGTTGCAACGCTGTCATATAGTATATACGCAGCATCATCACACTGTTTGAATCAAACCTTTGAACAAAGTGGACTCCAAACCTCTAAAGCTTCCTAATACTTACGCGAGTGGACGACACGTTCACAGATTTTACCAGATGAATCATTATGTTGAGTGTTAGGGGAACAGCGATCTCATTGGGCCATTCTCAAACAAGGAAATGGTACATCAATTGTACTGCAGCAAGTAAAGAAACAAATGTTGCAGACACGTGCAGAGGACGTCAAAACTGAACAAGTCGTCCGACATTTCCACGTTACGTCACCATCTCTAATCAAAATATTTTAGATTCGCTCTGAGTCAATAGCAAATGAACAAGGAAATAAGTTCTGAATCCGGTGCTACCTGGCCCGGGGTAAAATAGGCCGCACGCCGGGGNAGGAAATGGTACATCAATTGTACTGCAGCAAGTAAAGAAACAAATGTTGCAGACACGTGCAGAGGACGTCAAAACTTAACAAGTCGTCCGTTATTTCCACGTTACGTCACCATCTCTAATCAAAATATTTTAGATTCGCTCTGAGTCTATAGCAAATGAACAAGGAAATAAGTTCTGAATCCGGTGCTACCTGGCCCGGGGTAAAATAGGCCGCACGCCGGGGNTATAGCAAATGAACAAGGAAATAAGTTCTGAATCCGGTGCTACCTGGCCCGGGGTAAAATAGGCCGCACGCCGGGGAAGCAACCAACAAACAAACAGCTGGGACTCGAAGACATCCAGGACTGTGGAGTCTAGCCTATGGGCTGTCGAACCCGCGAAATTTACCTGGCCTTAATGTTAAGTATTTTTGGACATTTCTTCAGGAATGGTTGGCAATCATTTAGGGGCCGCGGTTAAGGCAACGCACACAGCGCTCACCTCCCACCAAGGCGAACCGCGTTCGAATCCCGGCGTGGTCGCCTCCCAGGTTTCCGGACGTGGGAATCGTCCCGGACAATGCCGCTGCTTAGCGGGTTTTCCCGGGAGCTCCCATTTTGAGCACTTTTATTTACTCACCTTGCTTCACCCTCGTCGGCTCTCAAGACCCAGATGTTAAGATCCACCCAAACCTCTCCAATGGAANATTTACTCACCTTGCTTCACCCTCGTCGGCTCTCAAGACCCAGATGTTAAGATCCACCCAAACCTCTCCAATGGAATCATTCAAATGCAGGCTAATCATACCACGCTGATCGGTGTTGTCTTCAGCCTCTGTTCTCGCAGCTCCAATGCCATCGCTTCGCCGATGGTTTTCTGACAGCCGTTTTGTTCTAAATGTCGCAGCCTGCCGTTGCCGTTAGGCAGTTTTGATCGATACAAGGTCGCGAAGGTGGGTGTTCATCTAGAAAGTTTGTCTGGGACAATGTTGTCTTGTGTTTTCGGGTCACTGCCCATTTCAACCAGTTTCCAACGCCATCAGTGAGCTTTGACACTATCCCAGTATTCTGTTTCTAAGATAATGTCTTATTTCATGTGCATGCTCTCTGAACAGTTGGCACAGTGCTTCTGACAACGCCCACAGTGTTGGCTGTTTTCGTCTCTGAGGCTTAGGTGAGGTGCGCTCCAACCATCGAGACCCGAAGATGTCGCGGATTCATCTGGCAGCGATCTAGACTCAATAATCCTCTGTGTTCTCAAGCCTCAGTTAGTTTTTAATTGGCTGCTTCTCCAGTTTAACCCCGGGCCAAGTAGTTTTGGATTCAGGGTTGTTTTTTCCTTGTAGGTTTGACATTGGTTGAAAGTCGTTCTGGGCGTGTATAAGGAACTGAGGTCCAGTTAAAGCATCAACTAGAATGTGAATGTGGTTGAAGTTTAATTGCTCTCAAATAAATTCCTGAAATATCCAGGTCCCTAATTATGTCTTATTGGAAGTGTGAAAGGTCGGGCATGAATTTTTTTTACTACTACCAAACATTTTATGTACAGCCTGCACGATAGCTGCTGATGGAATAATAACTTCACTTTAAGGGCGTTAAAGTGCCAAAATTACTCTATATGTTTAGGGTAGTTTATAATTCTGTGATATTACGTCAAATAGTAGCCCGATGAAAGTATAACTAACATAAAAAATTAATTTACAAATATATATTATGGAAGTTATGGGAATTTTTAATTTATATGTTTTGTCATAAAAAGTTCAGAATTTTGTATAAATAGCCTGTTTCGCTACAGTTCAAGATAATTGTTGGTGTCATTAGAATATAATCAAAAGATTTCATGGAAGTTCTTTAAGTGGTTCGACCATAATTTTACTTCAAGTTTTACAAGAAAATTTAAATTCAACCGTTATCGCAGGCGAACGAAATGCCAGACTTCCAAGAGATTTCTTCGTGGTGTTCCTAAGACTTAAAGAAACAATTCAGCTGGACTCAAACATTGTGCTCGCTTAACTTTTTGAAATTTGTTAGGCACAAGGTTTATGGTTAGATAGAATGCTTATAATTACATTTAAAAAGTAGGTGAAAGTTATTTTTTAAAGGAATTTGGCATTTTATCACTTTTTTATTGATATATTATATCACAAAATTCTGAAATAATTTAAAAACAGAAAAAATTCAGGCACTTGAACAGCCTTAAAGGCAGGTGGCATACTTTGGTGTTATATGGTGTGGCTGTACAGCAAGGATGAAATACAGCCCTTTTTGGTGTGTTGATTTGTATTATTTTGTCCACAGTTTGTACTTGCACAAGCAACAACAACAACAACAACCACAAGGCTTATATTGCTCCAGTCCCCAGCTGCAAAGCCATCGCGACGCTACGCAATGAGCTATGAATAGAGACCTGCAGAATTCGCGGATTCATTTTGGTACAAGCTTAGATTCAAAGCACGTGCGTTGATATTACTTTAGCCATTGGTTCACGCGGTGTTTGACACCTTCTGGAGAACGGTGTCCAATTGTCGCCTACCACTGTGACAGCAGACAACTAATGCGCAGTTGATATCAGCATATTTGTTCATAAGACTGTAGAGTCTAGCCTGGTCTCTAGCTATGAACTATACTTCGGGTCATCGGTATTGTCAAATCCAGTTTAGCTTTACATTATTGAACTAACATTAGTTGAATCAGCCTCTAGGAGCTTCCATGGCTGCAAGTCCCTCTGGATGGAGGTCGTGACCGGCCGTGATTACGCCCCCGCACCCCTCGCGGTTTCCCCCCACTTCCTCCCCACTGGCTGCTATTTTATCACCAACTCCCCAGTTGGTGTATTTGTACTTGCACCACAAAATAAGTTTCCTAGTGTACTTTTGGCAGGTAAAGGCAATCTAGTATTCCACTATTTTTTGGATGTCCCAACACGACGCTTGTGGCTAAAGGACCTTGTAAACAGACTTCGTTATTTCACAATACAGCCATTGCGAGGTCATTCCCTGTTGAAACAGGCTGCGTCATTCTCGCATACTCATCCATAGGTATGGCGACACTCTGCGTGAGGAACTCGAATGGATTGAGTCATCACAATTTAGTTGTTCCTGATTTCGTCCAAGCAATAGAAATCACGCCAAGCACGAGCTGGTGGTTATCAGTTTTTTCTGTTTATACGCATATCTTCGACTCTGGTGAGACACAGACCATTCGTGAATAAATCACGTTCTGCCATCTGTTGGTAGCCAAGTCCTGTATCTTGCGATTCTGCGTTGTTCGTGGCGCGAAGACTGTAAAATATTTTTGAATAAATGCCACAAGAGCAATAATTTTCAGATCAACGGCCGTTTAAAAAAAGACTTTATTTAATTTCTATATCAAAATTACTCTCGCAAGGTCTCATGTAACGAGATGTTACATAAAACCATGTTCGGGTACCATCGGGAAAATCCTGTATCACTAACGAGAATTCTCGTTCATTTTTGAGGATTTCAGTTTTATGTGCTGTACATGAGGAACATCGGTTTATCGTACGCACGTGTACGAGAATTTAAACTTCAGTGAAAACAATGGGAGTCGGTTTTGCTGTTCCGTGTGATATAACCATCGGCCTTATAATATTTTGATTTTAAAATATTTATTAATAACACAAGGATGAGTGGTGTTACGTCTAGTTTTCTCTCCCTGGCCAGCAAGGAATTGAACGCAATATGATTACACAAATTGCAATGTACAAAATTGGCAGAGCACCGGAGTCTTCTTTACTCATACGAAATCCCAATTAGAAGCGTCGTGTCAAGTCCACTGCCTCGGGCACATGCCATCATGAATAGCTCATGGAATGTTCTTGACCAACGTGTGCAAAAAATTTCAGACTATTATTCAAATTGAGTTGCCGCAAACTTTCTAAAGCAGTTTGTGTTGAAGTTAGGCCCGTAAATTGCTTGGAAGAGTTTTCGCCGTCTCGCGTTGCATTATGTATGGATCGGGACTTCGCTCCGTGCGGTATGATGATATGAATGAATTTTCGTTGTTTATAGAGTAGAAGATAGTGTTCCACGCAGCACGGCCATACGAGTCATAACTAGTGCCTCCTGATTACACTGAATCTCGCAAAGACTTACCACCGATACGGATCTAATGAACTCTGAGACATGCCTAGCGGTTGGCTCCTTCTCCACGCGATCATAACCCACGATGGATATTTCCATTGCTAACATTCCACTAAGACATCCTCCGTAGACTAGTGGATAGTGTTGTTGCGTTGTAGTTTTGAGTCAGTACCCGTTGTTCCCTTGTATCACGAAAGGTTATTTTTCTCTTTTCACTAAACCGAACTCACAAACAACAGGAAAGTGGCCGCGGTGGCTGAGCAACTAGACTGCTCACCTCCCACCAATGCGAACCGGGTTCAATCCCAGGCCCGGTCACTCCCGGATTTTCACGGACGACGCCGCTGGTCGGCGGGTTTTCTCGGGGAACTCCCGTTTCCCCCGCCCTTGCATTCCGGCGCAGCTCCATTCTCACTTCATTTCACCCTCATCGGCTCTCAAAAACTCGTTGTTAAGAGTGGCCCAGATGTCTCAACTCATCTACAGAAGAAGTATTGGAAAATGTCACTAATTCCTTTTAATGTTAAGCTCTTTTTTTACATTTTGAATCACACTACAGAATAATGTGATGCAGTGAGTATTCATTATATCTGCAAATCGAATACAACTACAAAATTAATTTATCTAATATAACAGAGGTACGTGTATTTAGCTCATTCTTTCGGAGTCAGATTCAACTTCACGCATGTATATTTTAATTTTGTGATTGTAATGGACCACAGTGGTTTGTTCAATCTTTATAGTACTTGTATTGTTACTTAGAACATGTCTGAAAACCTGCTTAAGTTCTACTTTCAGCAAACAAAGCTTAACCAAGTCTAGAAAATAGCACCAAGGTGACAATGCATCGTGACGGTCACGAGGCATTTGGAATACCGTCATGGCGACGTTTTGAGTTGCAGAATACCATTCTGTCTCGTAAAGATAGTTAAGCGGTAAATGTTTTAACATTAAGACAGTTAAAATATACAGAATAGACCCTGGTGTTCTTGCCAGTCATCGAGCTATCATCTTCATCACGGCAGCTATACGTTGTGAATTGCGTTTTAATTTTCGAAGACGTTACGTCATGTGTATCGTAGCTTCGCTGGGTGAAATATGCCAAGATTAATCATTCGCATTTGGAATGATTTTGCGAAATGAATCATCTTTCACGAAGCGAAGCGATGAAATTCATGTTTCAACATTTAAAAAAATTTCTAGCCGATTGAAAGTGACAAGGAAACTCACACACACACACACTCTCTCTCTCTCTCTCTCTCTCTCTCTANCTCTCTCTCTCTATATATATATATATATATATATAATGATGTCAGAAGAAAATTGTACTAATATTCAGGTAAGCGTGGTTCTAACTTCCAGCGTAGTCCAAAGGAAACGCTTGCGAACTAGATAAATGAAAAACTCTGGCGAATTTTAAAATTTGCAACTCTCTTTTTCCTAAAGACGTACTTCCTCGTAGGTGGGAAGTAAGAGTTCCAAGGCGTGACTTCAAACATCAGTGTACGTGTGAACGGCGATGCTAAGTTTGTTGTTTGGGAAGTATGAGGAGCGGGACTTGCACTCACGACTTGCCGACAAATCCGAACAAGTGTGATTCACTGGGAAATAACAACTGTGGTTCACTCTAAACTACTTGTAAGTTTCGATTTATTTATGTCCTTGTAGATAACTACTCTTAACGATAACCCTGTAATTCACACAAACACACACCTACATATACTATATATATATATATATATATATATATAATTTTAGGCGTTGCAGCAAAGAAATGTTTTTGTTTGGAACTGTACTAGAACTGTTTATGAGACTACAGAATGTAATCTCAACTACGAATTATGTATCCAACAAGTTAGACGCTACCTTTATCGGACGTTTATTCCTGCTGTTTACAATACATATTATTAAAGCCGCCTTCACGCAACGCCACATACGATATACACCGTTACCAACGGTTCAAAATACGGTATTCGGGTGCAAGTGCCCGCGCATGCGCTATGAGGTGAACTCCGCTGAAACAGCCCAGTTCGGCTAGCCTCGACCAATCTGCCAATCACATAATCCGTAGAATCCACGTTCAGATGGACACTTCAGTTCAAACGACGCGTGTTACCTCGGGGCTACAGGGAGAGATGTGTTCCTCGTTCCCCGCGGGACACGCTGCGTAACGCACGAGCACGGTGTGTTCAATTACCCGTTCCCCTTGCACGCGCGATTAACTTGGAGAACGGGACTGCTACGCTCGTGAGTTCGCGTGCGTTTGCTCTATTTTGTTTCCGCCTCCGTAGACAGCTGATTCTCCCAACGCCTACACACTTAAAGCGAAGATGTGCTTATTCATGGCGGTACGTTTTTAAGAATCACGCTGGTAGGTGAAACTACCAACGTAACATAATTAGTTTCTCACAAACTTCGCAGCTAATACGCACGCAAAAAAAGTCGAGTGCATCACGTGAATTATTTAGTCAGCCGTTTACGTAAGCGTATATCATATTTAAGTTAGTTGCCGGCTTTGTGTAAATCCATGTTATATTTTAAATAATTTATTTACCTCATTACTAGAGCCACCTATTTTTCGGGAAGATCTTCCAGGATGGACTTCAATATACTAATTTTAGATCTGGAACTTTCCTTTGGTTATTGGCCGCGTTTTCCTGTCAGATGAAATTTTCTTACATTACTTAGCCAGTCGGGATATGTTATTCCGAAAATTAATGTCCGTTGTTCGCGGGTAGGTATCTGAGACGCGCAACACTTAAAATCATCAAAGTGTAAGTAGAGACCTGAAAAATTCGCGAGTTCAATGACCTGCATGCTAGACTCTACAGTCTTATGTGCAGATATGCCGATATTAACTGCACATTGGTTGTCTGCTGTCACAGTGGAAGGCGACTATTGGGCCAGCGTTCTCCAGGAGGTGTCAAACAACGTGTGGACCGATGGCTAAAGTTATATAAACACACGTGTTTTGAATTCTAGCTTGTCCCAAAATTAATCCGCGAATTCTTCAGGTCTCTAATTGTAAGTAATCTGATTCGTGAAAGTTTTTGCAGCTCTCGTTGATGACTAAAGTAGCGTCGCTGTAACTTAGGACTTGTGAGCTCTGCCAATGTCGAGCCACTTCTCTCCTGGAAAGGAAACAATTGGACGACGGTGGTACGGCAGGTGGGAGGGAGTGCCTGCAGATTCCTCTGCCCACCTGCCAGCTGCCTGTGGTTAGTGCTNGTGGTACGGCAGGTGGGAGGGAGTGCCTGCAGATTCCTCTGCCCGCCTGCCAGCTGCCTGTGGTTAGTGCTTTGCAAGTCGTTCTGCCTCTCTCTTTCACTTGGGTAGGCGGAGCGCACCGCACGTTGTTCGCTGGTTGCGACTAGCACGCTTGAAACAATTACAACACACACCAAGATATTATATCATTGTTACGCTTGAGCCCGTAAATGAATTGAGGACTGAACGGTGTATAATTACATGAACAGTGACTTGCATGCTGCCAGCAAAATTGGTAAAGAATTAATAAATGTATACACATGTCTTGATAAATATAAAATGAGTACATTCGTGTCAACAATAGTCAACTTCGTATTCTTTTATACGCGTCATGGTAAGAATCGGTGAAATAGTACATCAGATTTTTGCGGTGGTACTTGATTGGCGAATATATACAAACCGTTATTCCATCCGATTTTCACGAATATTGTTCTTTTCTAGTGGTATTTCAGAACACTTTAGCTTAGATGCACTTTCGATATTGGGTGGATTTTAACTGCTACACTCCTTCGGTACCTTTCCACGAATCACATACGTTTAGTACTGGAGTAAGCTATAATATCGTAGGGACACCCGAATTTCGCGAAAAAATTTCACGACCAGTTGTATTCCATAACACTTTAGCTTAAAGCCACTTTCGTGATTGGACGATCCAGGAGTTACGCCCTTTCGGTGTCTGCCCGCGAATCACAGACTTACAGTTTCAGAGTAACATAATTTTGATTGGCCAGTCAAGTGAGAAAATGCCTTCTCAGAAAGACACGCCACCAATGGGTAAAATAAAACAGCTTGTTTGCCCGTAGCGTATTTAAATCTAGCATGTGCGAAAATCTTTTCGCGAAATTCAGGTGTCCTTACTAATATGCCTATTCCAGTACCTGCAGGCTGCAGCGGGTGCTGAAAATGCATATTCTGTGGCCATTTTAGAAAAACAATACAAGCAAAATGCGGCTGGATATTTAAAAATTTGAAAGCTCAGTTATAGTTTGCTATTCCTTCACTAAATTGCACCAAAACAATTAATTTGAGTGGTACGAAGTAACCACAGTTTACGGTACCAAAACGCTATCTCACAAGATTACGTGGTGAATAACTATGGTTACCTGATTTTCGTGACAAAATTTGAGCGCAGACTATTATAAGAGATGGTGATAAATGCGAAAAAAAAAGTCGACTGCTTGGTAGGTTTCAATACACCATGCACTCATGTGACTTTCTATTTCCTTTATTGGTTATCGCGTGTGTATGAAGCTATTTCTCCCTTTGACCAGATCAATGGAAATTCCACTGCACTGATGTCGGACGGCTGTGATTCGTATGCAGGCGGTTAAAGTCGCGTTAAACATGACAATGCCCGAATGTAACTCACGCTACACTAGAAAGGAAAATATCCCTGCTACTGAGAACAAAGTCCGCACGAAAACTTAAAATCACTTTGTGGCTCATGAACATTAATTATTGTCAACTATAATAATANCTACACTCCTTCGGTACCTTTCCACGAATCACATACGTTTAGTACTGGAGTAAGCTATAATATCGTAGGGACACCCTAATCTCGCGAAAAAATGTCACGACCAGTTGTATTCCATAACACTTTAGCTTAAAGCCACTTTCGTGATTGGACAATCCAGGAGTTACGCCCTTTCGGTGTATGCCCGCGAATCACAGACTTACAGTTTCAGAGTAACATAATTTTGATTGGCCAGTCAAGTGAGAAAATGCCTTCTCAGAAAGACACGCCACCAATGGGGAAAATAAAACAGCTTGTTTGCCCGTAGCGTATTTAAATTTAGCATGTGCGAAAATCTTTTAGCGAAATTCACGTGTCCTTACTAATATGCCTATTCCAGTACCTGCAGGCCGCAGTGGATGCTGAAAATGCATATTATGTGGCCATTTTAGAAAAACAATACAAGCAAAATGTGGCTGGATATTTAAAAATTTGAACGCTCGGTTATAGTTTGATATTCCTTCACTACATTGCACCAAAACAATTAATTTGAGTGGTACGAAGTAACCACAGTCTACGGTACCAAAACGTTATCTCACAGGAATACGCGGTGAATAACTATGGTTACCTGATTTTCGTAACAAAATTTGAGCGCAGACTATTATTAGAGATGGTGATCAATGCGAAAAAAAAGTCAACTGCTTGGCAGGTCTGAATACGCCATGTACACATGTGACTTTCTATTTCCGTTATTGGTTATCGCGTGTGTATGAAGCTATTTCTCCCTTCGACCAGATCAATGGAGATTCTACTGAACTGATGTTGGACGGCTGTGATTCGTATGCAGGCGGTTAAAGTCGCGTTAAACATGGTAATGCCCGAATATAACTCACGCTACACTAGAAAGGAAAATATCCCTGCTACAGAGAACAAAGTCCGCACGAAAACTTAAAATCACTTTGTGGCTCATGAACATTAATTATTGTCAACTATAATAATANTGAGAACAAAGTCCGCACGAAAACTTAAAATCACTTTGTGGCTCATGAACATTAATTATTGTCAACTATAATAATAGTATATTTAATACATCTCAAATGAATGCCATATAATTAGAGACCTGAAAAATTCGCGTTTTCATTTCGAGACAAGCTAGAATTCAAATCCCCATACNATGAATGCCATATAATTAGAGACCTGAAAAATTCGCGTTTTCATTTCGAGACAAGCTAGAATTCAAATCCCCATACACCTCCAGGACAACTCTGAGCCAATAATAAATACACAGTAAAATGCAGACCGAATCACTGTCTTCCGCTAATACAACAAGCAACCAATGAACAGTGATATCTGCATAATTTTGCATACGAAAATGGAGTATAGCCTACAGGTCATTGAACTCGCGAATTTTTCAGGTCTCTATATATAATGTAGCGCATCTCACTAGGGGCACCTGTTTTTCGCGAAAAGATTTCGGGGCAAGCTGTGTTCCAAAACACTTTAGTGCAGAACCACTTTCGTGTTTGTATAATTTGAGTTGTATACGCGTCTTATCTGCATGCTCGCGAATCACGGACGGTCAGTATAGGAAAAACTTAATCCTTATTGGCTCGCTCATGTAACAGACTGTCTTTACACAAAACCAAGCAGCCAATAGTCAAATGAAGACTGCAAGTGTGCACGTAGGATATTGAAGTCTAGCCTCAACGTAAAACTTTTCGCGAGAAACACTTGGCCCTACCTGTTACATACGAAATATTTGGTTGGGAGACAATGGACTCGGCATTCAATTGGCTGACAGCCATCCAGTTATAAACGTTGTTCGGAGGAGTGAGCGTGTCAAATGTGATGCGAACCAAAAGGACGGTGGTAAGTGTGAGAGTAAGCACCAACAGAAAAGTCGTTTCTACAATGGATTATATAAGTGACACAATCCTGACTTGTGTTGAATCCAATTAATAATGTCAGAGGCAGTGTGGTAAAACATTTTATAATGCATGTTGACACAATATATTTTCGCTCTGTACCGCCATATTTACTAGGCAACACTTCAGTATCTGAAGCGCGAATCTACCGCTTTCCTTTTGTAAGGGCAGTGATATTTCGCGAAAAGATTTCGAGACAAGATGCAGTCGAAAGCACTGTAGGGTCGTCCAGCTTCTTTGATTGGCTAAAAAATGTTCTGGCTCGTGTTAACCGTTTACGCACGAATCACGAAGGTTCAGTGTCGGAGTTACTTGGTCCTGAGTGGCTTGGTCAAAGACAGACACGGCACCAGCAGCCAATGGAGGTATAACAACGGCTTAGGTGTGTATATAGTATTGAAGTCTACTGTGTGCTCCGATTTTTACGTGGAAAGTCACTGGCCTTATCTTTGGTTATAAGAAGCGTATCTTTGTGAGATAGAATTTTAACATAACTAGGTCACAGAGTAGATAAATAAACAGAGACCCTTGGAGGTTCCTTTGATTTCGGCGTATCCATTCTCTGATTGGCTGTGTGAGGCTCTGGGAACGAGTGCTGTGTCTGATTGACTACTTCGTGCTGTGAAATGCTCCCTATTGGCTGGGCTGCTGGCTGCCGAGTAGGTTACGAGATGCAGGTTGGTGAACGGCATTCAAACGTTTTCCTGGTCAGTGACGCCATTTTGCAGGCGTTTGCAATTGGAGTTTTCTGTATAAGCGGCTATTTCGCTTATGTATTCTTAAGTACTCGGGGCTCTTGTCGTGGAAAACAGTTACCGCTGCGAACAGGAAAATGTTGCGTTTCAAACGACCCACAGACTAGACTCCACTGTACTATGTATTACCCATCCTAAGCTTTCTGTACATTAACTGCTGCCCTAGTGTTTATTCAGTTTTACCCCAGACCAGGTGGAACAGGATTCGGTGCTTGTTTTGTTACCAGTATGTTATTTGTTCAGAGATCGCCTGGGCGTGTCTAATAAACTGTGATCTAATCATGAACGTAACGGAAATGTACATGTGTTTGGAGTCTGGCTTGTCCTAACGTGAATTCGCGAAATTTTCTGATCCCTGAGAATAACTAACTGATAACTGCAGATATAAACTAGTTTATGCGTAACTCTTCCAGTGAAAACCACGTGTCCATATTAACATTCAACACATTATGTATTTTATTTAAACGACAGTTCAAATCAAATCTCTAATCAGAAGAATAAATCATGTTTTTTATACGTTGATCTCAGATCACGGCAATCTAATAATGCTGTTTGTTTTTAATAGATCATATTACGATATAACGGACTCTGGAAAAAGTAATTACCCAAATTTTGTCTCATATGGAAAAGGATATTATATTTGTGAATTAATGTTTATGTTTTTAATACTGAAATAAATATTTTCATTTTCTTGTTATTTGGAATGATTTTCCATTTTTTTAAAACTAAAGATGAAAGTCATAAGCATTTNTTTAACTAAAGATGAAAATCATAAGCATTTTGCAAAATTAACTAACAATTTTTTTAATAAAAGGTATTGCTTTTATTGAATTATTGTACCCACTTTTCATGCAATTAGGCGAAAATATATTTCCATGGATAATTACAATTTATCAGACACTCTAACTGAATTTCAACTGCAGATTTACTCAGAATCAACAGAGTTATAATGAACCCTGGCCAGATGTCGGCAAATGGTGAATTTTAGTTTCTTACTTGGTACAAACAAAGGCGGGACCTACCAAATTAATGGCATTTGTAGGAACAGAAAAATCTGGCTAGTTGAACGACTTCTAGGCAAGACTCCAGTGTAATATGTAATTTAGCGCCTCTGGTATTTCTCCATTGGATGTTGCTACAGTGAATTTTTTTTTTCTCCCCAGATCAGATGGCATGAGCCTCGGTCTTTGTTTCCTTGCAGGCACGTTACTGGTTGAGAGTTCTCTCAGTCGTGTCTAATAAAATGTGACCCAATTTCAAACGCAACAGGAATGTACATGAGTTTGAAGTCTTGCTTGTCCTAAAATGAATTCACGAAGATATCTGGTCCCTAGCTTGTAATAATGGGACGTTTTTCCGTCTCCCTGGCAGCCAACAAGTTTTTGCCCTGTATTTAAAGATCGCTGTGGTTATTTCCTCGCGCTTAGTTCGTACAGGTTTGCCTGCTATTTGGCGAGTGTAGAGATTTGGGTGGCTCTTAACATCGAGGTCTTGAGAGCCGATGAGGGTGAAGCGAGGTGAGTGTGAAGCAGTGCCGGGATGCAAGAGAGGGGAAAACGTAAGATCTCAGAGAAACCCCACACAGACCATTGGTATCGTCCGGCACGATTCCAACGTGTGAAAATCCGGGGAGTGACTCCACCGAGAACCGAACCAGGTTCGCCTAGGTGGGAGGCGATTAGTTCAACCACTACACCGCCGCGACCCCACCTGTTANTGGCTAGTTGAACGACTTCTAGGCAAGACTCCAGTGTAATATGTAATTTAGCGCCTCTGGTATTTCTCCATTGGATATTGCTGCAGTGAATTTTTTTTTTTCTCCCCAGATCAGATGGCATGAGCCTCGGTCTTTGTTTCCTTGCAGGCACGTTACTGGTTGAGAGTTCTCTCAGTCGTGTCTAATAAAATGTGACCCAATTTCAAACGCAACAGGAATGTACATGAGTTTGAAGTCTTGCTTGTCATAAAATGAATTCACGAAGATATCTGGTCCCTAGCTTGTAATAATCGGACGTTTTCCCGTCTCCCTGCCAGCCAACATGTATTTGCCCTGTATTTAAAGATTGCTGTGGTTATTTCCTCGCGCTTGGTTCGTACAGGTTTGCCTGCCATTTGGCGAGTGTTGAGATTTGGGTGGCTGTTAACATCGACGTCTTGAGAGCCGATGAGGGTGAAGCGAGGTGAGTGTGAAGCAGTGCCGGGATGCAAGAGAGGGGAACACGTAAGATCTCAGAGAAACCCCACACAGACCATTGGTATCGTCCGGCACGATTCCAACGTGTGAAAATCCGGGCAGTGACTCCGCCGAGAACCGAACCAGGTTCGCCTAGGTGGGAGGCGATTAGTTCAACCACTACACCGCCGCGACCCCACCTGTTATTTGGACTTCCTATAGAGTAGTTTCTGCTCCTGATGAAGATTATGTTCAGGTAGTAACTCAGGACACGACGGCAGACTTTCGCAGTACTGCTGCGGCGAAGGCTCGTCCACCCGAGCAACGTCCTTAATTTTGACGGCGGTCGACTGTTTTCATTTCTATTATGTTAAGAATTTCGATCGGCCGTGGCGATGGATACTCGTGTGAAAAACCCACCGATGCCACGGAAACTTTTGTAGGAGCACGAGACGATCGGCACGCCACGACGGAGGTTTCTTCTGGATACTTATATATTGCCGCTGGACTTTTTCTGCGAGTGGCTGAACCTCTGCTTGCCGGTGAAGACACTTAGGGTCCTCGACCCACAAGTGGGTCGACGCAGTGAGTGGCAGAACAGCTCCGGTGCTGAGTTGTTTGGAAGAGTCTTGCAATGGGGGTGAATGATCAAGTGAGATATTTTGAACATACGCCATTGCTTCACTATGTCATCGCAGAAAACCAATTAAGTGGGTTTTATCGAGAGCTGGCATCTGATTCCGTCTTCAGGCGGACTGACAGTGGGCTACTTTTGCCTGGTGTCCTAGTCTCGGGCAGGTTGTATTTAGTACCTGGTCGCCACGACCTCACCTCTATGCCCAACCTTGTGATGGCCCTGGTGAGCCTGCCTAGTGATTGATGTGCGCCTTCGGCTACGGGGCATTCCTCGTACGGTCGCCCATCCAAGTACTGATCCCGCCATACCCTGTTGAACCACGGTGATCTGGAGATCACCAGGTTACCAGAGCGGTGAAATAAGGTTGCCTTTATATTGCCTAGACCCCTTCTTCTTGCACAGTCAATGGCAGTCGAGCTCTGTCGTGATTGGCCGCGCACCTAAGAGTGGTTATTATAGGCTTTGGTCCTCGTGCGATGGTTTCCTGGTTTGTTCGCATTTGGATTATAGTTTATTAGACACGCCCCAGCGACCTCAGAGCGAATAACAGATATGCAAGGAAACAAGCACAGAATTCCGTGTCATCTGGTCTGAGGTAAGACTGGCTACACACTCGGACGGCAGCCAATGTAAACATAGCTTAGGCTTGAAAATACATAGGGCAGTGGAGTCTAGCCTAGAGGGGCCGCGGTGGCTGAGTGGTTAGACTGCTCGCCTCCCGCCAAGGCGAACCGGGTTCAATCTCCGGCCGAACCACACCCGGATTTTCGCTCCTGGGAATCGTGTCAACGATGCCACTGGTCGGTAGGTTTTCTCAGAGATCTCCCGTTTCCCCGGCCCTTGCATTCTGTCGCTGCTCCATTATCTCCTTGTTTCGCCTTCATCGGTTCTCATGGCCCCGTTTTTAAGAGCCGCCCAAATCTCTTAACCCAAATCAAGTCAACTCTACCAGGGCGCTGTCTAATGAGGGTAGACGCGTAAGGACGCAGGATGTCACTGACTTACCGCCACACCGTCAGCAGGATCAACCAAATTACCATCATATGTGACCCGAGGCCATATCGTGTGACTTCCTCCGCCATGATGCCAGGAGGAATGCCGGGTGTCTCTTCGCAGCATTGGCGGGATGTGTCATCTCCCCTAGGGACCGTCGTACTGGCACAGAACGGTCATCGGTGGTAATGCAAAGAGGAGAGGGAAAAGAGAGGTTTGGGCAGCTCGTATCATCCAGGTATTGAGAGCCGATGAGGATGAAGCAAGGTGAGTACGGAGCAACACCGGAATGCAAGGGCGAGGGAAACGGGAGATCCTTGAGAAAATCCGCTCTCTAATGGCACTATCCGTCACAATTCTCACGTACGAAATTCCGGTAGCGACCCCGTCGGGAATCAAATCCGGTTCGCCTTGGTGGAAGACGAGTAGTCTGGCCGCTACACCACCGTGGCCCCGGTGGTAGCACAGCACCGAGAGTTTAAATTCGTATTATTTGTTTTCTGATGCGAAAACCATTGCAGTTTCTCATTTTCAGAGATACTAACGAATCCATGAAAACATATTTGTATCCCTTCGACTGCCTTAAAATCATAATTCAGAAAAATCATATTTTTGTGCTATTGTGAAGAAAAAAAATCCAACTTTTTATAACATTGGTTAGATGATATTTTTAAGATTTTGCAAAATGAAGTATTTTACTACTTTTCATCCCTATTTCTGGTTGAACTTAGAAAAAATAACATTAAATTAATTTTCAAACTTTTGTATATGCAAACTGTAGAGAAAATATACTCGTCAATACCTCGCCGGGTTTAAGAAATATCAAGTTATCATGGAAAACATATTTCATCTTCTTCCCCGCCCTTTAAGAAATGATATTTTAAAAATATTAAAATTATTATTTGGGTATTTGTAAATGTATTCCGAATCAAGGAACACAGTGATATCACATCGGATATAAGAGACATTGAAGATTCTGTAGAAACACATATTTCTTCTTATAACCTCCTTAATAACCTAATCACGAAAAATCTCTTCATAGGGATGTCCGCGCACAGTTTCGAGGCCACTCCAAGAATTTCATGTTTACAGGTGAACTGGCTAGAGCTGTGCGTTGAGGAGTCAGTCAGTCAATGACGACAGTCTTGCTTCAACGTACAGAGGCAACTATTTAAATATTCATGTTGCGAACAATATTCTAAATGCCTTTCTCTTTGCTGCATTTAACACGGCGATGCTAGTTGCAATAAGACATCACGTGGTCTCATAAATCAGCAGCTGAGAGANCTCTTTGCTGCATTTAACACGGCGATGCTAGTTGCAATAAGACATCACGTGGTCTCATAAATCAGCAGCTGAGAGATCTAGCTGTCTTATCTGGCGCTTTCGAGGGTGCCCCACAAGTATTCCCAGTTTCAGCAACTCACTTTTATCAATATCGATTTTGTACACGTAAGCACTTCTGTCCAGCCAAATCGATATTTCAGATGTCCTTTTAACCGTAGTTCAGGGTTTGTTATTGTAAACTGGATTGCATGACACGTTGACTTTCGAAATGAAAAATTCTGACAGACATTAGCAAAGACGTTCTTACACCCATTTCGAACAGTTTCCATAGTTTATCTCACAGGAATAATCTTTAATATTGCCCTCAGATTTAAATAAATGGGGGCATTGCCAGCCACGTGGCGTGTATGGGAATATACAATTATGAACTCACGCCTCAGATGCGCGCTGGCTTTATTGAGTAGCCTTGCAGTGGATTTCAGCTGTTTTGTCAGCTTTTACTGACTTTACCTAGAATATATTCCGGATTTATCCGGATGTATAAGCCGTCTTCACCCTGCGGAATCATTTTTTATCCATTTTTTCATGCATCGCCTTCGCACGTCATTCCTTTCGAACGATATCTTGGGTTAATGTTTATTTTTATTTAATCTGAATACTTTTACACGGGTACTTAGTTCGGAACTTCCTACCTACGGGGAAAAATGTTGTCCCTCTTTCCATAACCCTCAGAAATATTCTTAGAATATAAGAGTTCTTTTTTTATTGTGTGAAACTTTTGAATAGTCCGCCGAATCTCTCTGCGATGGAAGTCTGTCAATACATGCACTCATTAGATTTTGTCTTCNGAAACTTTTGAATAGTCCGCCGAATCTCTCTGCGATGGAAGTCTGTCAATACATGCACTCATTAGATTTTGTCTTCGTACTTTTTTATTGGGTTCCCATTAAGAAACGGATAGAAAAATGCATTTCAATGTTTCTTCTTTTTTTCCTCTCAGACGCAAAACACGACTGCATCGCTCGTAGCTCCCTCCGTTGGCGGAACACAATTGTTATGTTTCGTGTTTCCTTGCGAAGTATTTCGTATTCTGCAAAACCCACGGATGTAACTTTTATTACTTTTCCCGATTTTCTTGCTGGAAAAAAAAAACGGGAACCCAACCCGTTCAAAGTTATTTGAGCACTTCAAAGTCGACTATCGTGTGTATATACAAATACACACACATATATATATGTATATAAGGTGTTTTTGAATATCATGTCGAAATTAAAACCACGGCATATACGAACTAATATTAACAAAAAATCCTTGTAACAAAATGTTTGCAAAATTTATCTAGTATTTTTTAATGTAATTTACAGTTAGGCATGACAACAACGGGAGTTGGCAGCGACATATTCCTGCGCGCAGTACAAGTTGCATATCACTCAGGCGAACGAAATCATTAGCTACGACGGTCAAAACAGTATGTAGACGATCGCGCCAATTCCGTTCTCCTTCGTGATNAACAGTATGTAGACGATCGCGCCAATTCCGTTCTCCTTCGTGATATGCACCTTGTTGTACACATAAGTACGCAATGCTGCGGACTCCCAGTGTCGTTATGCCTAACTTCAAATTAAATTAAAAAATACTAGATACATTTTGCGAACATCTTGCTGCAAGGATTTTTTGTTTATATTAGGCCATATATTATGTGGTTTGAATTTCAGCATGTTATTAAAAAATAAATTGTATTCATACATACACAATGTATTCATACTAAGGCTGTATATTATTTTTAATAAATGATTGAAATACTCAGCGTTGATAGGTAAAACTAGTTTAAGGCCTTAAATATGTATTATGATTTTCATGTTTAATTTAATAATTATCGAAAGTAAGCAGTATTTTGTTTATGCACATTAGGCAAAGGAATTGAAAAATAGTACGTGTTTATGTATACGAAATTTTAGCTTCTCCATGATACGGAAGTTACAGCCAGAGAGGGCTTGGCAATGTTAACTTTGACGCGTGGCAGGAANTTTGACGCATGGCAGGAAAATAATCTATGAGCCGAAGAGAAACCAAGTGGGACTTTCAAAAGTGTTAAATTAACATATAAACCTACTTTATAATTTACTTTATTTTAGTTTATAACAACGAAAAAGCAACCTAATCTTATTTTAAACATTGCTGTACAACTAGAACTTTCTACAGTTTTGGAGCTAACATCCAAATTTAGAAATATGTTCTGCGTATACGCATAGTCAAGTTTTTGTGATGTTACATAATGTTATTTTTGCAAGAATTTGTTGTCTTTAAATGTTTTGGCATTCAACGAAATTTTGTTTGAATTTATTTTGCAACATTTTTCTATTATATAAAAGGAGTTATGTAAATAAAAAATAAATTATACTTGTTTATCAATATTCTTACTAAATCTCACAGTCCCAAGTTGCACAGAAATTGTTTAATACGCGGGAAATAATTTTATTTTTTTTTATTCGAGACTCGCATTTTAAAGTGTGAATATATAACTTTTAAAACTATTTCACACTTCAGTTTTCAGTTCAGTGTGATTCCTAAATGAATGAGTGTCTGTAAATTCAGTTATTGTTATTTTCTAAGGTTCAAAACAGTAAACTGTTTAAAACATTAATGGTTTGGAGAAGTGTCATTCTCTGCAAATCAATCAAATTTACGCTTGAAAAGTTTAAAGTTGATCCCTGAAGAAATTTGCAGCTTTCACTTTCTTGAGTGACACAGCTCACGCCGACTGGGTTAAATAGTCAATAAATCGCGTTTGCATAATAACAACATGCATTAACAGGAGAAATTAATCGTGTTCTGCAGGCGCGAAATTATCACGCTCACAAGCACGATTTGCGAAATAATTTCGTGAAATATTCAAAACAAACAAACAAAAGGTATGTAAAATAAACCTCTGAAATTATTCTATATTTTAATCCTTCAAACGCGCAGAATTACACTAATACACTAATACCTTTCAGGGATTCAACAAAAATGATGTGCGGACATGGCTTCGAGTTTGATATGCCATTCTCAACCCCGTTATGGCATTAAAACATAACGTTTTAATCCCTTTAAAAATGCTATTAATTATGCACATATTATGCCCCTCCCTATATTACATCAAATAATTACAAATAAAAACTTATCTCTGCCAATATAACAAAATCGGAACGATATAAAATTTCCAGGTGGCGTCGTTTTCCTAGCTGGGTGAAACCACAATCCACAATCACGTTTCCAATCAATTAAGTACTACGAACTTATAATTCAGTGAATAAGCTGCTCCAAATAGACATTGAAATACACTGCAGTGCAGTGTAAACAAGTGCCTATGAAGCACTGTCTACCAGTACACTATCTAATCATTGAATTCAAACATGAAAAACAATCCGGGATTAATTATTTTACTAAAGCGATTTCCATTAACTTGTGTAAGTTTGCGTGATCTCCTAACCCTTCCAACCCCGCTTTATTTTAAAGTTCCAGGTGGTGGTAAAAAATAAATCTCTTGATGCGTGCTGTATTTAAGTCTACACAACACACAGTTTCATTGTCGCAACCAGTGTGCTGTACGTTTAATGTTTGGCTTTATAAGTACATATGAACTATTCATAGACTAATCCAGTAGCACTGTTTACAGTTTACAAGTAAACTATCCACAGTTAGTAATAGGGGCCGCGGTTGTATGGTGGTTTGACTGCTCGCATCCCACCTAGACGAACCGGGTTCGATTCCCGGTGGGGTTACTACCGAATTTGCGCATGTGGGAATCGTGACGGAGGGTGTCGCTGGTCGGCGGGTTTTCTCGGGGATATCCCGTTTCCCCCGTCCTTGCATTTCAGCGCATGCTCCGCGCTCACCTCACTCCGCCCTCGTTGGCTTTCAAGACCTCGAGGTTAAGAGCCGCCAAAATCTTTTCACTTACAAATTGGTGCAGCAGAACTGACGTTCGAGACTAGGTCAGATAATAAATTCCTTCGTAGTCCAGGAATTTGTAATTATTTCTTTGGCTTCAGTGTTCGTTTTCCTGTTTCAATGGACGTCTCCTTCAAAACATATCAGTGTCAGTCTACGACTTGAAGTACGCACTGCAGTAATGATGATAGGTAGAACCTCCTGTTTCTCGCGAGAAGATTTTCGCACAGACTAGACTTCAACATCCTATGTGCACACTTGCAGTTTTCATTTGACTATAGGCCGCTTGTCTTTGCGTAAAGACAGTCTGTTGCGTGAGTGAGCCAATCAGAATTAAGTCCCCCCCCCCNGCCATACTGAACGTCCGTGATTCGTGGGTAGACTGCTAAGACGAGCAACAATTCAAATGTTCCACTCATGAAAGTGGCTCTGGACGAAACTTGTGAAATATTTTCACGAAAAACAGATGCCCCTAATGATAAAATATGATCATTCTTGAAAATATTTGTCTGCAGGGAACATTTCAAAACACAGTACCTTCTTTAAACGTTTGTTTACTGTTGTATGAATATTTTACGTACCTAAATAATTTACGCAATAATCACCAGACCTTCGTGCCGGGGAAATAGAATTCTCATTGGTAGGGACATCACGAATTTCGCAAAAAAGATTTCTGCACAGGATATATTTCAATACCCTACGGACGTACCAGGAGTTTTATTTGGCTTATTGTCTACGTGTCTATGTGAGAAGACATTTTCCTACTTGACTGGCCAATCAGAATAAGATAACTTCAATACTGTACGTCTGTGATTCGCACGCAAACACCTAAGTCGTGTAACACGGAAACCGTCCCGTAACGAAAGTGGATCTGAGCTAAAGTGTTGTGAAATACAAGTGGTTGTGAAATCTTTTCGCCAAAAGCGGGTGTCCCTACTTGTAGGTAGAGAAATGCCAAACTCTCGTTATTATGTGGCATCAGCCTAAACTTCACAGTGCTGTATATACTCGACCCGGCGTTGGTTCTCCATTGGCTGTTGCATGGATGTGAAGTCACTCCTTTTTTTTTNCAGTGCTGTATATACTCGACCCGGCGTTGGTTCTCCATTGGCTGTTGCATGGATGTGAAGTCACTCCTTTTTTTTTGTACTGCACGTGATTGGACTACACGTTTGTGAAGTGTTCATGTACTGGCTCAGAGTTACCCAGGGCGTGTCAAATAACGTATGGTCCAATGACAAACTTATTGCAAAATGTAATGTGTTTGAAATTTAAAGTGTCCGCAAATAATAACGGGAATTTCGCAGGTCTCCGCTCATAGGAGGTTTCAGATAGACTGCTTCCCAAACAGGGTAGCTGTTGAATACTTAGAGAGATTATCCGTGTGTACACGTAAGTTGTATTTCTTTACCTGCACCAAAATGTTTTTTATGATACGTCGTTACGTCCGGTAGAACATTTATTGTCTAATTTTTTGCTCTGGAAACTATCTCTCTTTCACAACTCGTAGTAATATTATGTAGTGTATCTTGCCTTCCAACGCATACAACAAAATTAAACGCGTGCTTGCACGCATCTTAAAAACCGAGATAGTGCTAATGAAGTAGGAATAATTCACGAGTTCATTTGTTGACTCGCGATACTTNCACGCATCTTAAAAACCGAGATAGTGCTAATGAAGTAGGAATAATTCACGAGTTCATTTGTTGACTCGCGATACTTAAAATACACGCATCTTTGAGCTTCTCTTATGATTGCCCCTTAGTTTATTTGTCAAAAGCCTGGATAATCTTGAAAGTGTAATTATAAATTAATAGTTAACTGTACCATAAATATTTCCAAATGTAAACATTACTTCCGTGCCGTAAAGTTCTGCTCTGTTATCATTACTAACTGCGCAGGAGTATTATAGGAAAGTAATTTGTTGCAGATAAAGTTTATCTTTTGCATTGTATCAGAACTTTATTCGGTATATGTATTCAGTAATACTGATAAATTCTTAATGACGTTCCCTGTTTTGACAGAAATTAATTTATAGTGACAAAGGATTGTAAGGGGTTGAATATGGATACGTCCCACAAAGTTTAGAGCCAAGATCTTCAAGAAAAATATAAGTTGAAAACATATACATTAATTATAGTTAGGGGCAGTGATATTTTACGAAACGATTTCGAGACAAGATACAGTCCAAAGCACTGTAGGGTCGCTCAGCTTCTTTGATTGCCTAAAAACCGTTCTGGCCCGTGTTAAGCGTTTNTCTTTGATTGCCTAAAAACCGTTCTGGCCCGTGTTAAGCGTTTGCGCACGAATCACGAAGGTTCAGTGTCGGAGTTATTTAGTCCTTAGTGGCTTTATCAAAGACGGACACGGCACCAGCAANTTGCGCACGAATCACGAAGGTTCAGTGTCGGAGTTATTTAGTCCTTAGTGGCTTTATCAAAGACGGACACGGCACCACCAGCCAATGGAGGTATAACAACAGCTGAGGTGTATATAGTATTGAAGTCTACTGTGTGATACTATTTTTACGCGAAAAGTCACTGGCCCTACTTATAGTTACAGTCCCGGAAATTTCGCGGATTAATTTAAGGACAAGCTATACTTCTAACATATACACATTTGACTTTCGTTTTAATTGGATTGCAGTCTGTAAGTCACGCCCTGGGCGCATTTGAACAAAAAAGAAACACGCGAGGAAAAAAGGGCCGAATCCCCGTGCCACCTGGTCTCGGGTAAAAGTAGAGCAATAGCCAATGAACAACTAACTGAAACTCGAGCATACAAAGTATTGTGGAATCTAGCTTGTTGCCAAATGAATCCGCTAAATTTCCTGGTCTCTACTTATAGCATAAAGTGACTTACAAGTGACATGCCTTTGCAGCTGGAACCGAATGGTTAGTTCATTAAAAAATGTGAGACCAATTAGTTAAGATGGAACATAATGAATGTGTGGAAAACGTGTAGCTAGACAAATAACTGAACAGCAGAATCTTTAGCTGTAATGAAATGATTCAATGTTAATAATTTGACGAGTTGAGTAATAAGATTCTTAATGGCAGAGTATTAATCCGCAGGTCAAAATTAACCGAAAAGTCTCTTTGGGTTGTTATATTAAGCCCCGTCATTTTCGAATAATTCGGGCATCAATATCAGGATAGAGTTTAGCAGTACCACGAAGAATAAAAGGCGGGGGGGGGGGCTGTGCTGTNGATAGAGTTTAGCAGTACCACGAAGAATAAAAGGGGGGGGGGGGGGCTGTGCTGTAGTAATCAGACTACTCTCCTCACACCCAGTTCTATTCACGGTGAGGTGAACTAGTGAGAAAGACAGAGAGAGAGAGATATATATTTGGGCAGTTCTTAACATCGACGTCTTGAGAGCCGATGAGGGTGAAGCGATGTGGCTACGGAGCAGCGCCAGAATGAAAGGGCGGGGGAAACGGGTGATCCCCGAGAAAACCCTACCGACCAGCAGCATCGTCCGGTGAAAATCCGGAGAGCTACTCCGCCGGTAAACAGGGTTCACCTTGGTGGGGACGCGAGTGCTCTAACCACTGCGCCACCGTGGTCCCCTCTGGGAAACATAAACAGGGACCTGCAAAATTCGCGTTATTTTGTGGCATCAGGCTGAACTCCACTGTGCTGTTTATACCCGAGCCGCCGACGTTTCTCCATTGGCTGTAAATGTGAAGCCACTCCCTTTCTGGCTGAACTGCACGTGATTCGAGCACACGATTGTGAAGTGTTCATTTATTGGTGCAGAGTTACCGAGGGTGTGTCAAATAAAGTACGGTCCAACGGCAAACTAATGGCAAAGGTACGCGTGATTTTGGTATAACCCATTCTAACCCAGTGAACACAGTTGTGTATGTTACGCACGTGTAGGTAATTCATGGTTTGTACTGCACTCTTCGAAGCTCAATAACCAGTTATCTTACCTGTGGGTAAATGATTCGCAAACCGCTTTACTGGTCTAGGTCATGATTGGTTCATATAACTGTAGCCGAACATATAGCCTACAGCTCATTAACTGTGACAAAGAAACAAGTGTCGTGTCGACGTAAGTACAGCTCGCATCATAAAATTTCTTGATTGCAACACCTGAAGCCGTAAATTTTAGTAGGTCTGGAATGTTTGAAATGTCCATAAATACATTTGAGAGCCAAAAAAACTGGTATAGGTGTGCGTATGCAAATAACAGAGGTATGGAACCATTCAGAGTAACGCGATGCGGTCGGCAGCGCCTATATAAGACAACAAGCGTATGGCAAAGTTGCTAGATCGGTTACCGCTGCTACAATGGCAGGTTATCAAGATTTAAGTGAGTTTCAACGTGGTGGTATAGTCGGCGCACGAGAGATGGGACATAGCATCTCTGAGGTAGCGATAAAATGTGGATTTTCACGTACGACCATTTCACGAGTGTACCGTGAATATCGGGAATCCGGTAAAACATCAAATCTTCGACATCGCTGCGGCCGGAAAAAGATCGTGAACGAACGGGACAAACGACGATTGACGAGAATCATTAAAAGTGACAGACGTGCAACCCTTTCTCAAATTGGCGCAGATTTAAATGCCTCCTGCATACCTTCAGACATTAGTCGAGTCCATGCCACGTCGTCATGCGGCACTTCTGCGTGCTCGCGGGGGCTCTACACGATATTAGGCAGGTGTACCAGTTTTTTTGGCTCTCCAGTGTAATAGCATGAATTTTGCAGGTCACGAAACTTGAAAACTGCCGACGGTGAGAGTGTGTGTGTGTGTGTGCTGTGGTGTCGCAGGCTGCGCGTGGAGAGGACGGGAGGGGCGTGGTGTCCTCGTCGCCCAGTAGAGCGAGGAGTGCGCGAGCTGCTGCAAGTGGACCTGGGCGACGTGCACGTGGTGACCGGCGTCGAGACTCAAGGTCGCTACGACCACGGCCGGGGCCAGGAGTACGCCGAGGAGTACACGCTCGAGTACTGGCGCCCCGGACTGCCGGCCTTCCTCGAGTACAGCCGCTGGGACGGCAGGAAGGTACGCCACACACTCTCTCCTACGCACGGCCTGTGTCCTCTGGGTGCGGTGCTGGTTTATTCATTAATAATACCGGCACAACTACGTGGCCATCAGTTCTACTGGTCTCTCTATTCCCATTTACAATTTTCCTGTTTGGTTCACACAACACAGGACACACTTGCTGTGCTCAACATCCAGCCGCGTGTGGAGAACTGTTGCAAGGTAAGCTGTGTTTTGCTCTGTGCTATAGCTACGGCCAGTGACTTTTCGCGTAAAAATCGGAGCACACAGTGGACTTCAATACTATGTACACACCTTAGCTGTTGTTATATGTACTTCCATTGGCTTCTAGTGCCATGTACGTCTTTGAACAAGCCACTAAGGACCAAGTAACTCCGACACTGAACCTTCGTGATTCGTGCGCAAACGGTTAACACGAGCCAGAACATTTTTTTTAGCCAATCAAAGAAGCTGGACGACCCTACAGTGCTTTCGGCTGTATCTTGTCTCGAAATCTTTTCACGGAATATCACTGCCCCTAGCTATAGCTAATCGGTAGGGGCAGTGATATTTCGTGAAAATATTTAGAGGCACGATACAGTCTAAAGCACTGTAGGCTCGTCCAGCTTCTTTGATTGGCTCAAAAAATGTTCTGACCAGTGTTAACCGTTTGCGCACGAATCACGAAGGTTTGGTGTTGGAGTTACTTGGTCCTGAGTGGCTTGGTCAAAGACGGACACTGCACCAGCAGCCAATGAATGTACATATAACAACAGCTGAGGTGTGCGTATAGTATTGAAGTCTACTGTGTTCTCCGATTTTTATGCGAAAAGTCACTGGCTCTACTAATCGGTCGCCTAAACGTAGTAGTGCCGTATGACGTCACAACACGTGTTTAACGGGTGTCTCGCCGCTCTCTCGTGAGTGGCCGCAATACATTAAGTTTCTCCTGGCCCCACTCTGGTTATTGGTTCCTGCTGCGTGTTCCAAGTGCGTACAGCACTGAGCAAACACCAGCTCACCTTGCAGCACTTCACCACACGCCACTGTGTACAAGATTCATACTGGTATGCCCTCTGCCAGCATAATGCTGAGTTGGAAGTGTCCCAATCAAATGCGTGGAAAATGTACAACTCATCCTATCCATTTGAGTAGTTTACACTTTAGGTGTTTCTGTCGTAATGTGATGTTGTAGAGAACCTTGTGAAAGCTACTGGCGAATTAAATTTCCTTCGCCCATGTCTTCAAATAATGCGTCTGTCGTAACGTTACGGCCAACTCCATACAACTCAGTGACTTTCAGGCAACCGTATATTACGTCAGCAGCACTCAAGGTGTTAAAGCCCTCCCAGCAGGCGGAGTAATTAGACACCCGGAAATCTCGCGAATTCATTTAAAGACAATTTAAACTTCAACCACATGTGCATTCGTGTTTCTGCTTTTGTCGGACCACAGTTTGTTAAGGCGCGCCTCCGACGATTTTCAGCCAATAACGAACTTGCAAGCGAAGCAAGACGCGAATCCTGTGGCGCCTGGTCTGAGGTTAAACTGCAGCAAAAGCCAGTGAACTAACAGATGATGTTCGAATGCAAAACGCGTTGTGATGTCTGGCTTGTCGCCGAATGAGTTTGCCGAATTTATGGGTCTCTAATAGTAACAAAATTATATTTTATATTGTGGCCTCATAAAACAACTTTTAATAACTATGAAAGATATACGCTGCGTTTATTAGTCAGATGAAAATTTATATTAACTGCGGAAAGGATTTAAAAAAATCTGAAAGCAACTTTTAAGCAAGGTCTCAAGAAGTGCCCATCTTACATTGAACAGCCCATATCTACTCATAGGAGCCGAGTTTGTTCGGGGGGGAAGGGTGGAGGTTTCCCCCTCCCCCCCTTTTCAGCCAGCAGGAACGTGCCCCCCCCCCTTACCATCTTCCCACACGGTGAGTTGGTAAATAGTGGTTGGTCACGACTTCAGTTTGTAATAGGGGGGGCCACCTGTTTTTCGCGAAAATATTAACGCGAAGGCTAGACTTCAGTATCCTATGTGCACAGTCGCAGTCTTTATTTGACTATTGGCCGCTTGTCTTTGTGTGACTATAGTCTGTTATGTGAGTGAGCCAATCAGGATTTAAGTTTCTCCGATACTGACCGTCCGTGATTCGCAGGTAGGTAGATAAAACGCGTAACCATTCAAATGAACCAATCACGAAAGTAACTCTCAACTGAAATGCGTTGGAACTCAACTTGTCCTGAAATCTTTCCGCTAAAAACAAGTGACCCTATTAATAGGTATTATAGGCTGCTTGCTTCATTATTTTTAAAATATATCTTGATTACTGGTCTTTACGTAACTAAAAACCGCAATACTTCAGCATTAATTATTTTATTTAAATATTTAAAACCTTTGCCCATTTGAACTAAGTGCCACGTGCGGACATGCCCGCGTGCACATACAACGCGCAGAGTGGCAGAGGAGAAGGGGAGCGAGAGATAACATTTAGATGAGCATGAGTATTGTCAAACAGGAACAATAAAAGTATGCGGCCATAGGAAATGACTCGCTGGAAATTCTACGAGGAATACACTCCAAAGGCTGAACGTCACAACATAAGTTATTCTCAACAAGCATATTATTAATTCTTAAAGACCTGAAAAATTCGCGAGTTCAATGACCTGTAGGCTATACTCTGTTTTCGTATGCAAAATCATGCAGATATCACTGTTCATTAGTTGCTTGTTGTATTAGCGGAAGACGGTGATTCAATCTGCATTTTACTGTGTATTTATTATAGGCTCAGAGTTGTCCAGGAGGTATAATTTAACGGGTAGACCAATAGCATTAGCAATACAAACGTACGGGGTTTTTAATTCTAGCTTGTCCCGAAATGAAAACGCGAATTTTTCAGGTCTCTAATAATTCAGTTATGCATGGCTTACTGTAAAGTTAGCGTATAAAAAACATGTAACTGGTAAATGTATTTACAGTGTAAAATTTATGTCAGTAAAAATATAGTATTACGTATTGATAAGAACGTATCGGCAACAATTTATCGTAGTGACACCTCTAACTACTAGGTGTTATTTTGTCTCTTTCTTGCATGTGTATATTCGCAAAGTAGATAAGCACACAGACTCATGGTGTGGCGGTACCTTTGATGTGAGCGTATAAATTCTCTAATTGGCTGCGTGAGAATCTCGGAACGGGCCTCGCATCTGATTGGCTACTGCGAGCTGCGAAAGGTTTCTCGTTGGCTGGGCTGCCAGCTGGCGAGTAGGTTACCAGAAGCTGAGTGGCGAATGGCGTCCCAACATATTGCTGGCTCTTGACGCCATTTTGCTGACGTATGTGGCAGGAGTTCGCGGAATAAGCAACTGTTTCGTCTCTGTCTTCGTAAGTATTCTGTGGCATTATTGTGTGTAAAGGCTGTTCACGATGAAGTGAGCACTTTTGAAATGAACCTTAGAAAAATGTCACTGCTCCTGCGTGCAATGTATTTTAACGGGTTCACTGAGTGACATGCGCCCAGTAAAGTTGGTTACGATGAAAGGAAAGTAGTTCCATATCTTAACGTCAAATAAAAAGTGCTAAGTAACCATTTGTAATAACTTAAATTACTTCTTTTTCTTTCTATTTTTTTTAATACGTCAATGTGTAAAAATGAACAGATTTGCAAAATATTTACTTTTATAGTAATTTCACAGTTTGACTTGACCAGCGCATGAATAAAGTTATGAGGCCCATGGCTATGTTAATTTTACATAAGGCGAAAGAACACATAACGTGCAAACAGGCTTTCAAAAGTGCTCATTTTACCGTGAACCGCCTATAGTAGGTTACATAGGCACCAAATTATTGTTTACATAATTTTCGCACAGAAAACGGTGACATACGTAATATTTATTTTATTAACGTAATTTTTATTTATGTATTTATGTGTCCTTAGTTTTACTACACCGGGTGACTCCAACCCCAGGCCATCGATTTTCGTTAGACATGCTTGGAACTCGTTTTTATTTTCCAAACATCCCTCTAGATTATATTTCATGTGGTTTTAAGAAACTTGATAAGTGTCTTTTTTCGTAGTTTTTCCAGACGAGACTCAAATAGAAATGCTTTTAATTTTTTTACTCTTATCATTATTTGTAATTTTTCTTTTGCGACATCTTCGCTGTATTTTCAGATAAATAAAAACGAATTAAAACACGCATTTTTACTGATGCTTGTTTAGTTGTTTTCCCGCTACATTGAAGCAAGAATACAGACAAACTGAACAGCTGGATGGCACTGAAATTACATTAAAAGGTTGTTTCATCAAACAGTTAAAACGTTTCAATCATGTACATACAGAAATTAAATTTTACATATGCAGACAGCTTACAGGACAATGCAGTCACGTAAGTCAATTCAAACAAGAACTATAACATATAAACTTGTATGACTATAATGCATCTAACTGCTGTCCTATAAATAGTTTTTAGTTAGCTTATAGCCAGTTATCAAATTGCAGACGTGCTGAGAAAGGGAGACAGTGAAGGTTACAATTCACTACACTCTCTGCCGTAAAAATGTTCTCATCCTTTAAAATATTATTTGGTAACCCTTAAAGTTAGTCAATAAGCACATCAATGAGTGACGTAAAAAAATATTAAGAGTGCATACATGAAAGTTGTACGAGGCACTGCAGATGTTCTTCTTGTTGCGTACTATATAAACGGTCAGAACGGTGTATGTACTGCGACACTAAAGAGACTGGAAAGCATTATTGTTGTCTATTCACCGTTTTTGGTGTAATTTTCTAGATTTAGTTAAGATATGTTTGCTTGATGCAGAGGAATAACATGGAAGTGGTACTTTAGCAGGGCTTCAGAAAAGTTGGAATTAACCGTTAATGGACTATAATGAGTAGGGACACCCGAATTTCACGAAAATATTTCACCACCAGTTGTATCTCATAACACTTTAGCTTAAAGACACTTTCGTGATTGGGTGATCTAGGAGTTACGCGTCTTCGGTGTCTGCCCGCGAATAACGGACTTACAGTATCAGAGTAACCTAATTATGATTGGCCAGTCAAGTAAGAAAATTTCTTCTCAGAAAGACACGCCACCAATAGGGGACATAAAACAGCTTGTTTGCCCGTAGCGTATTGAAATCTAGCAATTGCGGAAATCTTTTCGCGAAATTCGGGTGTCCCTAAATTAATGAGTAGAGATCCGGAAATTTCGTGGATTCATCTGATGACAAGCTAAACTGCATTCGCGTGTACATATGAACGTGTGCTTCCATTGAACCATAGTTTGTTAGACACGACTCGAACGATATTCAACCAATAACGAACCTGCAAGGAAAATACCTCGTCTGGGATTAAACTGGAGCAAAAGCCAATGTACTACTAACTGATGCTTGAATTCGCAAAAAGGATTGGGGAGTCTACCTTGTTGCTGAATGAATCCGCGAAGTTTCCGGGTCACTTGTAATGAGTTATATGCATACCGAAAAAAATGTGCGACGCAGTCGTGCTACTAACTGACGGAGTTTGAGAATAGCCACACAATATACTACTTTCCGTAGCTGAAATCCCAGGTGGCTGTTTCCAAGAAGTGATGCTCGCTCGCGCACAATTCCGGTATCCAAGAAGTAATTACGTAATGTTTCAAAACTTCCGTGACTTTCCCGATCGATATATTTGTGAGGCAATTTATAATGCAAGCTTCCTACAATTCGAAGAAGGTTCATAACTTGGAGCATAATTGAAAAGAACTCTGTTAGAATCTTTAACAAGATAACATAGGGCGTTTGTTTAATTACATGCCTGATCGTATCGATGCAAGTATCCAAGTACAAAGTCGTTCCAACGAGGTACTTAAGCAGGTTGGCGTAACATTATCCTGATGCTAGCATTTATTATTTTTTTTACTTTTGTATATACCATCACGCTGAAAAAATTCCGTTTAAATCCAACTATTTAGCCCACCAAGGCGAACTGGGTTCGATCATCGGCCGGGTCACCCCCGGATTTTTGCAAGTGGAGATCGTGCCGGACGATGCCGCTGGTCGGCGGCTTTTCTCGGGGATGTCCCGTTTCCTTCACTCTTGCATTCCAGCACTGCTGCATTTTCTCCTCATTTCACCCTCAAAGGCTCTCAAGACCTCGTTGTTAATAGCCGCATAAATCTCTTCACTCACGCGCTCACACTTCCAAATTAACGAAAAGTCGGTTCTAAACTTCCAGAATAATTGACTTCTCTAGTTTCTTCTGAAACTCGGACACCTGCGTTAAACCAAATTGTCGTTGAGTAGTTATTCTATTTCCGTTTTATTACACCAGGTAAAGAGACAGAGCCTAGATTAGTACTGTCTGTCTCACAATTTTGCCTTGAAAATGTGCAGTGGATTTGCTCACATTTCTACGCCCATTATTCCATTTTAACTGAATATTTATTTGTGTTTAAGAGTAATAAAATAAAATTAAACCATGCGATAGCGTTTTATTTGGTATGATGTTTATCACTCTGAATTTAAAAACTACACGACGGAACTACTTTATTACATTTACACAAATAATGCTTTTGAGAATGAGTAATGAACCATTATTTATGTATATAATTTTTATTTCCTAATTTGTTTTAAATGTGCTTATCAGTAAATGTTACAAATCGTTTGAAGGTAAAAAGAATGGTTTCCATATTGAAATTGCATACTGAATTTAATTTAGCAAATTTCGGAGCTAAGCGGAGATTATTTTCTTTCACGGGACTATTTAAAATTTGCAGCGAATGCTGTAACGTCAATGTTGTACACTTAAGAGCCAAAAAAACTGGTACACCNCGTGGCATGGACTCGACTAATGTCTGAAGGTATGCAGGAGGCAATTCACACCATGAATCCTGCGGGGCAGTTCACAAATCCTATCTGCGCCAATTTGAGAAAGGGTTGCACTTGTGTCACGTTTAATAATTCTCGTCAGTCGTCGTTTGTCCCGTTCTTTCACGATCTTTTTCCGGCCACAGCGATGTCAAAGATGTGATGTTTTACCGGATTCCCGATATTCACGGTACACTCTTGAAATGGTCGTACGCGAACATCCAAATGTTATCGCTACCTCGGAGATGCTATGTCCCATCTCTCGAGCGCCGACTATAACACCACGTTCCAACTCACTGGAATCTTGATAACCTGCCATTGTAGCAGCAGTAACCGATCTAGCTGCCGACCGCATCGCGTTACTCTGATTGGTTCAATACCTCTGTTATTTGCATACGCACGCCTATACCAGTTTTTTTTGGCTCTTCGGTGTATTTTTGTGGAGGAAGATTTTTTTCGACACGAAAAGGCCTTGAATTTTGAGTGAAAACTTCTGTCTGCGGCTAAAAAAAAAAATCTATTAACACAGACAAAAATTACTCATAACCACAATATGAATCATTCTCAGGTGAATTCTTCGTTTCCGGTCGATGTAATCTCTAGCCAACAGAAAAAAACTGAGCGAGGAAAGTACTAAATTAATCACAGACTTACCTAGTCACCAATTTCTCCCTTATTCAATATTCATCGCCCTCAACTTTAAATCGCTCCTATTTGTATTAGTTCTCCGTATTTCTTTCTCCACGCCACGTCACCGTTCACACTACCTTAATCGAACTACGCCGACTTGCACCATTAGGTGTAAGTTTACCGATTGCATTCACCGCAGATTCATGCACCTCTTACAATTGTTGTATTTTAAATAAAGGCCAATAACATATGGTTTTTGCGTAAATTATTTTCTCTGCCATGAGCAATAAATTGATTAAAACAGAAAGTATTTATTTAGATGTGCGGAAGATATAACGCTAGTCTTCATCCACGAACGTCTGAATCAATTAAAAATATTTGGGTAAATTTGCACTCTTTACAACTAATTACTTACAGAATGTGGTAAAAGAAAAAATCCAACATTTTTGTAAGCTGCAGCTTTATGATACCATTTTAAATGCCACGTGAACAGTTTAAAGGGGAAATTAATGACTAGCATTAAAAACTGATGGCTAGTTATAGGCTGTAATAGGGCCAAGTTCTTCAAGAGTGGCCAACCTACCTAACGTCTACAAACGTTTATTTATATAAAAATCGTTTCCTATATTAACTTCACATTTTCTTTAAATTTTTTGGTTAAAAAAATACAACTTTACTTTACTACTGCTTAATTACTATACAGAATGCCTCTGTATACCTTCATATATGTAATAAAAGAATGATTCATATTGGAATGTAAACGTTCCGAGGAAGAAATTGAAAATTGAAAACTGGCATTAAAAATGAATAATATTTAAGGCTGTCACGTGCAAGTTTATTCTACAAAAGTTTATTTATAAAAAATTGTTTTGCTAGTTAATTCGGCTAATTTTTTGTAAGAATTAAAACTTTTTTATAATGACTGCATATTGACTCCTGTGTTAATAGCATAACTCTGTTTAGGGATATCACTCCAATTTTCTGTAATGTAAAAAGGCAAACTGCAGCAAATTCCTCCGCTGGGGTAATTGGCCAGAGCTGCTCGCAGAATTACCCTCTCGCGCGCCCTTCGCAGTTCCGCATGAAGAGATCGCCAACTCGTCCCGTCATCAAGGATACAGTTTTCCCTGTCAATAATCTTGTCCGCCCATCACTTCGCCCGAAATTAACTCCGCAACTTAATTACCGAAAGCCGAAAATTCCACTTAATCTTCTTGCCAGCTCTTCGCCGAGCTATTAATAATCACTCGCAATTTGCCTTCCCAATTAATTTTCCTTTCCCTTCGGGAGGGGGGGGCGGGGCGCGACGAGCTTTGGCGGTTCAACGCCGCGTCCCATCTCCGTGTTTAACCTTTCCATTACCCAAGACGGCCCGTCCGTTACTACTGGTCTATCAATTTTATATCACTAATAACGAGGGCGTTCGATTCGCGGCAACATATTAGGCGATTAATTTCACTTGGCGTAAACGCCACGGTAACTGGTTTAGCCGCGTGATCAATGGCGCGCGGAGTTCCATTTTCAAATACATCTCGCGATATAGGCACCAGTTTGATGAAGTGGTTAATTAACACCCACGACGATAGTACTGCGGGAGAATTACGCCACATGATTAAAACTTTAATTCGTTGTACGGCAAGGACAGCACCAAACCTTTACGCGCCATTTCAAAAAGTATATTATTTGCAGATTAGCTTTGTTGCTTTCGCAAATTATTTTATCCTTCCCTTGTGCCCATAGAATATGTTCATATTTCCGTAGCGTATTTATAAGGGAAAGTCTCTAAGGACGCAGCCGTCATTACTGTACGCCACGCTCAGAGAACGTATTCGTTGCCACAAGGCGGCCGCTAAGAATTTTTTTATTTTAGGAAACCAGTAAATGTGCTCCCAAAATGCCTGCATACGAAAAGAAAAATACACTTCGCATTAGTCGTGTGCGGTACTTTACAGACATCACGCGCATTGAAAAAAAATTACTTCGATGCCCTCGGACAAGGCTGGAAAAGGCGTTTGCAGACACGTTGTTTCTCAAAATATACGAACCGGATTCATGCGTGGCTACGTCAGGGGAATGCATTGGATTTTGCCACGGAGTCGCATCCAGTAAAATGTTAGGGTCGCCGCTTTGAGAGTCCCATAGCTCCAGCGGTACGATGGGAAAACAGCAAGCGAGTTCAAAACTTTGAGCGTAAAGTCAATAGGTAGAGTCCTGAAAAAATCGGGAGTTCAATGGCCTGTAGGCTAGACTCCATTTTCGTATGTAAAATCATACACATATCACTGTTCATTGGTTGCTTGTTGTATTAATGGAAGACGGTGATTCGGTCTGCATTTTACTGTTTATTTATTATTGGCTCAGAGTTGTCCAGGAGGTGTAATTTAACGGGTGGACCAATAGCATTAGCAATACAAACGTACGAGGATTTGAAGTATAGCTTGTCCCGAAATGAAAACGCGAATTTTTCATGTCTGTAGCATTAGGTCTATTGCTAGGGACATCCGAATTTTGCTAAAAGATTTCCACACGCGCTAGATTTTAGTAGCCTACGGGCATACCAACAATTTTATTTTGCTTATTGGCGGCGTGTCTTTGTGAGAAGACCTTCTCCTACTTAATTGGCCAATCATAATTAGGAAACCCTAGTGCGTCTGTGGTTCGCGGGCATGCACCTAAGACGCGTAACACGGAAGCCATCCAATCAAGAAATTGGGTCAGAGCTAAAGTGTTATGAAATACAAACTCGGGTGTCAACCGTAGCGCTTCATCGATTTTTGACAAACTCTCTCTAGGTGGCAGCCACAACAATTTATTCAGGATTAGCTTACTATGACCTCAAATATCCACACTCCTTTCGCATTTTAATCTTCTCTCAAGACCTCGCTGTTAAGAGCCGCCCAAATATCTTCACTCACTCAATCACTGATCTTTGCGTTGTACAGTGCCGGCAAAAAACAAACGTCCTTTACGTTTTGTTATACATAATTGGTCAAATTTTGCACGCAGGGCCTAAAGGGGTTCAACTGATAATGCCAATATTCGTAGTGCAAAAGGTTTGTTGACGCGCCATATTGCTGTGACAAATGTCTGGTTTGAATCCCGGGAATGGCTCGGATGTTATATGTTAAACTGAATTTCTGTCAGTCCAAAGCCCACATCCCAGAGTTATATTGTGCAGCGGAACGTGTTAACAATAAAAAGCACAATTTCAAAAGTGATTAAAAAATTAACTAAAGGGGTATGTAATCATTTTCTGCTTTGAAATAATAGTCGGAACTTGATCATTATTCCCGGCTGGTTTATATTTTCGCTGAAAACTTCCATTCATGTCTTTTTGGAACAGTAAAATGAGTCTCAACTTGACATGCACCTGATGCACCAAGCCGCTCCACCGCTTTTTAATAAGAGTAAAAAATAATTCTCGATTTCATCTTGCAACTACTTCTACTTTATTTATTTTGTTATTCCTGTCTGTTGTCAGTTTTTGTGATAGGTTTTGAAGAGCTCCCTCCGTACATATAAAATATCCAACAAGGAGTTAGAACCGTGGGTTGTACAGAGAAAAGTAAAACTTTAACAGAGTGCTTAAGACGTTTTATGCAGCGAAAATAAGGGTTAGTTCGACTACGTTGGGTAACTTCAATGATAATATACAAGTTCAAGTGAACGATGTGTGCTAAGCTGAACCTGTTGAACGACTTTATATTCGCGGTTTCTTCACACTTTTTGAATCAAACCTTTAAAATAACAACCCGAGTAAGACCTGTTTGGTTGTTTCCTAAATACGCCACATATCACAAGCGTTTTATACACGTCTCAACATAAAAATATCTTATTTTTGGTTAAACTTAGCATTTAATTGAATCGTTTATATAAATAACATAATTTATATCATATATGTAATATGATGTATCATATTACATTTATAATTTATATGATTTAAAACAGGGAGAAAATATGTATGTAGGTAATACGTAGTAAGAAATAGTTCTTATTCGAAATATTATTACACTGAGTGCGCACGAATGCGGTGCGTTGTCCCTTTGATGTGATTTTTCTAGACTCGATTAATCTTTGGTTACATGAGGCGGAGGAATATCACGGGAGTAGAACTTTAGCAGGGTTAAAAAAAAGTTGGAAGTAACCGTGGATGGACTATATAATATTGTGTAGTTTAAGTGAGACTATATTTTTATTTTATACAGTGCAACTCGTTGTAATTAACCTATAATGAACACGGACGATGCCTTGTTACAGTTGCACCACCTCATTCCTCTTTGAAAAAACTGAACGTATAAAATAGCACTAAAGTGACTTTTCTAAGCAAGGTCGGTTTAGGCCTGTTATTAGCGGTAAATTCCAGTTTCCAGTGTGATGCACAGCAATTAAATTAGCGCGTATCCTCTTTTGAATCAATAGTGCCAACACCACGCCGATATCATTGAGCTAGTCGTGCCGGTTTGGCAACATGGTTTTATCTTTAAAGTGTGTTCAACTGTTTACCAACGCAGAGCTCGTGTTGTAATAGGAATTTTGTTGTGCAAGCTCTGAATATAACTGTACAACACTGGAATATATATTTAAGTTATGTATGCTGGATGTCTCAGTCAAACATAAGTATGGTGATAAAGAAAGTTATACCAAAAACAAACTCACCGAAAATTAGGCGGCTCAAGTCATATTTGTATACCATTAAAAATAATACACCGCTACTTTTTTTTTCTACATTTTACGTCCAGAATAACCTAACGGGAAAATACGCTCACTGGAGGTATAAAAGAATTTTCAGAATGCATTATCTGACGTCTAACCACGAAAGCCCTTTTATCGCAGCACTCATTTTGTCTTTCTTCCAAGCGTAACAAAGGAAATTAGCGCTCTTCGTTCTTTTAGATGTTAATGTCAGATAAATTTGTGGTTTTTTATTTTAAGGTGTTTCCCTTTCCTTTGTATACATTAAGTGTTTAATTTATCTTTACATTTATTGTACTCTGCGGTCCACTGCGGACTTAAAATTTAAAAGAGTAGACGCTCTACACAAAGAAAGCCTCTAGCACGTAGGTGGATGAGAAATGGGAGAAGAAATAAATACAAATGGAAAAACAAGATTGCCGTAAGTTTACTGCATGCGTTTGAAATCATTAACATTTTCATATTCTTGAGTATTTAAGTAAATGTTCACTGTGATAAATATCGGCTTCGTTTTTCTTGCTGTTTTTTTCTGCCTGCAAGAAGCTCGATCAGAAAAACACAAAATCACGTCAAGCAAGAAAAATTTGAAATTGTTGACGTTGAATTCTGTGTGAGCAAAAAATTTAAATTTCATGTGTGAAGAACGCAAGCTCATTTTGCGAGGTAAATTACTGAAATTATTTGGTACCTCACACTTCCAGCGAATAAGTAATCTTACGCAACACGCATTAGCCGATCAGGCACAAGTCTCGTTCCAGAGCCTCGCGCAGCCAATCGGGAGTGAGCTAGTGAAGAGATTTTGGACGGCTCTTAACATCGAGGTCTTGAGAGCCGACGAGGGTGATAGAGGTGAGTATGGAGCAGCGCCGAAATGTAAAGGCGTGGGAAACGGGTGATCCCCGAGAAAACCTGCCAACCAACGGCATCGTCCGGGGATTGAACCCGGATCGCCTTGACGGGAAGCGAGCAGGCTAACCGCTCAGCCACCGTTGCTCCGTGGCATATCGGGTATGGTTCTTATCGACTGCAAGGTGGGAGTTGTATCACTCCGCGTGACGACGCGCTGGCAAGGTATTGGTTCGTGTTGCCGACCAGCATCGCGTGGGTTGTCAACAGTCAGGTGTCGGAATAACGCTCTTGTGTGTGTGTTCAGCCGTCGTGTCAGCTGGAGGTGCCTATGTCGATTGAGCGTATCTTAGTCTTCTGTTGTCAAGCGCCTCCCTTCAACCCCCGTGCGGGCAGTCTTCACTCGAGGCCGGGTATTATTGCAGGGGTGTCCTTGGCATAGCAGCCGCATTGCTGCCTGTGCGTCGCTTTAGCGTCACATCCGGTTCATTCCCGAAATCATTCAAGAGATCAAGTGATGTAACCGTGCAATATTTTGTCGTGAACTGTACTTGCTTCAAGCGTGATTTTCACAACCAGTAAAGAATGTACTGCATGCTAGGTGTTATCAGCACCGACCATTCAAACACGAGACGTGCAAAAACTTTCGCAAATCGGATCACTCGCAAGAAAGTCGCTCACAGCACCGGGTGTCAATTCCTTGTGTGTGCAGTACCGGTTATAAGTATACTTCACTTGCCACGTGCTCTCGATGAACGACATTAACCCGTTCAGCTATGCCCGACGATCGTGGAAATGTTGCACGTGAATGAAATTTGATGACCCGTGCTGTACACAGCAAGGCAGCAGTACCCAGTACTCTGAGAGTCTTCTTGTGGCTAATCTGACTTGAGTAATTTCCCACAACTCTTTGCCATGAATGGCTAATGCACTTTTCATTTAGCACTCGACACGTTGTTCACTAGTTGCAATAAAAATGCTTAACATAAGTACAGGGCATACTAAAAAATTACGTGGTTGCAACACGCGAACTCGGAAATTAACGTGTTACCGAAATGTCCAAACTGAAAAGGATATAATTGTCTGAATCATCTCTGCTTTGCTTTGACATGATACAAGCATTAAAGGCTGTTCAAGGTAAACAGAGCACTTTCGAAAATATTCATTAAGGTCTACTTGTATGCACGTTGTGTATTCTTTCACCGCAAGTAAAATCAAAATTGCCATGAGCCTTATCACTTTATTCATGCGTCGGTCAAGTGAAACAATAAAGTTATTAGAAAAGTAAATTTTTTGAAAACTGGTTAATTATTACACTTTTAAGCACTAAAAATCAGAAAACAAAAATTATATAAGTTTCAATATATTTTCACCTAGCGCTTATAATTCGACGTTTAAGATATGGGACTACTTTCCCTCCGTCGTTACCGACTTTCCTGAGTGCATGATACCCAGCGTGTACGTTAAAATATATACAGGCAGGGGAAGTTGTGTTTTTCAAAGGTTGATTTCAAAAATGCTCACTTTATTGTGAACATCCTATATCTAATTTATTTACGTACGTTTAGTGTAGGGAATGGTTTCCAGTTAGCATTAATAATATTAATAGTCATTATTTCCGGTTTGCTTTGTAAATACTCTCCACCTTGGGGGGGCGCGGAAGCGCAGCGGCTAGAGCGCTTGCCTCCGGATTTTTTCTAGTGGGAATTACCCCGGATATCCCCTCCCCCCCCCTCGGTCGACAGGTTTTCTCGGGGATCTCCCGTTTCCCCCACCCTTCATTTTGGCGCTGCTCCATATTCATCTCCCTTCACCCTTATCGGCTATCAAGCCCTCGATGTTAAGAGTCGCCCAGATTCTTCGCTCTGTCACTGAACTACAGGTACAAATAATGTGAGGTGATACCCTATGCATAGGGCATTACACGAACTATGTCCTACAGTAATTAGTAAAGAAGATAGGTGCCCTTTAAAATCGATATTTCGAATTATTTTAATTCAAATTATAAAACCTACTTGAGATGAAAAACAATTCTGTGAATACTGTTGTCTTGAATCGAGATCCGAAATCTGCGAGCGGTTGTTGGTTAATATAATCTCCATTCATTGAGAAAAATAGGGACTACCATGTTATTATCCAGCAAATGTGTATACCCTTTTTATGACATCATAACGATGGGTACTGTTATGTATATAAAAAACGTTACCTTGGTGTAACTCTCTCAGGTGAACGGTTTTCCAGGGAACAGGCAAAGTTTGTAACGCGGCAATTGGTCGCCTGCCAGGTACCTTTCCAAACTTCGTCTGTTTCCTGGACGACCGTTCACCTGAGAGAGTCACACCAAGGTAACGGTTTTGTAGATTAACATACGCTTGAGTATGACGTCAATAACACTGATGAACAACCAAATGTTACACACGTGTGTTGTATAACAACATGGCACCCTCTATTTTGCTAATGAAGGGGGATGATATTAACATGCTCGCAGATTTCAGATCGCGATTCAAAACAGAATTCACGGAATTCTTATTTCATCTCGAGTACGTTTTATTATTTTTAATTGCAGCCATTTGAAATATAGAGTTTCAAAGTCACCTAGCGCCCTTATGTATTATTGTAGGGCATAGGTCGTATAATGTGTTCCATTTCAGTTTGCATTGGGAATCACCTCACAGCGTTTGTGCCTGAAGTTCAGGATCATCCTGCAATTTTCTTCTCTGCTGCCAACTCGGAATGGATAAAATAAAGCACAGAGATATTAGATTCGCCGCAACTTGGCGCCACGGGCGAATGGAAGTTAATTCAAATGCTGAGTAGCGCACGGTTTCTCTCCTTATCGTTCTTTATATTCAAAGCCGTCACTGCCAGTGGTGGGTTCCAGCTATGCGGTCTTCTGAGATCTACTATACGACGCGAGGGCAATTTTCTCAAATCGCATACGGAGAGAGGAGAGTAGCAAGAACTTCCGCTCCTGGGAGTATCTTGTTTGAAGAGAAGCCACTCGTCCCTAAACCGCCTGATGGAAGTCAACAAGGGATCAATGGCCGGACAACGTGAAACGAGAAGGTAGAACTACGAAACAGAATTCTGTTAAGTCACAGTACACTGATGAATAAGATTTCCTTGAATCAAACAAACTTTGTTTGGCGCAACCAAGCGTGTTGTTTGTAAGGGGGCAATGAAGTATTTCGTTGTCGAAACCAAATTATTTTGTTTTTTTCATATCAGGTTGCCCCAAACTCTAAGAAGTGGTTGGTGAAAATAAAGATTTTTTTTGGCTCTACCGTGGAGAAAATGAGAATACAGAGGTGAAATAAACCGCTTATTCTGGAAACACCAGTCGCGCAAGCCAGCAAGATGGCGTCACTAGCAGACATGTCGGAAAGCCGCTCTCCAATCAGCGCGCAGCAATGAAGCCTTGCAGAGCACGCAGTAGCCAATCATTCCCAGTGTCACGCAGCCAATCAGAAAATGGGTACGTCTACATCAACGGAACCGCCACACCATTGCATTTCTGTGTACTTATCTACTCTGTGGTCCTACGTACGCTAACTAGTTTTGGTTATTATGTTTATAAAAAAAATTTAAATCCTGACCGAGGTTCGAACCCAGACAGTTTGCGCCTCAGCACTACGTCCTACCAACTTCAGCAAACTTAACAACTGCTGAAATGGGAATGTTTGTAAACACATACATTTTCAAGACTGGAAAACGTAAGCAAATAATTATTTCGAGTTTTACAGCTTCACTTTTTATATTCCTGTTGAACATTTGTTGTTAGTAATGTCATAACATTATTAAACATCAATAAATGCACTAAACAGTTACTAACCGTATTCTCACAAACACTGCAAACAAACTCTCGGACTGTATTTTCGAGCGAAGGCGATCAAATGAGTGGCCAAGCAAATAGATACAATAATTCAAGTAAATATTTTCTAGACAGTCTAATTTTTTTTTTTTCGCCCAACACAAAGATTTCGTTTATTCAAGCGTGTATTTATGTTAGATGAACAAAATAAATTTTGTTACTTTCAAGTTTGGTTCACTCAACATGACATTTTGTTGGGGCTACTAAATACACATATTTGGCCCCATGCAAACAAGTATTTTGTTGGCTGGAACAAACTTCTTTATCTCAGTACGCATTCCTGTCGTCGCCCAACAAGGGGAACAGATGACTTCCACCACCGATGCGCTGAGGCGAGTTGACCAATAAATATACGATAAAGGCAGCAATAAGTAGTATGACCATATTATTTTTATATTATGAAGCAATATATTTGTTGCAATGAATGTGATTTATAACGAAATATGTATTGCTGTACTGTAAATAGAAGCTAACGTTATTGAACAAAGATGAGAGTACACTCAGGACGAAAATCAAAATCATTATTAAAATTTAATAGTAACTTAACAAATACTAGTAAAACAGTTTAACATTTAAAATTATTTTTAATATATTTTTTATTTGAATGAATGGCAAGATATAAAGTGTTCTTTTGTCAATAGAGTTCATAAAACTTCTGCATAAGTAAATAATTTAAAATTTTATTTTAAAGCAGGGCTTTTTTCAGGACACTTAGCAAAAGAAGGATATTTCATATCTTTTCGGCTCCCGCAGGACAGTGGACTGACCTTGAGAAAGACGGGACGAATGGTCACCTTACAGTGGACTGACCTTGAGAAAGACGGGACGTATGGTCACCTTACAGTGGACTGTCCTTGAGAAAGACGGGACGTATGGTCACCTAACAGTGGACTGTCCTTGAGAAAGACAGGACGTATGGTCATCTTACAGTGGACTGTCCTGAGAAAGACAGGACGTATGGTCATCTTACAGTGGACTGTCCTTGAGAAAGACAGGACGTATGGTCATCTTACAGTGGACTGCCCTTGAGAAAGACAGGACGTGTGGTCATCTTACAGTGGACTGTCCTTGAGAAAGACAGGACGCATGGTCACCTTACAGTGGTAACAAGTTAAATAAAACTGGTGACAGGATGGGTCGCGGTGGTTTAGTGGTCAGACTACTCGCCTTCCACCTAGGGGAAATAGGTTCGATTCCCGGCGGTGTTGCTTCCGGTTTTATGCAAACTGGGAATAGTGCCAGACGATGCCGCTGGTCGATGGGTTTCCTCGAGGATCTCTCGTTTTCCCCCGCCCTTGCCTTCCGGCGCTGCTCCATACTCGCCTCATTTCACCCTCATCGGCCACTCAAATCTCTCCGCTCCACTCCACTCTCCCCACTGGTGACAGAGGAACCCTAACCGACACAATTACAGATAAGTACTTTTGCTCTGATGTTCCGAACACAATGTCTGTAATTTACGAACTCCGCGATTTCGTGTACATTTATTCCGATGTTCTAAACCCAAAAGCCACAGGTAATTACAATTTACGCCGACAGATGGCATTCGTCAACAGGTGCCTTCGTGGAAGTAGCGCTTGCCTACATGTGTAGTGTGTCCTTTTTTTCCAGACTGTGGTGGTGTCGTATGTTTTAAAGACAATCAAATCAGTTTACCAAATCACACTGAACTACGATTAATATTATACATATTATAACTAGCATATTGTTATATATGTTTAGAGCAAATTGTCACTGATTTATAATACTACATTTTACACATAACAGATAGTATTTGAAAACTTTTCATTTTTATAACAATTTTCCTTGATCATTTCCTTGGTTTCAGATGCCGCGTGTCAAGTTGTGGGAAGTGTCGGCTATAGTATATTCTCGTTTTCTTCAGATTTTTTAAAAATAAAAACCTTTGAATAATCGCCCCATGTGTGACGGTTTCGGCTGTCTCCTAAATGTGTAATTAATCACAAGAGTTTTTTTACTTCGGTTAACATAAAAGCATCTTATATTTGGTTAAATTGAACCTTTACTTATGATTTGTCTATAAATTATACTATTTCATTTATAAATAACGTTTATAAGATCAAGGAGAAAGCAGGTACGTTGGTAGTGTCATATGAAAAATATTATATGCTATTCACGGTAAAGTGAGGACTTTTGAAAGCCCTCTCATTTGGAATAATAGTCAATAAATATATTTTATTGTTACCGTAGATGTCAACTTTCAAGTCCGGTAAAATGTGTATGCTGTGTGCATTGCTTATATCATGATATGGCACTGTTTATTTTAAAAAGTGGTGGGATGATGAAAAATGGCTGATAGGAAAAAAAGTAAGTACGTCATCAAAAGTGCTCACTTTGCAGTGAACAGCCTATATAAAACTGAGTGCACGTGTATGAGGTGTGTTGTCCCTTTGGTGTAATTTTCTACGCTTGGTTAAGCTTTGCTTGCATGGGGCGTAGAAACAGGCTGAGAGCAGAACTTAAGCAGGGCTTCAGAAAAGTTTTAAGTGACCAAAAAGAATGGACTATTGTTGGGGGGGGGGAGGTTTGTAATCCTAGCGGCGACATTTCGACGGGACACGGTTCTAGTCACTGCCCGTGCCTCGAACTACGGGCTCGGTCGCCGTCCAGCCGGGCGTGAACTGACCCAGTTGCCAGGTCAAACGGACCCCTTCCGTCGTCTCCGTCTATGACGTCACCGCGCCTCCCATTTTTGTCCGTCGGTCGAGAGGATTACCGCACCCCCCTCCCATGCTGAAGTCACTTTCAGTATTTTGTAAATTCAACGACACGGGGACTTCTTGCTATCTTTCCGCTTTAGCTGTCTCACCTTTTTTCCCCTTCCCCTTTATTTTAACTCCTTAAGCCACGGCTAGAGACCTGAAAAATTCGCTTTTTCATTTCGGGACAAGCTAGAATTCAAATCCCCGTACGTTTGTATTGCTAATGCTATTGGTCTACCCGTTAAATTACACCTCCTGGACAACTCTGAGCCAATAATAAATAAACAGTAAAATGCAGACCGAATCACCGTCTTCCGCTAATACAACAAGCAACCAATGAACAGTAATACCTGCATGATTTTGCATACGAAAACAGAGTATAGCCTACAGGTCATTGAACTCGCGAATTTTTCAGGTTTGTAGCAATGGCACACGTTTATGTGCGTATTGATAGGGTCACCTGTTTTCGCGAAAAACAATTAGATAAAACACACGACTGGTAGAAACCCAAACCTCTTATGCTCTGGTCCGCTTTCGTGATTGGATGGTTTTAGCGCGTCTTAGTTGTATACCCGCTATTCACTGACGTTCAGCATCAAGATAACTTATTCTGATTGGTCAAGTGTTGTAAGAGAATTTCTTCTCGCAGAGATATGTAGCTATATTCTACTCGTAGCATCTTCACATTTTTTTAAATCAAACCTCTGAAAAATCACCCCTTGTATGACGTGTTTAGTTGTTTTAAATGACGTGTTTTAAATGAGTTACAAGTGTTTCATAAGTCTGTTAACATAATAATACCTTACTTTGTATTCAATTCAACTTTTTATTATATTTAGTCTATGAATTGTAATATTTCATTTGTAATTAACATGTATAAAAAGAAAGAGAAGATATGTGTGTTGTTAATGCTACACAGATATACTTTTCATGTAAAATATAATTGAACTAGCTGCGCAGAAATGCTGTGGCTTGTCCCATCGGCGTAATTTTCTATTCCTATTTGGTTGAGAATTTTGTTTGCATAAAGTGAAGGACTAGCCTGAAAGTTGAATTGAGTTGAGAGATTTGGGCGGCTGTTAACAACGAGGTCTCGGGAGCCGATGAGGGTAAAATGAGGTGAGAACGGTGCAGCTTCGGAATGCAGGGGTGGGGGAAACGGGAGATCCCCGAGAAAAACCACCGACCAGCGGCATCGTCCGGCACTATTCCCCTTTTGCGAAAATCCGGAGTGACCCGGCCGTGGATTGAACCCGGTTCGCCCTGGGCGGAAGGCTAGCAGTCTAACCGCTCAGCCACCGCAGGCCATAGCCTGAAAGTAGAACTTTAGCAGGGCTTCAGAAAAGTTGGGAGTAACCTAGAATGGACTATGTATACTGAAAGAATGTTACAAGTACGCTCGTAAGGCACTGAAGTATAACCTATGCGTAAAGATTTTCGCAGAATCAAGTAGCCCTAAATACACGGAGTCGTGGTGGTGTAGTGGTCAGAGCACTTGTCCCCCACCTAGGCGAACCGGGTTTGATTCCCAGCGGGGTCGCTCCCTCATTTTCGCATGTGGGAATCGTGCATGGCAATGTAGATGTCAGGTTTTCTCGGGGATCTCCCGTTTCCCCCGCCCTTCCATTCCGGCGCAACTCCATCCTCACCTCGTTTCGCCCTCGTCGGCTCCCAAGACCTTGATGTTAAGACCCGCTCAAGTCTCTTTACTCCACTCGTAAATACAGCACACTGTTATTAACTGTTGTCTACAGAAAGACTTCTTGAGTATATTTCAGCAACAGTCAGTGTAAGACGATAGTATTACACACGTGAACTGATTTCGTGGTTGGCTCAGTTAGGTCGACCTCCCTGGCGCAGTTGGTTACTTGCTGGCCTACGACGTGGACGGGTTCTGGGTTCGAGTCCCTGGCAAGCTATGGGCGTCAATATGTGTCTAGAGAGTACTGTCATATTCACACTGGAAAATTAAAATTTCACCGAAGACTGAAATAATTTCATCCCCCCCCCCCCTAATTCCCAGCACCACACCACCGCCATATAAACGAGTGGCCAGAGCGATGGCGCAGAATAGCTAAGTACACAGAACATAAATGGTGTAACGGTTCCATTAATGTTGGCTTACGCATTCGTTTATTGTCTGCGTGCGTCAAAAGCAGGTATAAGTGACGGCCCGGCTGTGTACAAACTGTTACAAAAACATTTGGCGCGCGTCTTCAAATGCGCAACTGTTTATACGGAGACTAATGTTTTTGGCATGGCATCAGGGCTGCGGCAGGCTGCGCGCGCAGCTATCTCTCTCACCACCGGCCGCACCCCACTCGCGGTAAATTCGCCAGCCAGTAGTTGTGGGCGTGACGCTAACGGTTAAGTAGACGTCCGGGAATTTCGCGAGTCCATTTAAAAGACAAGTTAAGCTTCATCCGCGTGTACCATGAAGTTTCGCTGCCATTGGACCGCAGTTTGTTTGACACGCCCCGGACGACGTTCGACCAATAACGAAACAGTAGGGAAAACTAGGACCGAATCACGTGCTACCTGGTCAGCGTTTAAACTGGAGCAACAGCAAATGAGCATCTAACTGAGGCTCAAGTACACAAAGAACTGTGGAGTCTAGCTTGTTTCCGAATGAATCCGCGAAATTTCCGGTTAACTTACCAGGCTCTGATTGTCGAACTGCATGTCGACATGTTTCTGGCCAGTGCCGCCGTTTTGCTGGCACGTGTGGCTTCAGTTCGCCGTATTAGTATATATTTCACCTCTGTATGTTGTATATTCTGTGGTTTCACCATGCCGCCAGTTTTTTTCCGGGAGTATAGTCCATTCACGGTTACTTCCTACTTTTCCTGAAACCCTGACAAAGTTCTACTTTCAGGATATTCCTGCGCCTCGCACGAACAAAGCTTAATCGATTCTAGAAAATTACACCAAAGGGACAGCGCACCGCATTTTTGCGCGCTCAGTGTAATCCTTTTTTGCATAGGAAATTTCTCTTACTAGGCATTACCAACTCACCTATTTTCTCACCGGTTTTAATTAATTAATATTATTATAAATGAAATATTATAATGTATAGATAAAATATAATTAAAAGTTCGATTTAACGAAAAATCATGTATTTTTTATGTCAACAGAAATATATGACGCTTGCGATATATGACATATATAGGAAACGACCTAACACATCGTGCATGGGGTAATTTTTTTTTCAAAGGTTTAATTCAAAAAGTGTGAAGAAACCGCTAATAGACCGTAAGAGACGCCGTGATCTTTCGGAGGGAAAATACGGCAACCTCGCGTATTCCCTAGACAAACTCAGAAAAAAAAAACTCAGACCCTTGTGGGTCGTATTGGCCCGCGCCGTCTGCGGGGAACTGCAACTCTCAGAAGTTGTTGGTAACACTTTTTGCAGTCGGAGGACTGATCGGGCGTGTAGGACCGATTGACTGTTCGCGTACCCTCCGGACCTGACCCCTACTCTCTCCTCCCTTTTTTTTTTATTTTCTTTTTCCGACGAAAAGAGCAACGTTTCGCTGGCGTGCGTGTTGACGAGTTTAAAAGTGCATTGCCCCTCTAGACAGCGCCTTCGCAGAAATATCTCGGCCATAGACAACGGCAGTTTGCAAACATTTTTTTTAGGAATTGTTCCGCGCAAACTCGATGCATTCAAAAAATTATTCCTAGATTTTTTATTCGTGCTGTGTTCTGATGGAAACTTATTTAACACGGAAGATGAAACGTACGTGAATATGTTTTCAATTTTTGTTGTTTACGGTTTCGTTCTAAGGACTTCAGAAAAACACAATAGCTAATTAACGATACGTTTCTTAAACAAAAAGTACTAGTATTGTACAATTCTTAAATAAACAAGATGAATTGTAGATCCTACAATACAGTAATATAAATTTAATTATTGAACACTTATCTAAACACTTTCCGGACACGGATAGGCATTAAATAACCTCGATAATACAGCAGATAACATGTCTTGTGAATTCTGGATAAATCTGTTTATACCAACAGCAAATATAGCAATTGTCATAAAATTACTGTTCGAGTCACTCCTAGCTTTTCTGGAATACCAGTAAACGTGCACCTATTTTTAATTGGTACCAATGAAATGCCGACCTACCAGTGTATTTTTAATTATGTAATCTTCCAGTGTGAGACATTTCTCATTATAAACCCAACCTAGAAGTAGAAAGTAAAAATAAAATACTGAGAAAATGGATGCGAACTGGTGAGATGATACTTCTTATGAAAACTGGTGCAAAAGAGGCACTAGAAAATTAGTGGTTGCATGTTTTACAGATTTTGAACTCTCATTGAGTGGAAACTAAAATGTTGCCAATTACATAAAATTTTGGAAGCTTTGAGTGAACACAGCAAGTACATAGGTTATCTGCTTAATTATGCGCAGAGACATGCAAAATGTGCGTTATTACTTGTTAACACGCTATATTTCACTGTCCTGTACTTGCATGAAGAGAGTCCGAAATTTAATTGGCCACTGGTAAGGTTATTTCTACTACAGGTTAGTAAGAGCAATGTTAACAGTTTGGCAATCAAACATTTTCACCACTAGGTGAGCGCTAGTGTCGCATTCGTAGCAAATTTTCTCTATTTTCTACGTTAAAAAAACAGGATAATTGCGATAATCATAAATCAAATATAAAACAACTTCCTGACTAAGTTAAACCTTTCTCTTTTATTATTCACGTAGCTTAAAATTTTAACCAAAAGTTACCTTTTGTAACACTGCGCACCTAGCGGCAGAAATTTTCCCTATGACAAATTCCCCATAATAAATATCGTTTACCTGCGTCACCGATTCACTGCAGAATGGTTGCTCAACCTTTGAGCTTCTGCTATTGGCACACGGTGTCCTTGTGATGAGCGACACAAGTTGCCTGCCAATGGCAACAGTCAAAAGAACATACAGCATCTTTGAGTTTAGTCTGCCGCAAAATAATAACTTGTTACTTATTAATAGGGCTAGTGACTTTTCGCATAAAAATCGGAGCACACAGTAGACTTCTATACTATATACACACCTCAGCTGTTGTTATACCTCCATTGGCTGCTGGTGCCGTGTCCGTCTTTGACCAAGCCACTCAGGACTAAGCAACTCCGACACTGAACCTTCGTGATTCGTGCGCAAACGGTTAACACGGGCCAAAACATTTTTTAGCCAATAAAAAAAAGCTTTGGACTGTATCTTGTCTCGAAAGCGTTTCACGAAATATCACTGCGTCTACTTATTAATAACGCGAATTTCGAATGTCTCTAGGCACGCGGTGAAATCGCCAAATGAAACATCGTTATTTTTACTTGGTGTAGCTAGGGATCGGAAAAGTAAGTACGTGACTTCAGTCACGCTTCGTCACAGACACGGTGCGGATAAGTTCACAGAGACCAAATGCCGTGGTGGTTCCTTTTTATGTGGGCGTGCCCATTTTCCTGGTTGGCTTCTCGAGGCTCTGGTAACGGTCCTTGCATCTGATTGGCTGCTGTATATCGCGGAAGGTTACCTATTGGCTGGGCTGCCGGCGGGCGAGTAGATTTCCAGGCGATTATTGCCGAACGTTGTTCCAACATTTTGCTAGCTGTTGTTTCGTCATTTTGCTGACGTGTTCGGCTGTAGTCCGCTTTAGTTTTTGGGTAAGGGAAAATAGATTAGGTTAAAAGTCTTGACAGTTTTAAGTTTATGTTTTATTGTCTATTTTAATAATTTTAGTTTAGTTTTAATTATAGTGGTTTTATGAAATTTTAAAATGTTAACGTTATTTGTTTTGTGTTTCATGATGAATCATTTTATACTTCTGATAAATGGGTTGTAAACAAAATAGCCGGAGGGAGAAAGGGTCTGGGTGACAGGCTTCCCGTGGAAACTGGATATCCCAGGCAAATAGTCACCTCTCCCTCCAGTGGGGATTCCCAAGCGATACCACAAATAAATATTTTAATTGATTTTAATTTTGAAATTTTAAAATGTTTGAAGTCGTGATTTTAGAAAATTTAAATTTTAAAATATTAATTCTTTAACTATATAACGTTACCTTGGCAGTGAGAAATTGGATATATTTATAAGGTAAATTGTATTTTATTTATTTCGAGAAAAGTTTTTAATTTCAGATAAGATAATTGTAGAAAGGAAAACCCGAAGGGCCTGAAGGTTATGAGGGCCATGTTTTATTATTTATTTACTGTAGTTCGCGGTATAAGCTACTGTTTCTGCTCTGTATTGTTAAGTCCGCTATGTCATATAACTATACATACAAGCGCCTCTGTAATGTGTTCCTTTGCTGTTGTCGCAGAGAGGAGCAGCTTTTATTCGAAATAGGCTATTCATGACACGGCCTTTTTGCGGGGTTTTTACTGGATTAAAATTGCGCAGCGTGAGTAAAATTGAACATGGATTTCAAGTCTATCCTTATTCAAAATGAATTTACGAATTACTATAGTCAAAAGCTACAGGTAGGGGATATAAAAAATTATCATATTCATTTGGCGCCACACTGAAAGAACAGCCAAGAAAACATTTGTTTGTGTAGGGTGGAAAATATATTTAGTTGCTCCAACGAAATATTTTGTTGAGTAGACAATACTTGAAAAGCAACGAAATTAATTTTGTACATCCACCCAAATACACGTTTGCATAAACTAAATTTTTGCGTAGGGCCAAAATAAATAAGGCTGTCAGCAAAATATTTTCTTCAATCAACTGTATATATTTGTTTTGCCAATAATTTGATTGCCTTCGTTTGAAAATAAAGCTCGTTGGTTCTTTATGCATTTTTAGTGACAATTATTATAGTAACAGCGCTTGTAAGTGCATATATTGATACCTAATGATGGTATAAAATCCTAATAAAACAAGTTTAAAAGGAAGCCAGAAAGTAAGGCCGTGAAACTTGATATATTTATTTGCGCACGTTGTCCGGTATTTTAAATGTATATACTTAAAAACATCCCAACTTTTTCAATGGTGTCTTTAGCTGAGGTTAGTGAAGCGTAGCGTGCAGGTGCAAATAATGTAGGTTCTAATCATGGTCGGGCTTCCAATTTACTTTATGTAAACGGGGCCGCGGTGGCTGAGCGGTTAGCCTGCTCGCCTCCCACCAAGGCGAACCTGGTTCAATCCCCAGCCGGAATTTTCGGATTTTCGCATGTGGGAATCGTGCCGGACGATGTCGCTGGTCGGAGGGTTTTCTCGGGGATCTCCCGTTTCCCCGCCCTTTCATTCCGGCGCTGCTCTTTACTCACCTCAATCACCCTCACTGGCTCTCAAGACCTCGCTGTTAAGAGCCGCCCAAATCTCTTCACTCTTCACTCACTTTGTTTGATTCAACAAAACCGTTTTCTCACTGCAGATTAGACTTTAAAACCCTGAAGGGTTGCCTCACTTTTGCAATTGAGCCACAGAGTAGCTAATAATGCAGAGGTTAAACCACCGCTTGTACCGTTAACTCCAGCTATACGCGCCAGCAAAATGGTGGCACTGGCCAGGAAAATGTTGGAACGCCGTACACCAATCAGCGCCTGGTAACCTACTTGTTAGCCGGCAGCCCAGCCAACAGGTAACTTTTCGCAGCATGGGGTAGCCAATCAGACGCTAGGACCGTTCCCAGAACCTCGAGCAGCCAATCAGATAATGGCTACGCCCATATTAAAGGAACCGCCACACCATTTTGTGCTGCTTACTATTGTTCAGTTACATTCTACTTGACTCATTCTGTATCTCTACGGGACTAATTAACCCAAGGGGGAAAAGGAGGCCTATATGGTCCAACTGAATTATGAGTTAGAATGGTTTTCACTACGGTGGGAGTCAAAGAATAAATGGCAGCTTCTGTGATTTACAAACTATTCCAAATACTGGTCCCGCCATAACGTGGGTGAATTACTGTGCAAATGTCGAGGTATTCAGCACAACTCACAATAACGAAAATTAATGTTCCATCATTCTATTCAGCAGAATAACATGTCATTTTAAAATAGTTTCTGTTGGCTGCATCTCAGCTGCTGATAAATTTGGTGTTGCATATGTTATTATTGCCTAGAAGCTTGCAAGTCAAAGTTTTTAACGCAGAAATCCAGTTGCAAAAAACATTTATTTCGCCATCTCTGTACATAGCGTGTATTTATCCACGATATCAACGCAGTACATGTGCATGTGTTTATTAATAACAACATGAAATAAACTATAACCACCTAAATATACCGAACCTGCAAAATTCATTGAACCAGTCTATGGCAGCAATTACCAAACTTTTCTGGTAAAAACAAACGTTTAGTTGTTCTTATAGATTAAATAAGTGTGTGTGTCGTTCATTGAAATTAAACTGTCACCTCTTGGACATTCTTAGCTAACATTGAGGGGGATAAAACCTCGCTGAAAAAGTATTTATTTAAATTCACGTAAGCGCACAAGAATGCGAAATCCTAAACAATATAAAATAAACACGCGTGTGTGCACGTATAGCATTGCAACTATAACGAACCGGAAGATCAAACAGCCATTCGTTTTGATCACGAAAGATTTTTCTCTTGGAAACGCACGACTTGGCAGCTCCGCTTTCCGTGGAGGTGAACGGTCAAAGCGAACGAAGCACGTCAACGCCCGCTGCAAGCGATCACAGCGCCCCCACGGCCGACTCGCGCAGTTCGAGACGGTTNGAAGGGGGGGGGGGTATCCTGTGGGCCCTTTGGAGCCAGGATTTTCTCAGGTCACATTCGCGTTGCAAATGCGAAAAATGCAAAGGAAGTTTATTCACATTTAAGAATTGTAAACTTAGGTACAACCCAAATGCCTCTGCTAAATGTGTTACTGCGAGGTGGCTAGAAAAATAACTTCTCTTTCACTAGTTGCTGCCCTGTCCCACTCGATGCTTTGTGATTTGATTGCGGCTATGCTTATTGAGAACGTTGATTTCCAATTTGATTTTTAGAATAACTTTGAAAATACAAAGAAGTTTGATCAAATGAAGAGTCGCCAGTCTTCAATGAGTTATTGTATAAATTATTGTAAGTAAAACCCCCAAAACAATTTATACAAGTTTTCAACTTGATAAACAGTAGAGATAAACTTGAAACCAAAGTCACCTACAAAACGTTTATCTCGGCGAAGAAGGGTTCCCTAGATTGTTTCATTACCTGAATGCACAGCTTTTCGTCATGGTAATGTGCGTTGACGAGTGTTATGTTGGCAATATAAGTATGATGTGTTTACAATCTGCAGCTCAGAGTAAGAGCTCGGCGCATACCTGGCAGTGTCGTCTCTCTACTTAACTTGCTCTGTGGTTTTTGTTGCGACACGGACTGAGTATGTTGTTGTCCGTTGTTGCGCTGTTATTTCTTCAACGGCCCGGCTTGACCCAGCGTACACAAAGTTTCGCTGCGTAGGAAATGGCTGCTAACCTCAAGCGTCCGTTGCAATGAAGAGACGTCAAATGTAGGGCGAATATTTTTGACATATGTAGAAGGTTTTTCAGGTAGGCAGGAAATAATATTGCGGAAAATTGTACTTGTTTTTACTGGTTCACATAGGATGGCCGTCTCAAGTTTTATACTAACTCAATAATACATTTATCATCCTAGAAACTTAACGTAATTACTCGATTGGAGCGGGTTTAGTAGTAATTAGTTTCAAGGCAAGGTCAACTTCTACATATAATGGATGGATACACGTTTGGAAGACAGTGTAGTGAATCAGGAAAAGTAGTTCTACGTCTAGACATATTATTTTTAATGTGCCACTTAAAAAGCTACTGAAATCGATTTTTATAAATAGAATCTCAAGTAAGAAGTGTAATATGAACACGTTTTCTTTCCTAATAATTTTACAGTTTCACTAGACCGTCGGTGTAAAGTGCATGTGGCGGAGGGATACGTAAAGCGCCAAAAGTATAAACTGAGCGAGACTGTCGGAAATGCTGACTTCGCCGCGGAATGAGATATCGCAGCCACAGGCGGACTGGACTGCCCCGGCATACAGCGCCGTTTGCTGCGGGCGAACCCGTAATACAATAAAACTCGTACGTGTTGCTCGTTGATATTGACCCTAACTACTTCAAGGCAGGGACGTGGTATTACCTGGGAATGGAGTTACCTCTGGGAAAGGCCGGTTCGTTTGCTGCGAGCTGGCCGAGCTATAAATTTCCTTTATTTTCAACGAGTCCGCTCGAGACGGTGAAACGAAATATGGACTGGTTCCGTTCAAACTCTTCCAGTCACGCGCGGTCCACTGCAGAAGAAGTGGTTCTCAGAAAGCATAGTCACACTGTAAAAAAAAGCACGTGAAAGCTGTGTGTATAGCAAAGAAAAGTATTTATTTGAGGAAATTTTGTTTACAGTAACAAATTCTCGATTTAATTCAAAGGGAAAGTTCTAAAAAAAATCGTTTCCTGTTTTTTAATAACTTTTTATACATTTTTTGTTTAGTGGGTGTTAAAAAACTACGGATTCGTTACTTTGCAAGTGGGAATCGTGCCGGACGATGGCGCTGGTCGGAGGGTTTTCTCGAGGATCTCCAGTTTCCCCCGCCCTTGAATTCCGGCGCTGCTCCATTCTCATCACATTTAAACCTCAACAGCTCTCACTACTTCGTTATTAAGAGCCGCCCAAATCTCTCAACGCAACGAATTTGTTGCATTATTGGCATTAAGTGTTTAACCATTTAAATACTTTAACCCTTAAGACCTACTTTGAATTACGGTTTCAGGTGTTGAAAACAAAAATATAATATGATGCGTGCAGTACTTAAGTCGACACGACACTTGTTTCTTTGTCGCAGCCAATGAGCTGTAGGCTGTATGTTCAGCTACAGTTATGTGAACCAATTATGACCTAGACCGTTAAGACCAATAACGTTTGGATTCAGTTCAAATTATCTGTAAATGTCATTAAAATAAGACTAATAAATGTCATGGAATTTCTTCTAGTGGTTCAGCCATAATTTAATTTAAAGTTATACAATAAAATTCAAATCCAAAGTAGCTAGTCGTTAAACCCTAATCGCAGGCGAACAAAATGCCAGACTTCATAGAAATTTTTTCCTGGCGTTCCTAAATCTTTAAAAAAAACCCTTGAGCTTAAATAAAACATTCTGCTCGTATAACTTTTTTTTTAATTTGTTTGGTACGAATTTTAAGCTTAAAATGCTGATGATTCTACTAAAAAAAAAGTATGTGAGAGTTATTTATAAACTGATTTGGCATTTTACCAAATGGTTATTGATTTTGTACCGCAAAATCATAAATTATCTTAAAAATGCAGAAAAAATATTTAGGCACTCTAAAGGTGAAAGGCTTAAAATTTTGAAAGCAGAGAGAATTTGTTATACGGAAATACATGTTAATGAAATTCGTTTTTCAAAGCCAATTTTGAAGATACAAACTTGAAAAAAAAGGCTTAGTGTGTGAAATTATGCTCTCAAGCTCTGTATCAAAACAACTATAACAATTTGTTTTTCAGTAATTTTTTATTTAATTATTACGCTTTCTGATTTTTCCAGGGCAAAGGCTATATATACATTATTGTTTGTTACAAAAGGTTTAGATAGCAAAGAAGCACGTATTTTTCTGCTCAAACGTTAACAGGACCGCAAAAAAAAAAACTAATTTCATTAACATGAATTTCTTTATACCAAATTCTCACTGCTCCTGAACGTCCTGCATGCACTCGGTAGAGGCAGAGAGAGACACTATCGACTTCTCACAGGTGCGTGCACATCCCGCCAAGCGACACCTCAGCGACGCATCCTCACGTACAGCTGTCTCCCGGTCTTAGGCCCGCGTCAATAGCGGGGTCACGGCCTCCCGGTGACGGGGAGGAGTCGGTCTGAGGAATGGGGGTGTGTTTCTGAAGGGCGGACGTCCGCGCTACTTGCCCCGGACCACCCTCGGCGGGCTCCGAACAATGGGGCGCTTTGTCCGGCCGCGGCACTCTGCCCGCCGTGATGTGATGGCATCGCCGCATGATCGAGCGCCTCCAGGGGGTATCGCGCCCCAACGCAGGGTGGGCCACTCCGTCTCTTTAGGGCAGGCGAGTCACCCCTGCGCTCTCGCCGGAGTCTGACCACTGGCTGAGCGGTTAGCCTGCTCGCCTCTCACCAAGGCAAACCTCGTTCCATCCCCGGCGGTTTACTCCGGATTTTCGCAAGTGGAAATCGTGCCGGACGAAGCCGCTGGTTCGGCGGGTTTTTATCGGGGATCTCCCGTTTCCCCCACCCTTCCATTCCAGCGCTGCTCCATACTCACCTCGCTTCATCCTCGTCAGCTCTCAAGACCTCGATGTTAAGAGCCGCCCAAATCTCTTCACTCACTTCACCCAATGACCATTTGTCTCCATTACTCTATAAAAACTTACTGAACTTCTACCAACAGTTCTTTGGTGACTGAAATAGAGCAGCATCTTACTATACACTGTATTATTTTTCTACAAGGAATTTTTTGAAAAGATAAATAAATTAAAGTGCATCTCACAAAACCTTAGCGTGGACTGTGTAATACTAATGTTGAAATTTAACAACCTAGTGTTGTAGACTTAAAGTTTATTATAAACATTGAACTGCATAAACAATTTTGTATGTTTTCTAAAATAATGTGTTGCAAAGATACAATATTTCAACTGTGGAATTACAAGAAAGTCTTCGGCAACTAGTTTTTATACAATTGTTTGATTCAAGTAGAGAAAAATTTTAATGTGTATGCTGTTCACGATTGATTGAGCACTTTTGAAAGCCTTTCTTGGGATCTACTTTTAATTCGCTTTTCGTATCATTCCACTGTATGTAAGATTAACATTTCCGTAGACCGTCTCACTTTGTTTATGCGCCATCCAAGTGAAGCAGTGGGATTTTTTAGGAAAGTAAATGCGTTAGTAAAATTCATGTTCGTGCCTTTACATTCATAAAACCAGAAACACTGGCTTCATAACCAATTAATTTACATATTATGCTCTTAATACAACGTCAAATCTTAACACTATTTTATTAATACACTACCAGGTGGACTGGGAGCATGTATGCCAGAGTTTGCTGTAGCATACATGGGAAAGATGTTTTTACTGTGGTTCCTAAAGTGCCCACTTTAATGTGAACAACTTTTACACAGTAATGTAGAATTTGTAAATCTAATGTTGAATTTTAACCATAAATTACTGCAGACTTCAAGTTTATAACAAACATGGAGATACTTAAACAATGTTGTAGGTTTAGAAAAAGAAAAAAAATGGTGTTGTAAAGAGACAATATTTGACTTGTGACAAACGAAAAGTTTTGGCAGATAGTTTCCAAAAAATATATTGTTTGCAAAATGTACAAAACTTTTTACTGGGTACTTTTAGGCAGCTGCCATACCCATCTTCCTTGGTAAAATGTACGAATCCCATCATGAAAATGCTCCATCTGAAATACGTGAATTACCGCTCTGGTAATGACGTCAAATGGCGTGGCCTGATTTCACCCGAATTTTATAAACTGTCATAATATGAACGAAGCTTAGCATACTTCATACGCATTGGCGACGTAATGTTACGTCGCTAGCAGTTTTCGGGAATTTCTGTGTGAATACTGTTCGCTATAAACTGAGCACTTTTTAAAACCCTGCTTAGGATCTACTTGTTTGTAGATTGTGTATTATTCCGCCATGTAGAAAATTAACATTTCCATGGGCCTGATCATTTTCTTAATGCGTCGGTCAAGTGTAACTGTGAAATTATTAAATAATTCGCAAATTTTCTCATTTTTTACACTCATGCGAATTAAAACGGAAAGCAAGATAAATCATTTCAGTACTCACAAATGTTTGCCTAAGACCTTTAACTCAAGGCTATAGCACTGAAATACTTCCCCTTCGTTGTTACCAAATTTTCTGGGTGCATGCTAGTCAGTGTGTCCATTATAACACATGCAGGCAGCGGCAGAGACATTTGTCAACGGTTGATTTTAAAAGTGCTCACTTTACCGTGAACAGTCTATATCATAGTTTTACATCGGCAGCTCTCTAAGTGTGAAATTACTCAAATGGACAGTATGGATGGGCTGTTACGTTACCTAGAAAAGAAACATAAAATTTGGACACTGTCAACTCGGCAGTATATTTACTGATATCTTGCCAGTAACGAACGTTGTACAGTACAATAAAAGTCTCCAGCGAAGTGTGGATCAGTAGGGCGATTGTGAGTAAGAACACAGAGACCAACAGAAATATAGTCCATCCACGGTTGCTTCCAACTTTTCTGAAGCCCTGCTAAAGTTCTGCTCTCGGGATATTCCTCCGCCTCACGCGAATAAAACTTAACCAAATATGGAAAATTACACCAAAGGGGTAACGCACTGCATTCTTGCACGCTCAGTGTAATGGTATTTTGCTAGAGAACTATTTCTTACTAGGCATTACCACCACACTTACTTTCTCTATGTTTTTATCCATATTAATTAAAATCAATTATTATATTTTCAGATTCACCAAAACTAAAGAACTTTTTTTATTAACACAAGTATAAAAAATTCGTGATACATGGAATATTTAGGAAACAACCAAACATGTCAAATATGGAATAATTTTTCAAAGGTTTTATTTAGAAAGTGTGAAGAAACTGCGAATAGATTATAATATTCCTATAGTGATGGATGCAGACGGATTACCTCAACCGTGTCTCCAATGTCTGCAAATATGTGCTGTACTCTAAGTTTTTAATGGGGAGAGCGGGACGCCATTTTGGATTTATATATATAGTTTTTCCATCACTTATGTTTGAGAACAAATTTTAAAACTGTGAATTTATTAGGACATACGGCATTATTAAATTATATTTTATAGATGAATATTGTTTGACTTCCCTTACTATTATCGCTTTTATAATAATTCTCAGAAGGTAAACAATCATTAATTCTCATATTTTCCACATGGTACTGTAGTGACACTGCAGTTATTCAATCATACGTGTGATGTTCTATGAATTGTCAAAGAAGCAAGTTCAATGATAATGCTGAATGCATTTTAGTGCTAAAAAACCAGTGAAGCTGCAATGATTTCTGTCTCTCTCCCGCTTAACTAACCCAGCGCGAAATATACCACTTCGGTGCATATGCCCGAATCAGGTTACAGATTTGCTAGATTTTTTTTTTAAAGTGCCCTAATAAACGCCATACTTTGTAAATCCCATTCCATCTGTGAGTACTTATTACTGTAGGGACACCTGAATTTCGCGAAAAGATTTCCGCACGTGCTACATTTCAATACGCTACGGGCAAACAAGCTGTTTTATTTTCCCTATTGGTGGCGTGTCTTTCTGAGAAGACATTTTCTTACTTTACTAGCCAATCAAAATTAGATTCGTCTGATACTGTAAGTCTGTGATTCGCGGGCAGACACCGAAGACCCGTAACTCCTAGATCGTCCAATCACGAAAGTGGTTTTAAGCTAAAGTGTTATGAAATACAACTGGTCGTGAAATATTTTCGCAAAATTCGGGTGTCCCTACTTATTAGAACTCAATCAACTCACACATCCGTTGGCAGGCAAAGTTCCCGGTGGAACCGGCGCTTTCCTCACCAAACCTCCCCTCCTGGTGGCCGATACCTATTAAAAGGCAGGCAGACAACCAATAAAGTATGTTGTATCTTACACGGGAAGCGTTCCCGGTAAAGTCTGGATCAATAAGTCGGTGGTGAGTGAAACAGGCCAACATAAAACTCATTCCTTTAAATGATTGTAAAAACAGATTTACGATAAGAGTGCATCAATGCCAGAAAATTTCTACTAACCTAAAAGTGACAAGAATATAATTTAGTGATTTTCGTTGCACATTTGCGCGCAATAAGTCAAAATAAAACGTCAGGATTACAGTGGTCTTCGAGCCACTTGTTAACCCATCCAGAATTACTTTCACTTGTGGTTTTGTGTTGAAGATATGAAATGCGTGTTGCACTTTGGCTAACACAACACTTATTTCGTTATCACAACCGGTGGGATGTAGGCTTTATGTCCAGTGACAGTGATACGAACCAACCATAACCCAGAGCAGTATCTGTGCGTTCACCTTCGTGGAAATATCACATTCCCTATGGTACGCCTTCTTCAGTGGCCCAAAAAATGTGACGTCCAGTGGTTGTAAGTAGCGGGAGGAATGGGGTGGAATTGAAACCATGACAATTCCATGGAGTTTGGAAAAGTCATATGCCTCACACCCGCACACGCGCGTGCACACGTTTATGATAAATTTTAAGTTTACTGCACTTTATTGTTGACATTAAAGTTAAGCTTTAAAAATTACACAATAAACGTTGTTTAAAATTTGCTCTAATTTATTTGTAGTGCTACTAAAAATTATCTTGGCAACTAGTTTCAAGGAGTTTTTTGTTAAACTACAGGTAATTTTTAAGTGTAGGTTTAAGATATCCGGACCTAACGCCGTTGGGCCACCTGTTTTTTTTTCGATAAAATGTTTACGTGCTGGCTACATTTTAATATCATACATGCAGGCTTGCAGCTTTCTTTTGGCTATTGCCCACCTGTCTTTGTGTGAAGACAGTCTGTTATGTGAGTGAGCCAATCAGAATTAAGTTTCTTCGATTACTGTCCTTCCGCGATTGGAGGACAGACAAATAAGACGCGTAACACTTGAAATAATCCATTCACGAAATCATATATGAGTGCTTTTGAGTACAACTCATCCTGAAATCTTTTCACGTAAAGCAAGTTCCCCTAACTATGCTTAATTTTATAGTCCATTCCCGGTCAAGTGAGAACTTTTGAAATCCCTCTCATTTGGAAAAGTAGTGAGTGAGGATAGAGATTTGCGCGGCTCTTAACGGCGAGGTCTTGAGAACCGATGAGGGTGATTGAGGTGAGTATGGAGCAGCGCCGGAATGAAAGGGCGAGGGAAACGGGAGATCCCTGAGAAAACCCGCCGATCAACGGCATCGTCCCGGCACGATTCCCACATGTGAAAATCCGGGAGTGAACCGGCCGGGGATTGAACCCGGTTCACCTTGGTGGGAGGTGAGCAGGCTAACTGCTCGGCCACTGCGGCCTCCAGAATAATAGTAAAAAAAATATATTTTATTTTATCCTTGGACGTTAACTTCCGAGTGCGGTGGAATATACACACTGTATTTATTACTAACATGGGAATATTTTTTTTTAAAACGTTGTTAAAGAATAAAAAATGGCTGAAAGTAAAAAGTGACAAGGGCCTCCAAAGTGCCCACTTCAATGTGAACAGCCTAGTAGGCCTTACATTTCTAGTCCTAAATTCACCAGTCCTTCACCGGTCCTGAAGTCACTGATTTTGAGGTCGCTGGTCATTAAGTCATTAGTCTTAAGTCACTGGTTCTAAAGGCACCAGTTCCAAAGTCACGAGTTCTATGGTCACTTGTCACAAAACTCATTTTCGTGGTAGTCCATATAGGGCCAGCGCGGCTGCCCGACAACCCGATGGACCTCGTGTTTCTGGAGAGTGAGAGTCGTAATTGCTCCCCCATGCATCAGTAATTACCATTTAGCTCGAGTCATCATCCCGCGGATTACGTCCGCGCACTTTGCTCGCTCCACTCGTCACTGCGATCGAGACTGAATTATTCAGTGTCGTCTGCAGACCTGTGCACTGTGTGTGGGCGGCCATTTGCTCGCTGTTGGTGGTGCTGGCGGTAATAGTAATTGCAATTCCACTAACCCTTTCAGACCTACTTTAATTTACAGTCTTTTATGATTCATGCTGTACTGAAGTCGCCATAACACTTGTTTTGTTGTCACAGTCAATGAACTGTATGTTCGGCTACAGTAATATTCCATTAACCCTTTCAGACATAATTTAATTCACAGTTTCAGGCGTTGCAAACAAAATCTTTTATGATGCGTGCTGTACTGAAGTCGACAGAACACTTGTTTCGTTGTCACAGCCAATGAACTGTATGTTCGGCTACAGTAATATTCCATTAACCCTTTCAGACATAATTTAATTCACAGTTTCAGGCGTTGCAAACAATATCTTTTATGATGCGTGCTGTACTGAAGTCGACAGAACACTTGTTTCGTTGTCACAGCCAATTATCTGTATGTTTGGCTACAGTAATATGAACCAACTATGGCCTATACCAGTAAGACGGTTTGCAAATAATTTACCCACAGGCTATATCGTCGGTCATTGACCTTCGCATTGTGCGGTACAGAACAAAAATTACTGTTAGTCAGTCTGACACTGAGTTAGCAGTGTCCCAATCAAATGTTCTTTCCTAGGTACCACGACATTTGACCCGTTCTGTTAATTTGAAGAATTCTACACTTCGGGTGTCGCAGACGTGTTATTGCGTTGTAGTGAACCACATGTAAACTGTTGAATACGTAATACTTAGAGACCTGAAAAATTCCCTCATTCATTTCGGGACAAGCTAGAATGCAAGACACGTGCGTTTATATAATTTCTACCATTGGTCCACGCGTTGTTTGACGCCTCCTGGAGAACGCTGGCCCAATCGTTGCCTTCCACTGTCACAGCAGACAACCAATGTGCAGGTGATATTGGCATATTTGTCCATACGACCGTGCCGTCTAACCTATAAGTCATTGAACTCGCGAATTTTTCAGGTCTCTAGTAATACTGCATCGCCAACGTGTTTCAAGAATGCCGGACGTACGTCGCAATATTACGGAAAACTCCATAAATCCCCGTAGAAACTGTGGCAATGTCACTTCACGTCAATGGCAGCAAGAGGGTGAAAAATGCAGAGTTGAAACAGCGACATATACTGCGAACTCTAGCCGCTCACGCCAGCAACATGGCGTCATCGCCCACAGAAATGTTGGGACACCGTTCGCCAATCAGAGCCCGGTAACCTACTCGTCGGCAGGGGCCGCGGTGGCCGAGAGGTAAGACTGCTCGCCTCCCACCGACGTGAACAGGGTTCAATCCCCGGCCGGGTCACTCCCGGATTTTCGCATGTGTGGGAATCGTGCCAGATGATGCCGCTGGTCGACGGGTTTCCTCGGGAATCTCTCGTTTCCCCCGCCCTTTCATTCCGGCGCTGCTTCATTCTCACCTCACTTCGCCCCCAACGGCTCTCAAGACCTCGCTGTTTAAAGCCGCCCAATTCTCTTCATTCATTCACACACTCACAGCCGCCAATCAACAATAGTTATCATTCCATTTTGTTATAAAATGTTTTGCTAAAATTCTTAACAACTGATTTAATAACGACAACCCATTAAACCAAAGTGGCGTCATGTGAGACATGTTAAGTATACAACATTTTTGAACTAAAGGATTTCGTTATGCCATTTAGAAAAATTATGTAGAGAATTCCGCTAACAAAGAATGTTCACAGCAATACTTGAAAATGTTTTTTTTTTCGGTACTCTTTATTATGCTGGTTTTACGCACTAAAGTAGCATAGGAGAGTAATTTATAAAATTTAACTTGGTGCATTTAACTTTTATTCATTAGTATGTCAGTGTTTTAAATTGTTTTTAAACTAAGGTATATTTTTACATTTCCTGAGTTTGAAAACGTTGAGATAATATAAAACACTGATAATTCTTACAGCAGAAGTTTCCACGTTTTCAGCTGTTCAGCATTTGGCTGCAGTCATATCGGTTAACTTTTTCGTTTCGGTGTTTAAAAAAATGTGAGGTTTTTTTTAAATATATAGTGATGGCAAAAACCAAAATTACTTCCGATTTCTTTGTCCAGTTTATCGGTTGCAAGATATATTCCTAGATAAAATTGATTTACAAATAACCCAGCATCTCTAAGTGCATTAATTACAAGTTCCAGATGTTATAGGTGTTCCTCAAAAGTATTACTTAAAACACAAACATCATCAATATAAATGAATAAGAATTCATACTGATATTTACCCAGTACGTTAAAAAAAAATACGCGATATTCCTAGCGGGTCGTAATTTACTCCCATTGGCAATCTTTTCCATTGATACTGCTCCCATAGAGTAACAAACGCCAAAATTCCACGCGAGGCTGGATGCAATTCGCACTGAAGGAATGCGGAGTTGAAATAAAAAATTTAAAAATACTGAAATTTAACATACATGTTGGAAAAAACTAATTCAACCGTCGGTATCGGATATTGATCAACAAATGTCTTCTCATAAATGTGACGGTAATCACGAACACAACGATATTGACCTGGCGTTTTCTTGGGAAGTAAAAAATGCTGGGATAGAATACTTACGAATAGACTCCTCAGTTACATCCTGGTCTTTCATGTCTTGCATTAACTGTTTAAAAGCACGCAATGTCAGTGGGGAAACACGATAAGGCACCGAGGAAACTACCTCGTCGTCCTTGAGACGCAACACTATCGGGCACTGAGTGTAATGTCCAAGACTCTGAGTTACTACCCCCGTGCACTTTGCCTTCAACTGTTCGAGCTGTTCATTCTGAGAATCAGTCAGATCACCTGCCTTCATTATATATAATAACGAAAACATTAACTCGTCAACCGGCACGGTAAGTGTGGACTAAAAGCAAACACCAACTTATTTTTATGAATATTTAATCACACACGAGTCTGACCCAATAACGCTACACCAATTATCATGTCATAGCTCAATTCAGGCAATACTCTAAAGTTTATTTTCCATTAAAAATTCACAATCTTTTTTTTTTTTTAATCTGGCTACACACTATGACTGAAGTACCCCACCATTTGCAAGAGAAAATTCAATGTATACTGCTTTGGTCGTTTTGGCACTGCCAATACTTAGGTTTTCATTGTCGAATTGCAAAACGACTGACTTATTAAAGAGCACGAAGCCCCAGAATCCACTGTGGAGGAACCTTTAACGTTATTACAAATCTCAACTGGGACAAACAAAAGACCGTGTTTCCTTTCCATCCCCAAACTCCAAGCATGATTTATACCAGTGGACTTAATACGCACAGGACAGTCCCGACGCATATGCCCTTTTTGCTCGCAAAAATAAACACTCCACGTCTTTTAATTATATCGGAGCACGTGATGTACCAGCCGGTATGTCTACAGGCGGTTTTGTGCTTTCCGTCACTTCAGAAACCTTTTCTCCAGTTGGCTCTGTTATTTTATCCTAAAAAAAAATTATTCTGCAACATGGACCACAAATATTCTACGCTTTTCGTTCATGGTCACCTTTTCCCTTCTCCTTGTCGCGCCCTCTACCCCCTGTGGCCTGGAAACTTGGGAAACACCTCCGAAGAAACCCCATCAGAATAAGACAGAAAGGTGGTCATTTTATGTTTGTCTGCATCATGTCGTCTCACAAAGATGCCCTGACATGTTCTCTCAGGCCTTTCAAACATTGTTATTGTTTGCGTTGTTGCGACTGGAAACATTTTACGGAAATTAAAAAAAATTCATAATTCCAAAACTTGAAATCATTTTCTCTAATATTTTATATAACATGTTTTATACCAAATGTTTAATACAATATTTCATCATCTTTTACGAAAAAAAAACGACATTTAAATATTTAAATAAAATATTTAGCTGAAAAGCTAACAAAATTGTTACAAAAAAATATTTATAATGATTTCTACGTTCTCACGTTCTTTGGTATATTTTCAAAGTATCAATTCCCGAAATTCACATGCTTTCAGTTATATTTCCTTTTTAAAAAAACTTCAATTTAAAAACATCTAAAAGCATTCTGGCCAAAGCCTAATCCTTAAAAATGTTCTACCTTTCTTCTGCATTTACAACTATTTTTAAAATATCCCAAATATTAAAATACTTATCTTCGTTGTGAACACCTCCAGAGTCTGAGAACCAAGCACGCCAGCTACAAGAATGCATGCGTGTTTTATTTATAAACCCTTTCCTCACCCCTCGCCAATACTTCACATTTAATAGATTTGGCAACTGGGTATTCAGCATTTAATTCAGTACATTTAATTTCAACCAATAGGAAAAACGTACTTCGGAATAGGCGGCTCTCAGAACTACACTGCGGCAGTCTTTCATTTTCTGTCGTGAGAATTTTCTCTCTTCAACCTGCAACTCTTGGCAACACCGCTGACGTCACCAAGGAGTAGCCAATAGTAGTGAGGCACGTCAGTATTTCGTCTGGCCGGGCTGTAAACACGGGCGCTGTAGGTAGTTGGATTGCTGAAGCTGAGGCGGCCACTATGCCGGTCGACTCGCTGCTGCTTCGAAGGCCCACTTGACGCCGGACGCCGAATCTGCTACGTACTTCTCACCGTATACGAGGTAGCATGCATCGTGGTCTTCCAGAGCTGTTCCAAACTATACGCCAAAGGTAGGAGAAACGTCCACAGCTGAATTTAATAACGGGCAGGCGAAAATACGTAACGAGACGTACTTTTTATATGAAATTGGAGCTCTTGTACACGAGATGAAAACGTATCGTCTCATCCTTACTACCAAATTTTTTTCTATATACTAATTCCCTTTTCAGGTTCACCTTCGCAAATAATGCATTCTACTTCCGCCACTAATTCCAATGACTGAGCTGTCGCGGGTTTTGATACAAAAGTAAAGCATCTACTATACCGATAATCCTCTGGACATAGCAACTCTAATACCACCACGTGACCTTGAACGTCCTTAACAAACTGTTGCATAGTATGCCCTGGCAAATGACGTTTTTCCAGCAACTGTAAAGGTAATTTCATTATAGCGCATTCTGATGCAACGTGTTGAAGGCATGTCTTCTGGACAACATTCCAGTTTTCCTGCTTATCTTGACTAAAAGGATATAGCAATTCCTCAGGAACTTTAAAGCAATTCCTCAGGAACTTTAAATACTGTAACTGCGTACGACACTTGACGAGTGCAAAAATTCAGATTCAAACAGTTATCAAATGCTACGAAAGCTCTGCCAATGCTGGTAAAGAAGAAGTGGACTTAAGTTCCGGTATCCTAGCAATCAACTATCTTGGAACATAGCGCAGCGCTCGTAAAATTTGACAGAACTCGCCCACGCCTGTTTCATGATCGCCGACGTCGTCCCCTTTCTGCACCAGAGCACGAGTTTTAACTCGTAATGCGTCAACCCCGTCAGCGTCCGCTACCCCCACCCCAGCTTCTCTCAACAACCGCGCCGACACGGGCTTCGACAAAGTTTGTATCCAAGCTGTGGACATGTTTAAAAACAGTATCAAGCAAAATCTAACCAAACGTACGCTTTCCAGATTGGAACGCAATTGCATCACCTCCGCCGACATACTTCACCAGGTGGGTAAAAAAAAACCTCGGCAAAGTTTTCCACGCAAAACAACTATTCCAGAACTGTCCAAGCGACTCCAAATTTGCCAAAAACTAAGCAGAGTGCGCAGAGAAACTGAGACCCAGGGCATCGTCACCAGAACCTCATGTGTGCAAGTACCAACAGCCCGACCGCCCCAAGCAACCACCAATAACTCATGAGTTGGCAAACTAATGAGAGAATATTGATTCAAATTCTCTCTCTTAAACAGCTCAAACTCCTCAGCCATCCAAAACCAGAATAAGTTAAAGGCATAAGGGAGAATCTGGGATACTTTGCCACCGGAATCATTTTACGCACATTCAGAGAAACAAAAAAAAATTTCCTAATTTCATTTTATATATTACGAAATTTCAGAGATTTAACTTTCAAATATATTACATGTAGAATTTCATTTTTAAAACTCGCTTATTCCTTAATACAATTGGGCCTAAAATCACACGAAAATAGCGGTATACATAGTTACATAAGAATTGTGCCCCAACGTGATATAAAGTTGCTCACACGAGCATAATCAAACCTTATGACGATTACATAATATACAAGCCACATGGCTTCTCCCAAGTATATATATATATATATATATATATATATATATATATATATATATATATATGGTGCATTAGAGGCATTTTACTTTACAAGAAAATGCAATCAAACAGGCAATCATGCCTATAAAATTTTTCATAATGAAACCCTAGCACAAAATATGGAGCGCAAAATGCCCATATTAGCATTGACAAGAAAGGTCCCTTAAAACAACTCTTATCTTAAACGCATGATGACGCAGACGGGAGCCAAATACCTCGAGACGGCCCCAGCCTGGCCATTTTATACATCAGAAGTTCACACCGCCTCTCTACCGGGGAAGAAATATCGCAACATTGCGATTTTAATAATCAGTTGGCTAATGGCTTAATAGCCAATCTAAACTCTTCAATTAAATTCACGCATGCCCATAAACAAAAAACAGCCTTTTATTTGTTTCTTGTCTTCGTTATTGTGCGTGTTGCAACTCCGCCGACGCTTGGGGAAGGGGACGAATCAAGGCACAGCGACGGCATGAGTCGCGTGATCACCCTGCCGGCAGCGCTAGGGGCGACACACGTTGTGCCTGGTAGTAGGAATGTTGACGTGCACGAAGACAGCCGGCTGCCGGGCTGCGGTCCCTGCTGGACGGCAGGCCTCTTTGTCGGCGTTTGGAGGTCGGTTTTTCAGCAAGGATGGCGATGTTCACAAGTCAGCAGACGAAACCTCCAACTTCAATTTAAGGTAAACGAACCCCACGATGTCCCCTTTTCAGGCTGCACGTAATTATTTCCACCGGGATGCGGAAATTTTTCGGTCGTAACTCGTAAGGTGCTTAAGAGAGACGCCCAGGCGTCTCAGTATTTATTAACTATTATTCCAAATGAGAGGGCTTCAAAAAGTGCTCGCTTTACCCTGAATATCCTATAGAAGGATATCGCTACTACCGCGAAAGAGCGCAGTTAACATGAATCTTCCATTGGCCAGGCAATTCCGCCACTTTAATGTCCCCCCTCCCCACCTAGTGTGTCCGGAAGTGACGTGTGGTTAATTCACACGGCGCGAAGACGTCGCCTGGGCACACGCACAACCTCCCCTCCCGCCCACTTTCACCTCTGGCTAAACACAATGCCTGAAAGCGGGAGTCCATAACATAATTAATTTGCAGCAGCCCGCGCTACTTCAGCCGGTCTTCTGCCAGGGGGTGGGGGGGTGGAAAGCGAGCAGGGGTGGAGATGGGTTCGAAGGAATTGGGGGAGAAAAAGGGTTGTGGGAGATGGAGGTGGAAAGGGTGCTTACTCCTCGTGTGGCAACGAGCGGCCTCACGCTGATTGCTTCGCGTCTGCAGACACGTTCCTAATTGGGCGAGAGGAAGAACAGACATTTCATTCGCTCGCCGGTCCAAGGGGTTGGTGTGGGATCGGAGGGGTGGTCGCTGTCTGCTGACAGAACGTTCCTTCCAACCCCCTATTAACAGGGCAATAGCGCTCGAGCACGCTTTGTGTTCCTGGTCGCGGTATCCCTTTACCACGGGCTTCCCCCCAGCTCCTCACTCCCTACATCGGCCACCTGGGGAGAGCAGAATAACCTCTCCTCTACACCCTTCCCCCTGGCGGTGCCCAGGCTGTTGAAATCCGATTCATTCGCCAGAGTCTCAGGTGCTCCGGTAGCATCGCGACCGGAACAGAAAGGTCGGGCGTTGGCGGGGTCTATGGAGGCGACGGACGGATAGAACGGGCATCTGTTCTCGCCTTTATCGCCTTCTCCCTTCGCCTCACCCCCCACTTATTTTCACAATGAGTGTTGTATGTGAGAAATGCCATCGCCGCACAGGAAGTTGTTCGAGCTTCCGCTCGGCTGTAGGGTGCGCTGCCGAGTTCGACGTCCGATAACCAAAGTGCCCTAGGTACGCAGTTCGATGTTTTCTAAAGAGCACTTTATGAGCGCTTTTATTGCTGGAAAGTTCACCCCAGCGACAGTGTATTTCCATCAGTCCACTAACGTCGTACTTGTATACGGCGACCGTGCGAACTCCCAGACTATAGGAGACGGACGTGAAATGAGTTTTCTGTTTGTAAATGCCAGGGTGCTATCCATCCGCCTCTCACTTTTCGTTGCTGGAGTCTAGATTGTAAAAATAAATCACTGGGGAACTGTACAGCTCACAAATTTTATGAGAACTTTCATTGAAATATTGTCTGAAAATATTTGTTCATTATGTGCGACTCGAAAATTGAAATAGTACAGTAGCTCCTTATCAGTAAAATTAAATCAAAACCAGTGAAACTACTTCGTATCTTCATCTGTGATTCTTATTTAATTTTGCTGAGATTTGTAGTAGTGGATTTAATTGCCCAAGCCACTAGTTCTAGTGTTTTTCATTGATACCCGCCAGAATAATTTTATTTTATTTATAGAATATGTGTGTCCATATACATATATACGTGTGTGCATATAGAGAGAGAGAGAGAGAGAGAGAGAGAGAGAGAGAGAGAGCTCAGATAAACCAATATTTATATATGAGTATTGTATATTTATAAATTTCACGTCCTTAGTGTTGCCATAATTAAAAACATTCAAAGCATGTTATAAAATATACTTCACTTGGTAATCAAAATATATTAATTCTGAGACTAGCGCAAGTAACTTTTAGTTCACTTTTTAAACCTAAAACTACAATAAAGCGTAATCAGATTAATTTGGAAGGCCGAGAATTTTAAATTNTTTTAGTTCACTTTTTAAACCTAAAACTACAATAAAGCGTAATCAGATTAATTTGGAAGGCCGAGAATTTTAAATTCCCAAATAAATGCGAAGGATAAAAATTGCCTACGCAACAAGTAATTTGGCAGTTTAAAAAAAAATTTAAACTTTATGCTTATTTTTTACGCACTGCCCCAGCGGGAGATTGATGAAATGACAAGTGAATCTGGAGGACAGAACGTGTTAAAGCAATCGTGGAACACAGTGAACTGAAAGTTCTTGTGGATGGTGACAGTGTGAAGTAGAAAAATGGTTTGCAACTCAGCATATCGGAATGTCACGGGAAATATAAATTATATGCATGGTGTGTAATAAACTTTGAAATATAATAATGCAGCACGAGTGTGCATTAGATACACAGTTCATGAAGAATGTGTTATTACAGTCATTCTTACTAAGCGGTTGCGCGTAGGTCCGTAATATCTTGAAGGGGTTTGAGAATTGCAACTTTCAAACTTCTATATTTAATCTAATTTACTACACATTTTATTTATTATTTCATTTGCTCCTAATATCATTTTTATTCAATTCTTTTTTTTTTTTTGTTATGGTATCAATTTTATGAATTCCGGTCAATTTTTGTGCGTGTAATGTGGTTTAGTTCCAGTCTACAATACTAAGATTATACTGGGAAATGTTAACCCTTGCCCGTATGGCGGTCGAAATGAAACGACGATTCAATAACACAAAAGGCTTTCGCACAGGGGTTTGCTGATGTTTTCCTCNCAGCTGGTCACCCTACTTTAGTCTCCAGTTTCGAAAGTAGGCGTCGCCCATTTGACCTACGGGTGGTTCGTTTCCAACTACGAGCGCAGAATTCATTTTGCCGTTGGATACAATTGTGAACTGCGAGAAATAAGATAAAGAACTCATTTAATGACGAATTGGTTTTTTTTTTACTGAATGTGTTACTTAAATGAAAAGGCTTTTAACGATTAATTGAGCACTTCCGCAATAAACCTTTGAAAAATGCCATCGCCCCACCTACTGGCACGCTGACTGGCCTGGGTCCAGTTAAGTTGGAGTGAAAGTAGTTCCATATCTTAACGTTGAATTAAAAGTGTTAGGTTAACATGTGNTTGGAGTGAAAGTAGTTCCATATCTTAACGTTGAATTAAAAGTGTTAGGTTAACATGTGTAAACACTGAAGTTACGTATTATGCTTTCTGTTTTTTTAATGCTTACAAGTAGATACCTGAAAAATTCGCTGTTTCATTTCGGGACAAGCTAGAATTCAAAACCTCGTACGTTTGTACTGCTTATTCTATTGGTAGAGACCTGAAGAATTCGTGGATTCATTTTGGGACAAGCTAGGATTCTAAACATGTGCCTTCATATAACTTTAGCCATTGGTCCACGCGGTGTTTGACACCTCCTGGAGAACGGTGTCCAATTGTCACCTTCCACTGTGACAGCAGACAACCAATGCGCAGTTGATATTAGCATAATTCTACATAAGACTGTAGAGTCTAGTCTGCAGGTCATTCAACTCGCGAATTTTTCAGGTCTCTATCTACTGGCCTATCCGTTAGTTTACACCTCCTGGACAACTCTGAGCCAATAACAAACACAAAATAAAATGCAGACCGAATCACCGTCTTTCGCTAATACAACAAGCAACCAATGAACAGTGATATTTGCATTATTTTGCATACGACAATGAAGCATAGCCTAAAGGTCATTGAACTCGCGAATTTTTCAGGTCTCTACTTATAAGTGTACGAAGCCAATTTATAAAATATGTTCTTTCCTAATAATTCCACAGTTCCACTTGACCGACACGTTCGGCTCTCAAGACCTCGTTGTAAAGAGCCACCCAAATCTCTCAACAACAGCGACAATATTGGCAAACACGTGAATAAAGTGATGCTTATTTTACATTTGGTTGAAGAATACACAATGTGTATACAAGTAGATCTCAAGCAGGGCATTCAAGAGTCCTCAATTTACCGTGAGGCATATAGTCCTCATTTGTGTGGTAGAAACGTGCAAAAAAGCATAAAATTCCTTATTAATGAAAATGCCGAAAAATTATCGTCTTGACAAGCTATGCATCTATGTGCACAGTTGGACATATTAAAGAACATGCACTGCAATCATAGCGCATCAATACGACTATTAGCACTGTGCAAGTTTTAAAAAAAACCTGTTGGATTTGGCGTGTTTCCTTAACTCTTTCAAGCTACCATAATTTTTGGGTTTAAGGTGTTGCAGATAAGAAAAATTACGATGCATTCTATACACAGTACTTGCATCTTTACCATAACTAGAGACCTGAAGAATTCGCGGATTCATTTAGGGACAAGCTAGGATTCAAAACACGTGCGTTGATATTACTTTAGCCATTGGTCCACGCGGTGTTTGACACCTGGAGAACGGTGTCCAATTGTCGCCTACCACTGTGACAGCAGATAACCAATGCGCAGTTGATATCAGCATAATTAAACATAAGACTGTAGAGTCTAGTCTGCAGGTCATTCAACTCGCGAATTTTTCAGGTCTCTAACCATAACAAGTGAGGTGTAGGCTTTGTGACNCACTGCAATCATAGCGCATCAATACGACTATTAGCACTGTGCAAGTTTTAAAAAAAACCTGTTGGATTTGGCGTGTTTCCTTAACTCTTTCAAGCTACCATAATTTTTGGGTTTAAGGTGTTGCAGATAAGAAAAATTACGATGCATTCTATACACAGTACTTGCATCTTTACCATAACTAGAGACCTGAAGAATTCGCGGATTCATTTAGGGACAAGCTAGGATTCAAAACACGTGCGTTGATATTACTTTAGCCATTGGTCCACGCGGTGTTTGACACCTGGAGAACGGTGTCCAATTGTCGCCTACCACTGTGACAGCAGACAACCAATGCGCAGTTGATATCAGCATAATTAAACATAAGACTGTAGAGTCTAGTCTGCAGGTCATTCAACTCGCGAATTTTTCAGGTCTCTAACCATAACAAGTAAGGTGTAGGCTTTGTGATCGGCTGTAGAAATACGAACCATTCCAGACCTACGACAACAGTCCGATTTGCCAACTAGTTATTCATACGGAAGATNTCGGCTGTAGAAATACGAACCATTCCAGACCTACGACAACAGTCCGATTTGCCAACTAGTTATTCATACGGAAGATCATTTGAACGCAGAGTAGAGTAGTACACAGAGGCGAAATTGCGTGGCGTTTCCTTTGATGTAGATGTACCCATTCGCTGATTGGTTGCGCGAGGCTGTCGGAACGGGCCATGCGTCTGATTAGCTGCTCTATGCTGCGAAATATTCCCTATCGGCTGTGCTGCTAGTTGGCGAGTACGTTACCACGCGCTGATTGGCGAACGGCGTTCCTACGTGTTGCTGGCTAGTGACGCCATCTTGCTGGCGTGTGTGACTGGAGTTCGCGGTATATGCGGCTGTTTCGCCTCTGTATTCCTAAAGACTCTGTGATTTGTCGCTCATTTTCGCAGTGTATATAGTACATTCGCGGTTACTTCCAACTTTTCTGAAGCCTTGCTTAAGTTCTACTTTCAGGATATTCCTCCGCCTCGTGCAAACAAAATTTAACAGAGTCTACAAAATTACACCAAAGGGACAATTCACCGCATTCGTGCGCACTCAATGTAATAATATTTTGCATAAGAACTATTTCTTACTTTCCATTAACAACACACCTATTGCCTCCCTGTTTTAACTATCAATGAAGTACTATAATTTATAAGTAAAATTTAAGTAAATATTCTACGTAATTAAGAATTAGACACATTTATGTTAACGGAAGTACAAAACGTTTGTGATACTTGACATATTTAGGAAACAACCAAACACATATTTGATGGGGAAGGGAGGGAATGACTTTTAAAATATTTTATTCAAAAAGTGTGAAGTAATCGCTAACAGACTATACAGGGCTGGTCAAGAGAAAACTTCCTCAGCGTTATGCACATCAATTATTTACCTTGGGTCCGAATGGGTCAGTGGAACCGGCATGCACATGATCCTGCACAACGGCAACCCTTGCTTCTTAAAATACGCCATACTTTCACCTCAGTCACCTGCACTTGACTGCAGTTTCACCTTCTTACGCAGATGATTCAGAGGCCATTCCAGTTGTTCAGGCGCATGACGCAACCCGTAATAACTCCCATTTACTTAAATTCTATTTTGTTACGTTTGTAGCAATAGAAGAAGTAATAAGTTTAAACTTATTTTCGCATTATATTAAACAATCAGTAGCGCTAGTTTAAAACGCGTTCTCATAAATTTATAAAAATGGCCGTTATTTCTCAAATGTGTGCTGCAACAATCACTTAGACTAGGTACATGTGTTTTTTTTTGCGAAAATATTTACGGCCGTGCTAGACTTCAACATCCTAATTCCACAACTACAACTTCCTTTGGTTATTGGTAGAGACCTGAAAAATTCGCGGATTCGTTTCGGGACAAGCTAGAATTCAAAACACGCGTGTTAATTAAATGACAACTATTGGTCCACGCGGTGTTTGACACCTCCTGGAGAAGGCTGGTCCAATCTTCGCCTTCCGCTGTGACGGCAGACAACCAATGTGCAGTTGATATTGGCATATTTGTACATAAGACTATAGAGTATAGCCTGCAGGTAATTCAACTCACGAATTTTTCAGGTATCTAGTTATTGGGCTCGTGCCTACGTGAGAAGACAAGTTCTTATTTCGCTGGGCTAATCGTAATAAAGTAATCTGATACTGAAAGTCCGTGATTCGCGGAAAGACCGTTGAGGCCCGTGACATTAAAAATTATCCAACCACGAAAGTGCATTTGAGTAAAAGTTTTTTGGAGTACAACTGGTCTTGAAATGTTCTCGTGAAAAACACCTGTCCCAACTTATGGCTGATTTCGCGGTTACACGTCTAGTAAAACCAAATATAATTTCTTACAAAGTGCCGCATTAGTTGCTAAACATTTCCCTTGCTTTAAATAGTGTTATTGAGGGTTGAATAGTGGCCCTGCAGCGGTACAACAACTTCTTAAGGAAATATGCGTGCGCTTCTGGGCGGTTTGACTAACGTTTCAAACACACAGCACACTTGTTAGGATATCTCAGAGTACGATGAAATTTCTGATTAGCCTGTGTACATATTTTCCTACGTTCGCATATATTTGCTTAATTGGAACATCGTGTATATTTTAATAGTTTAAGTAAATGAAAAAAAAAAATATTTTTTTGTGAGAATTATTTTACATTGAACTTGGGTTACCTCATCCACATTCTTATCGGCTTCATTTCTAATAGGTTTCCCATACTGTTACTGAAAATAATTTGTAGTTCTCTAAAAGCTAGACTAAACTGATTCGGAACCAAGCGTTTTTCTCGCAGAGCAAGAACGGACACAGCGCACCGAGAGAGATTGTTTTAGCAATTAGTTTAACTCCATGAACATAACAAAATCAAAACTAAGCTAGATTGTTTTTAAGTAAGCAACGGAAGAGTGAAGCATGAACAGCTAGACTTTGTTGCTGGCCTTGTTCCATTCAACCCACAGCTCCGAATTAGCCAATCAAAACATCCTCGTTTTTAGTACTCTGGAAAAAACTCAATTCTCGCGGAACATATTTATTCTAAAGAAAAAAACTCGAGAGCAAGTTAGGTTAAGGTCGTTGTAATTTAATTTGTAATCAGTAATTTGTGGCGTCTGTTTATTAACATCAGTTATAGGCTAATGCAGACAAGGAAGCATGTTGCGACGCTAGCGCTCGCTGCGTCAGATGTCTGCAGTATTTCCTACTCTCCGAGGTGGCTTCCTGCTTGCTCGACTCGGCTCCCCTCCTGTTTCCTCCCCTGTTCCTACTTCTCCTTATTTCCCCTCCCTAAATGCGTTTATATAAGTTGCTGCACACTATGGGTCGCTCCTGTTCTACGCCCGATCTTCGCCTGCGAGACACCTGGACAAGCTGCAATATTATTTTTAGTGATAATTCGTCGTTAATACGACGTTCGTTGAAATGAGGCAACTTCTGTTTTAATACCGTTGCCTGAGCAGCCGTCTGCATAGGGGTTTTAAAATAGTGAGTCGTTTTAACTGGGTAATTTTTAATAGTTTTGTAATATTTTGTGGCGTTTGTGTGTAGTCTTGGGCATGCAGTGAGGTAGTCTTTATTCTAAATTGTGGTTTTGGTCGCCAGTCGAAATTTGGTTTCGGTCTAACTTAATTTCTTGCTTCGCTGTATGTGTACAGTTTTTTAGCGTGTAGTGTTTGTTTGGTTTGCTGTCCATTAATGTTTGCTATTGCATTTTGCCTTGCGTCCACGACTCACGGTTGGGCATAATTAAATTTTTAATATTTCGTTCTTCACGTTTTTCATTTTTGGAGCTTTGGGTAGGGTAGTTTGACTGCCTCCAACGATCATTCAATTTTAATGTAATATTTTATTAAAGTTTCAGTGTGTACTTTTTTTATTTGGAGGCTTAAATGGGCTTATTAAGCTAACCTTCTTTTCTTTAATTGCTCACGTTAATTATTTATATCAACACTATCCTAATACGCAATTATAAAGGTTTTCTAATTGTTGTACCTTTTATTAAAGGAAGCTTTACTGGGCTTATTATGCTGCCCTTCTTTGTATTAATTACTTACGCTTATTATTCTAGTCAGTATTATGAAAATATGTAAAGATTAAAAGGGTTGTCAATCATACTACTAAATATAAATTTTAGGTATCATGTTTTAAATTATTATTTTTTGTGAGCAATTTATTATATAGTCTTACGTTTTTGTAACACTTTTTTATAATCTTTTATCTTTGTGTAATCTTTTGGAATCAATAAATGTTTGTAAGTTTAACTTTCAAAGGTTGTAAAGCTTTAATTACTGTTTCATATGGTGCTGTCATTGTTTATACATATATTTTCTGAGGAAATACAAGATCTTAAACTTTTTCCATTGTACATAACTATTTGTGTTTGTCACAATGGTTTTAATTCGAACTTTTTTAAAGATGCAATGAATATCGAATTTATTTGCAGCGAAATTCGATGCTAACGTAATAAGCAAAGCAAAAGGAAAGAAGGTCTACCGAGGGAAAGTATGTGATGTTTTATGATAGTAATAATTCTCACACTATACTTCACAGCCAAGCATACAGAACATTGAAATAGCGATTCACAGAAGCATATCTTGCTCTTCACTCAACCACATATGACTCTGTTTCATTAATTTTTTTACTGGTTGTCTTATAATCGTACAAGATTCCTTGAGGTAATCTAAGGAAAACACTGTGACCCAGTTTTCAAAATAGAAAATCATACAAGTATTCCGTAGTGGGCCCGCCGGTAAACTAGTTCCAAAGCCAGGGTAGTTAGGGCGGATTCATACCAGAATGAACCGGCTTCCAATCCTTGAGAAATGTTGCATGTCCACTCACTTTTTTAATTCAGATTTGTATTAGCTTGGTGCGCAAACCATTCTCCAATCAGCCTGACTACGTATAGAGAAAACACAGAGTACTTAAGAATACGGGATTGAAACAGCCTCTTATACCGCGAACTCCAGCCGCACACACATGGGGCCGCGGTGGTGTAGTGGTCAGACTACTCGCATGCCTACCTAGGCGAACCGGGTTCGATTTCCGACGTGATCAGTCCCGGATTTTCTCTGGGGATCGTGCGGGACGATGCCACTGGTCGGCGGGTTTTCTCGGGGATCTCCCGTTTCCCCCGCCCTTGCATTCCGGCGCACTCTCTCCTCGCTTCACCGTCGTCGGCTCTCGAGACCTCGATGTTACGAGCCGCCCAAATATCTCCGCTCCACACCAACCACACACGTCAGCAAAATTTCGTCACTGGCCAGAAAAAAAATGTTGGAACACCGTCCACCAATCAGCTGGCAGCCCAGCCAATAGGGAACTTTTCGCAGCACGCAGTAGCCAATCAGATCCAAGATCCGTTCTCAGAGCCTCGCACAGCCAATCAGAGAATGGTAGGCCCACACAAAAGGAACCTTCATGTCCTTTCCGTATCTGTGAGCTTGTCTACTCGGTGGTGATGACGTCACAAAAAAAAAGCAAATGTTAAATCAAATTATGAAAATCAATCTTGAAGATATTTATGTCCTGCAGTAATGCCATTTCTTTTTCTTTTTTTTCTTTTTTTTAACTGTGGAGGACACGTGTTATAATTCATCCGCATTCCTACTCCGTATTTCGTCGCGCGTAATTCTCATGCCGGGAGGTTATTTCTTTTACTACAAAGGGTTAACAGTAAGAATTTAGTCCCCAGCGCATAAAGGAATTATAAATGCGGCGCTGTGGCGGTGCGTGGCCCCGAGGAACAGCAGTTCGCGGAGATAATGACGTAATTAGTTTCGGAAGCTGGCGCCTTCTTTGTGCGGCTGGCTTTGTCTCCACGGCGCGGTAGCGTCCCGCGAAGGCATCCCCGCCTACCCCTTCCTCTCTCTCTTCTACAAACCACTCCCTTCAGGGACGTCTACGTAATTGGAGAAGAAGTGTGGGGAAGGAAGAAAAATAAGTCCGCGCGCCGGATATGGGAAAGTAATTAAAACAACATTTAGGCAGCGGGAGGGGGAGGGGGAGCATTCTAGGTGCAAGGCCAACAGCATTTCACCACCACAGCCTATTGTTTTTAAAAATTGCGGGAAATTCTCTACATTATTTATGTCACTTTTTTTAAATACGGGATGTTCACGGTAAAGTAAGCACTTTTGGAACAAAGATTTGAAAAAATCACCGCTCATAACTAGAGCCACCTGTTTTACGCGAATTATATTTCAGGACTACTTGCACTCCTAAACACTAGAGCTCAGATCCACTTTCGTGATTGGATGGTTTGAACTGTGACGCATTTCCGGTGTCTACCTGCGAATCATGGACACTCAATGTACGAGTTACCTAATGCTGATTGACCCAGTTAGGTAAGGAACTTTCTCCCGGCAAAGGCGAATGGCCAATAGCCAAAGGAAAACTGCACGTCTGCCATAGAACGTTGGAGTCTAGCCTACGCGTAAATTTTTTTACTCATAACTACATGTGTTCTTCATAACACGATGGAATGCCGGCTCCCAGTTGGGTGGGCAGAGAATTGATGAAAGTAATTCCTAACACTTCACGCTATGCTGCGAGTGTAATGCATAGACTAAATATGAGGTAGGCCGTTCTCGTTGGCTGCGTACAGCCAATCTCCGCGTCCCAACATCGAACTGCTTTTCTGCCAGCACGTCTAGCAAGAACGGCGTGGATTGTATCTTAGGTTAGAACAATGATAAGTGAGCAAGTGCTTCGAGATATTTGTATACTTCCTTTAACCAATCTGTAACGCAGTTTGATTAAATTCATATCGGTGAGAGAACTTTATTAATATAAAAGTACCTGCCTTATGAAAATTAAGATAGAAACAAACTCGTTCATCACTGTTGACCACGTGGCTTTAACAGTAGTGTCTCTTTGGATAGGTCAATGTTGGGTACGTGCGAAGAAGACGAATAAGCTGTCTACCACATATTTAGTCCATGGTGTAATGTTTAAAGTCGTAGCCATTGAAGTTAGTATTCCTTATTTTATAAACATTAAGAGTAAGTAACACATTTCCATTCCTAAACAATTCCACTGTTTTAGTTGGACGAGGCATGAATAAAGTGATCAGTCCCACGATAACGTTAAATTTACATATGACAGATCGATAAAAAATAATAAGTAAGTAGATCCTAAGCAGGGATTTCGAAAGTACTCAATTAACTATGCACAGACTATACCTGCCACTTCATTTCGTAGGAGTTTTTTTTTAAATCAAGGATTTTATTCAACTTTTTTTAAATTCTTGAGATTAGTAATTCAATGGCTTTAAAGAGGAAAATAAAAAAAAACTTAATTTATAACGAGTGGTAAGGTTTCCTGGTAGATAAACATAAAATCGAAAGCCTAATGGACGTCCATTAAGGAAAGCGGTTTAAACCCTGTAAATCTAGAGAAAAATGTATTTGTATCGTGTAGTTAATGGTCGACAGTTTTCATTCTTTAGTTTTTATTTTCACCGCCATCAGTGTTTGATTTCTTTCATGAATAAAGCATTATCACAAGGTATTATTTAAAGAACGCGCTCAGTATTTTGCAGTAATTCGAACAGTCGTGAAAAGCAGATTATATAGACTGTTCACGGTAAAGTGAGATCTTTTGAGGCCCTAGCTACTTTTTCCTTGCTGCCATTTTTTATCCTTTAACCACCTTTTTAAATAAATATCGGCATGTAAATAATAGCACAGTGTGCATATTCCACCGCACTCAGAAGTTAATGTCTAATGCTAAAGTAGATCATATTTATTGACTATTATTCCAAACGAAAGGGCTTTCAAAGTGCTCACTTTACCGTGAATAGCCTATAATAATTCATATTCCGCTGTTAAGAATACGTAACATAATAGTGGTATTTTTTGGTGCCACATAAAGATGTTCCACGCAAAGTGTTATGTAAGAAAATAAAAATATGGCATGCAGAATTCCATAGTTTCTAAATCTTGTTGAATACGATTTTTTACACGTCCGTGCTTGTTTTAGAAGGTCTGCATTTGTGAGTCAGTCGAGCTGGAGAAAAGAAGTCGATGTCCGTAACATGAAAAATTGCTACTCTCTCTTCAGTAGCACGCTGGTTATTTCGGTTTATAAAAAAAATTGGGCAAAACACTTCTACGGGAAAATATTTGGCCGAAGAGGTCTCTTGACGCAGAAGTAAGTTTATATAACACGTTATAGTGAGTAAGTGAATGGTTGTTTGCGGGACGCGTCGAAAACAAGGTCTCTAGAACTTTCGTGAATTTTAAAAGTTATCAACCAAAACCGATTTTAAAAACTGTAAAATGTTATAGACAAGAATAAACACATAACTTAAAGTTTGAAACGTGTCAGGGGTAAAAAAAGAGACATAAGTAAACAATTGAAAAAAGGCTTAAAAATTTTAACATGGATTATGAAGAAAAATTGAAAAGAAAAAATAAAACTGTAAAAACCAATAAAACATCATATACGCATTGCACACACAAGAAAACAGCACATTAACAAAAACAGACCAAATTTCTCAGAAAATAAGAAAATGACTTTAAAAAGGTTCAAACATTTCATGGATAAAAACAAGTAACTGAGTAAAGAAATTAGTAACGAATGGCCAAAAAATATCAAAAATGTATTTTTAAAACGTTAAAATATGTTGGAGCAAGAAAAATTGGAGAGAAAAGAAAAAAATGAAACAGTGAAACAGTGAAACCAATTAACAGGACAAACGCACTGAACACACGAGAGAACTGCACATCATCAAAAACAGACTAAAACTCTCAGAAAATTAAAAAGGCCTACAGCACGTAAAAATGGGAGCACGCCGCCTACAGGTTTGTCCCTATCCAACAGAAGTGGCTGTTCAGTTCAATGTGTAACAAGCATCAATCTCGATCCTGTTACATCTTCACCGAGATGCCATCGGTTTTTTTTCGCCTCATGCGTGTAACTCATATGTTGCACATAACGTAAATAATAGTAACAGCGTTAATATTTATTTCCTTTTATGTGCAGCAGATGGCCCAGCATTGGAAATATTCATATAAAATGCCTTCATCGGCATATGCCTATAATATGCCTGAAAACATGCCTGGGAAAATATATTGTCGGTGTAGTCGGCCGGTATCGTCAACTACTTTCGCACATTTGTAATCTCAATAATTAATCTACAGACAATAGCAAATATAGGCACTGTAATGTTTGTTGCCATATTGAAATCGTATACTCCCATAATTTTAAAAAGTACTTGTAAATTTTTATTGCTATTTATTACTCGCCATTTTATGGCATAGTAATCTCGGCCTTACTTCAATTCTTCTCAGAGTTCAGAAATACATTTTTTATAGACGTGGTGTTTAACCAGCCTGGAATTTTGCTTCTTTCTGTACATCAGCGCAATATTATTTTCTACATTCCCAAGATATTTTTTTTAACAAAAAAAAAGTTGAAAATACCACAATATCGTGTCTAACCTACAGAGTACTGAGGACTTTGCCCGGTTAAATAATGTGAAACCGTGAAACAAAATGCCTGCTCCTAGCCTCGTTACTCTCTCGGGAAACCTAGTAAAATGTTTAGTCACGCGCGAGTCATTATTGACGTTTGCGAGTCACTAGTAGTGTAAGATGGCCGACCTTGGGACAACGGCTGATGGCTGTGGTGACGTTGAGACGTCTGCCCTGACGTCACAGGAGCAGCTGGCAGCCACGTTCGTCTCCCCCTTCCCCTTTCCAGTCCCAATGCCGGCCATTCCAGTAAACCACAACCATAGATATGAATTTTAACAAAAAAAATACCTTAATAAGAAATTTTAATGTATTGTCACGCCACGTTGCATTAATACTAATTATATCGGTTTAGAGTGTCACTGCAGATCACAATTCCAATTTTCTAGTTTAGTCGAGTAATGTTGCCTAGATATGAATTTAATAATAATTAAATAATTTCGGTCTGTCACTTTGGTACCCAGTGCATCGGAGGGTGATGGTACTGAGTTTAGATTATTGGGGGTTTGGGGGGTAGTGACATACCTCTTTAATCCAATATGGTGGTCCTGACATTGGCTTACAAAATCGTTGTGACAACACGATCGTATGCGCCTTGAAAAGACGAGTTCGGTAATATGTAACACTCAATACTAGCTATTAAATAATTATTTAATTATAAAAATATATTCAGATTTTAATTTAAAGAAAAACATTTTTTTTAATAATTTTATTTTGTGGGGAAGAAGGGGGATCAATGCGTCCCCCGATGTACTGGGTACCTAAGTGATAGGAAGAAATTATTACATTTTTATTCAATTCATTTCTAGGCAATATTACTCGACTAAAGTAGAGAGTTGGAATTTTGATCTGCAATCCAAGGTGGCGGACCGATATTTTATAATTTTTTATTAAGGTATATATTTTTTATTTATATCATTTCTACGGTTACGGTTCGCTGGAATGGCCGGCCGCGGGTTGGGAAGGGCGAGGGGGGGGGGAGACGGACGTGGCCGCCAACCACGCTTGTGACGTCATGGCGGACGGCAACACATCACCACAGCCAGAAGCCGTTGTCTCAAAGTCGGACATCCTACACCACTGTCAATTATTTTTCTTACGTCATTATTTTCACCGATAACGTTATTTTATTTGTAAATATAATTGGCTTGTTAGAAAACCCTTGGTATACTAGAAAAAACGCGCAGAAACTCACTAAATCATTACGTCCAATTGAATCGCTGACAGATGAAATCTTTTTTCACCAATTCTCATTGTTCCTTTCAGCTGACGTGCCCCTCTGAGCGATAAAATAAACAAGGCTTCACTCAAATAATTAGTGAGCCACATTTCCTGGTATGCCAACGCTTAAGCGTGTCGCTGTCTTCTCCAGTAGTAAAATTCTCTTTTTCTGGGGGCAATAAATGCAAAGTGGCTGTTGAGTTAGTTACGTAGGTGGGGCTTAACATCTCGTCGACAGCGAGGTCATTAAAGTCGGAGCACGTTCGTCATAGACGCGGGATCGAGGAAGGATTCTGCCATGGATTCTCTTGGAGTGATCTCGCGAAAGCATGGAAAAGCGAAAACAGAATAGTCGGACCGGGATTCGAACACAGGTCCTCCAGGTTACGAGTCGAAAGCCAACGAGTCTCTGCGCTCGGTGCGTCGAGAAAGGATTTACTTATTCATATTCTTCACATTTAGAGGCTGTGTTATAACCATATGGTTCGGACACAAAGTTTCCACTGCGTAAAATTTATACACAAGCTTAGTGGTTATTTTCTTAGTTACACACACAGGCAGCTAAGACCGGCTTATCCTTTCTGCAGAGCGACGCAAATAATTGACGAAAAACTAACAATCCTGTCACAGTCATCCAATTATTTCATGCTCTTATTATTCTGCGTCAAATTTTGTGACACAGAAGTTAATTGTTTTTATCAAACACATTTTTAACCAAGAAGTTCTAAACTAACGACAAATATCGCCTTGTGTTGTCTTCTTAGTATCCATCCTTACAAAAATCAAATATGCAAAAAAGAATGCATCATCTCGCGCCGTACCGCCTAAAGGGTTGCAAAATATATTGATAACATTTAAGTTAAAAAATTCTCAACCCCTTTATAAAATTGATAAAATATGCCTGATCGGTAAGAAAGTAGTATTTCTCATTCGCATTTGGCTAAGAATTTTCGAGGACACACTGACTGAGAGGTTAGCCTGCTCGCCTCCCATCAAGGCGAACCGGGCTCAATCCCCGGCCGNTGTGGGAATCGTGCCAGACGATGCCGCTGGTCGGCAGGTTTTCTCGGGGATCTCCATTTCCCTCCCCCCTTTCATTCCGACGCTGCTCCATACTCACCTCGCTTCGCCCTCTTTACTCTCAAGACCTCGATGTTCAGAGCCGCCCAGATATATTCCCTCACTCAGAACTTTTGAGAGTCTTCTTCAGTTTTTCTTTCTTTTTATTGGTTAGATACGTAAAAAAAATGTAATGCTTCTAGCTCACGTTTGACCACAAGGAAGGATTGCAACGGGCCTTCGTGATGCTGGAATGTGCATTCTTGGGAAGCTTAATTTCCCGCAAACTAGATCTTTACCAGTAGGATATGGATATTACCACACCCGATGAAAGTCAATTGATAAAACTACAGATGCCACTCTGTATTTTTCTCCTTTCCCTCAAAAACTGCACAGGAAAACTCAATATAATAATATGTTTAACAATTTTCACAGGTTTTTTTTTCTCTTTTAATATGTGTAACATGATAAAAGTAAAATGTGGTAGCGGTAGAAAATTGTTTTCTGTCTTTCCTGGAAAAAAAAATTGTAATCCCAGAACATTTATTTACTGAGATACGTGTATTCTATACGCGCAAACACTGATTCTGCACACAATATTTTATTAAGGAGCCCCCTGTCCAACTTTTCTCATAATCTTCCAACATGTGTGAAATTTACATAGCGGTGGACCTAATCACTTAATTCATGCGTCAGTCTAGTGAAAACGTGAGATTGTTAGGAACCTGAATGTTCATGGTTAAATAGGCATTTTTTAAATCAGCATTCGCAAAATTTCGCTACCCCTAGCTGCATATATTTTTAACGAGCAACACTGACTGGCATACGCTCAGAAAAGTTGGTAACGACGGAGGTAAAGTAGTTGCGAGTCTCAACGTTTAATTAAAATTCTTAGGTAAACAATTGTGAATATTAAACTAACTTATTTTGCTTCGTATTTCATTAAATACGTGGAATTGTAATCATCGGCTCTCAAGACCTCGATCTCAAGAGCCGCCCAAATCTATTCACTCGCTCACTCACTCATGAAAGTAGTCGTCTTCTCGAACAATTTACGACGTTCACGGAGCGGAAACGCCCCCTGGTGACCGCATGGCTGGCCGGCGTCACGTTGTCATGGAGACGCGCAGGGGAGGGAAGGGGCAGCAGGTGAAGCTTCGAAGCAGCACACTAGCCCACCACGCACCATTTACCGTCCAGCACTCATGCAGGCAACAGCAGCGAGATAGTCAGTTGAGTGGGCCCCATCGCACCAAACATAAGCCATCGTCCACGACCCTCGTGTAGAAACAGCAATCCAAGGAGAATTGTACTTGGGCGAATTTTTGATGTCAGTAGCCAGTCACAATACATCATATTTGGTTCATATGGTAAAACTGTGCCGGCAGAAACCGGGCCTGGCCTCTCCACCTCCTCCCAGAACCAATTTCCTAAGGCGTTTACTGGGAGCACTACTTTAATTCTTAGACCATTCATCTATGGATCCTGCATATCTTATTAGACCATCGGCTCTACCGGGTAAAATATTGCAGAAAGTCGCGCCGTACCGTAACTCTTTAACTCAAAACTTCATCCTCCCTCGAGGGAAGTTAGGTTTATCTAATCATTCCATGCCATCTGGGAGAGTTTACACCAAACATGGGGTTCTCATGTGAACCCCCAGCTATGCCTCGCCATGGCTATTGTCCCCTCCATCATTGGCATCACACTTCTGTTTCCATCCCCTTTGTCATTGCCGTGTGATATTAGTATGTCCGATTATAGTCTTTTCGCCTTTTCTTCGCACTTTTCAAATTAAACTTTTGAAAAAACACCCCCTGTATGTTTTTTTCGGTTGTTTCCTAAATATGTCATCTTTCGCTTTCGGTTTATACTTCTGTTTTATCTATAAATTAATGTCAATAATATTGCCTAGTAATAAATAAATCTTATGAATAATGCGGTGCCTTGCTCTTTTGGTGTAATTTTCTAGAATTGGTTAAGGTTTATTCAATTCAGGATGGGAAGCTCGTTACATTTAGTTTGGCAACTAAAATTTTCGCCGCTAGGCTACTCTGGTGTCGCATGTGTACCGGATTTTTTTCATTTTGTATGTAAGTAAATATAATAATTACAATTTCCATATTATAAATATGATTGTGTAAAATCTTCCCAGTTTTATTGTGTTATAACCTACGTAAATAATAAATATTGTTCTACACACATTAGTAGGAATGTAAAGAAAGATATTCACATATTTAATATTCCGTCGTAAACTGGATATAGCAAAGCATTGGCTTACTTAATTAGTTTATATATAAATGTTACAAATCAATCAAAAATAATTTCGAAATTGTTGAAAATATCATTAGAGTTTTCCTGTGCAATTTCCTTTAGCGAAAGGAGAAAAGTACAAAGTTCATTTTGATAACATCTATATTTATTTCCAACTTTAATTCGCAACGTTTTCCATCGAAATAAGCTTGCTTATGAACACTCAATGCGTAACACAGTCGTATTTTTAGTGTTGTAAACACCATTGGTGGACGTAAATAATAGTTACGATTTTGGCAGGGGCAAGTATATATTACAATTTTAGCCAAAAATAAACTTTTAAACACAAATTAATATAATTCCTTCATTTACCGCCAGCTTAAAAATTAACTCTTTGGAACGCCGGCGCACCAGCGGTGTAAACTTTCCCTATGCCAAACTCTCCCATAAGAAATCTCGTTTGGTTTATGGCATGAGTAGGATAAGCCTTAACTTTGTTAAGCTTTGTTTGCTAGAGGCAGAGGAATAGCCTGAAAGTAGAACTTAAGCAGAGCTTCAGATTGGAAGTAACCACGAAACGGACTATAACGATTATTCTTAATTGGTAATTGTTAGTAGCTATACACTGTTCATGGTAAAATGAGCACTTTTGAAAGCTCTGCTTAATACCTACCTGCATGCACGCTGTGTATTCTTCCACCGTATGTAAAATTAATATTTCCATGGACCCAATAACTTTATTCATGCGTCGGTCAGATAAAACGGTGAAATTATTAGAAATGTAACTATTTTTCCAATCTGGTCGTTTTTACACTTCGATGCATTAAAAAAACAGAAAGCGAAAGTAATAATTTAAGTTATCACAAATGGACACCTTAGAGTTTTTAATCGACGTAAATAAATGTAACTACTTTCCATCCATCGTTAACAACTCTACTGAACGCATGTCACTCACTGCGTCCATTAAAATAAATCCAGGCAAGGGCAGTGACTTTTCTCTAAGGTTGATTTCAAAANGAGTGTACGAAGTGCAGCAGCAGGTGTCGTGGTGTGGCTGCATGTGGGAGTGTACGAAGTGCAGTAGCAGGTGTCGTGGTGTGGCTGCATGTGGGAGTGTACGAAGTGCAGGGGCAGGTGTCGTGGTGTGGCTGCATGTCGGAGTGTACGAAGTGCAGCAGCAGGTGTCGTGGTGTGGCTGCATGTGGGAGTGTGTGAAGTGCAGTAGCAGGTGTCGTGGTGTGGCTGCATGTGGGAGTGTACGAAGTGCAGGGGCAGGTGTCGTGGTGTGGCTGCATGTCGGAGTGTACGAAGTGCAGCAGCAGGTGTCGTGGTGTGGCTGCATGTGGGAGTGTGTGAAGTGCAGTAGCAGGTGTCGTGGTGTGGCTGCATGTGGGAGTGTACGAAGTGCAGGGGCAGGTGTCGTGTTGCAGATCCTGAGCGGCAACAGCGACACGTCGACGGTGGTGAGCCACGGCCTGATGCCGCCCGTGTACGCCAGCCAGGTGCGAGTGCTGCCCTACAGCGTGCATCGCCGCACCGTCTGCCTGCGAGTCGAGCTGCGCGGCTGCCTCGCCGAGGGTGCGTGCTTCCTCTACCTACTCTTTACACTCTCGCAGGTATCGATTACACTCGATACTGAAAACAAAACATCGACTTGCTGCAGTTTACACCTTTTGAATAACATCTTCACATCATAGAATGGCACTTTGAATGACGAATCGAGTCACGGAATGACCGGTCGGTCGAATGAATAATCGACTGATAGAATGATCGATTTATTGAATATCGCCTGGGAAGGCTAACACACTGGCACAGATACAATACGTAGAGGGGAAACTGGGGTAGAGTTCTCATACGAGCTGCGCAGTAGCCACTCTATGTTTTCTAACATTGAACTGTTTTTCTGCCAATAGCACTTTAAAACAAGAAGGTACTGATGTAGCTATTGAGCCTACTTTCATCTACATGGGTGCAGATTATTTTAATGAAGTTCTTAAAAGCTTAGTTAGTAGGTAGGTCTTGATGTCTCGTTGGCAGCAGCATTATTAAAGATGAAACCAGAAAAATATGCAACAGCGCCGAGACAAATGCATACACGCACGTGCCTCACCCAGGACTCGAACCTAGAAAATCTCGTAAAAATCAGTCTAATGTTTTGAACAATATGGCTCAGTAACCAAAATATTTACATGGCCATCATTTGGAAAATATGTATGTAAAGCATTTAAAACATGTAAGTTTACATGGCCTACTGTAGCGCAACTTATGAGAAAAATTTGGTAAGATTCGGTTAAAAGTTCCCTAATATAAGACATAAAAACATTTTTAATCTGTGCTGTCTTACAAAATTGCTTAAAAAAGTTTCTGTATGCGATGCTTCTAATAGACGCTGCTAGCATAAAAAATTTGGTTAAAGTATTAAATAGCTACGCCTATTTTATCAAATTATTTAAATGGCCGTCACTTCGAAAATTAATGTCTGACCCCACTTGAATCACATAACCTCTGTAGCACTAGTGGCGTGCAAAATTTGGCGGAATTTAGTTTATTTGTTCCGCAAGTATAGGGAAATGTTTAGTTTTCTCACCTTGCACTATTTTGCAAAAATGTCAGCAAAAGAGTAACTCTGTAGTCATAATTGATGCTTCTAATGAATTGTGTAAGCGTACAATATTTGGTTGAATTTTGTTTAATTATTTTACATATTTAATATTTACTGTGAATTATTTACATAAACGATTTTAAAAAGTTTGTCTCTTATTGTTGGCAGCCTCGCTTAGTGGTAAGTTTTTGTGGTATTTGACTGGGACAGTCAGAAATATGTTACTCCACTACTGAATATCTGTGATTAGCGGGAAGGCACGTAGCAGTTAACACCAGCCAGTTGCGAAATTTGATGTGAGCTAAAATGATTCGAAACACAATTACACAGGGACTATTTTTTTTTCGTGAATATCGGGTATCCTCACAGCCCTACTGATGACGATCGGGCAGTGCCTGCGCGCTCATGGTTCTGCAACGCCACACAACACACGTGTATCCGTGCGCCTGCGTAATATTTGTGCTGCAACCTTTCAAGACATACGAGTCTGGGAGCGCCTTTGCTACGCTGGGTATGCAACCCCGCAAAACTCAGGTGCTTAGACGCAGCATCTGTCTGATCAGGAGCTTGCTGGTTGCTTGTTTATTTGAACTGATGGGTCTACACACACACACACACACACACACACACACACACACACACACACACAAACGCTACATAAATTCAGAACTGTTGATAAACTACACAAACTTGTCAATAAATACGACTAGTGCACGGAAACAACCACTAAAGGCTTTAAAAAAGTAACGTCACAAAAATACAGGAAAGTATTTTTATTTTATATTTTAAAAATTGGATAACCCTGGGAACGTGGAAAATATGCAAACATTATTATTTCCAGAACCATCTCCTTCCATTGTTACATAGAATATGGTACCCCTTAAAACCGTGAAAGGATAAGCTTAAAATTGACTTGTGATTACAGGTCGTCCACCAAAAGCTATTTGTCAACAACACCTTAATTTTTGCGGTTTCCGAAAAACTGGTTGGAACGTTTAAGGAATATTAATTAACGTATTTGCGGACGTACGTCTCTCTGTAAGTGTATACACTTAGTTATATTGCGTACCTACGTGTAACGGCGCACGCCGGAGATTAACGCAAAGTTCAATACACACGAATTGTATTCAAATTATAATATATAAAATACGGATATTTTATTCGAAAATACGGCCACTTAAAAACTAAATGGTACCACAGTAGTTCGCTAGCAACATTGCTCAGTTTACGACCTTAAGAGATATTTGGGGGGTGTGGTAGGGGGGGTTGTGCTCATAGCCGGAAAATGATACTTAATCTAAAAATGTTGCGTCGATTGAAAAGGAAACCAGAACTATCCCCCTAAAACACATTGTCACTTTACCAACTCATGAAGTCGCCACTTGAACAAACACGCTTTGAATAAGTACGTAGTTTCGTAAGTGTGTGTGTGCAGAATTTGATAGTCTATTCGCGGTTTCTTCACATTTTTTTAATCAAACCTTTGAAACATCAACATATGTATGACATATTTGGTTTGTCCTAATTATGATATGTATCACAAACGTTTAATACTTGTGTTAATATCAAACTGTCTTATTTTGGGGGGGGGCATAGTGAATGAGTGGTTAGAATGCTAGTCTCCCACCAAGGTGAACCAGGCTCAATCCCCGGCCGGTTCACTTTGGATTTTCGCAAGTAGGAATCATGCGGGATGATGCCACTGGTTGGTGGATTTTCTCAGGGCTCTCCCGTTTTCCCCACCCTTTCATTTCGGCACTGCTTCATTCTCAACTCACGTCACCGTCATTGGCTCTCAAGACCTCGCTGTAATGAGTCGCCCAATTCTCTTTACTCACTCATGTTTTTGATTAAATTGAAATTTTACTTATATTTTATTCCCATACTATAATATTTTATTTTTAACGAATATGAATAAAACAGAGTGAAAATATGTGTTTTGATAATGCCTATTCAGAAATAGTTCTTATGCAAAATATACTCCGAGTGCGCGAGTAGTTACGGGGGTGTAGTGGTTAGACTGCTCGCCTACCACCTAGGTGAACCGGGTTTGATAATAATATTAATATTAAATAGTTTCTCTTGGACGAATAAAATGTGTGGGCGAGAACATTAATACCTATTTTAAAATAAATTCAGGATGCCAGTATCAGAGTACCCATTGTTAAATATCCTTGATACATAACCAACATGTTGTGTTTATGACATATATAACATGACGTGTGATTTAGTTGGCTAAAATAATTAGGAGCATAACAACTTTGTCTCTTATATTCCGAAATTTTTACTTTTTGGTGCTATATTTTGAAAACTATAATCATTTGACTACAAATATTTGCATTTATGTGGACCTCATACAAATCTCTTTCGTATAATGAAATAAAAATTTATTTTGAAAAAATGGCCTTAATAAACTGTGAACAATTAGGAAAGAAACGCTACTGTGCACGTCTAGACTTGTTCTCGAATGAATTTACGGAATTTTCGGCTCTGTAAAGCTTGGTCCACAGTAGCTCATCCGCGGCCAGTGTTGGTACACGTCACTCTGTCGTCCTAGCTGGAGGTCCCAATATCACAAGTTCCCATGTCCCAAGACCTCTCACCAACTTCAACTGTCGTCCGCGGACGTGCCCCAACTTGTTTGTTTCGTTTACATTTTAGCGCCTGCAAACGTTATTGCTAAATAATGCTGTGCTGACATCAAAGCGTGCAGATTGAAATAATTAAAAACAGTTCATTCACAAAGGCATAATCGTCAATGATGTACAAGTCAAATTTGAAATCTAGTTGCGGCCACAAAAATGGGAACTTTACTCAATAAATACCCGAAAAGTACTGACTCCGACAAAAAAGTAAACACCAAGTACCACTTTAAAAAAATCAAAAGTACTCCATCTCATTATTCGAATTAAACATAAAAAAACGTGAGAATTTATTAAAACTCACATCAATATTTAATGGCGCGCGCTGCGTTTAGTGCTCTCTGGTTTCAGTGCCTGAAAGCTTAGCTTCGAACGTCGTAATGGTAGTACCCTACTGCTCCGTAAACTTATCTAAACACTTCACGACTAAGTGCTGTATTCATCTTCAGTGTGACACGTATACAGTTTGCCAGGCCGAGGGCGAGGATGAAGGGATGGAAAGTTTAACAAGAAAGTCTTATTTCACTAAATTCACGTATTCCAACCACTGACAGACCATGGAAGTATTGTAACACTATTTATCTTATTTCTCTCCATTCCCTTGATTTCGCTGGTATGTATATTGTCATGTGTGGTTTCGTGTTAGTATAAACTGTTATTACCAACAACAGGTATTTTAAAAAAAATTCTTCCATTTGCTTGTGACCTGCTTGTACATGTTTCGTGTGAACTATATGAACGATCTTGAAGCTGCTGCTTCGATAAGAAAGAGGGATGGACGGGTGAGGGGGAACGGTCTTATTTTTTCACATATTTCCCGGGGTTTCGCTTGAGTTTGTCGGAATCGTGCCGGTCGATACCGCTGGTCACAGCATTTTCTGGGGGATCTTCCTTTTTCCCTGCCCTTACATTCCAGCGCTGCTCTATTCTCACCTCTTTTCACAACCTTATCGGCACAGAAGACTCCGCTGTTAAAGCTTCCGCCTGCCTGGAGTTTTTTTGCCGCGTTTGGGGCTGAGAAGCGCGGGAGCGATAAGGGCGACATTGCCGCTCTCATCAAGTGCCCCATTGTCGCTAAGCGCAACGCTCTGAACTGGCGTGCAGCGTTCTCGTCGCACTGCGTGTACCTAAGAGACTTTCAGTCTGCAGGAAGGTTCAACGCAGGACCCTTGAGTAGTTTTGTATGACGCGTAAATTCTGAGATTCTGAGATACAACGCTTTGAGGAAGGAAAAAAACCTTGTTAGCGTTTTTAGAGTTCTGTGAAATTGTGTTTCTTATGTGCATGACATCTTGAAAGCACCTAACAGCCCTCGTCTGAAGTGTGTGTTCTTTTCGTAGATCTGTACATTTGACGAAAGTTTAATAGTTTAGTAGAAAAACGTGTATTTAAAACACACTGCAACGGAGTTCAAGAGCCATGTAGAAGGAAGACTTAAGGTGTCCGCCTGGTTGAAGAAATGTTGCACGTCTGTGGCCTAAAAGCGTGGGAGCGCTAGGGGCGACCGAGAAATGCGCATCAACTCTCTCATCGCCTCCACGTGCAAAACACTGAACTGGCGTGCAGTCTTGCCGTCTATAACGCGCCTCTCTGAGACTTTCAGCGGAGTCCCTACCATTGAATGGCGTAATAATAAAAATAAAGGTTCTATACACGTCCCTATACCTTTTTTAATGTTTTGTACCGGAATGTTTATACCTAAAAATGACCGTGAAAACACCCGTTTGAGCGGTTTTCACTATCGCATAAACATCCTTTAGAGAGAAATGTAGGATATGAAAACTTATACAGACGCGTAATGTTTCTTAAATGCTATTCGTAAGCAGATCTCACTCAGACACGTTGGACGGTTTTTTAATAAAAACGTTATCTACTGGAGCTCTGCACGGGCTCCTAAAGGGCTGCCCGAGAATCTCCACTCCGCTTGAGTTCGTCGAGCAGTAGACCTACGGTGGGATACGCGTCCTTGGACGTACTTGCGTCCTCGGACCATCGTAAGGCGGAGAGACTGCATATTGTGGACGAGGCTTAACGATCACTGCAGGGTCCTCGTCAAGAAGCGCCGAGTGGTTGTTCTCTCGCCGACAAGTGCCCGTCTCCGCGAGCAGCGAAAACTTGGCGCCTTCCTCGCTCGGGTTAACACGCGCGGGACGTGTCTCTTCCCATGGTTACTTAACGGAAAGCTCCCTGGGTCTCCCGAGAGGGGTTCAGATCTGATGAGGAAGGGGGGTTGAGAAAGCGCTGCTTTCCTTGTTCCGGCTCATTAGCGAAGTTTTCCTCCCGACGACTAGGCTTGGGTATTCTGCAGGCGTCCCACCCTCGCCCCCTTCCGTCGCCACTACCCACTACACCACGGCGTCTTGCGCTCAAAACCTCTTACCGCGACCTCTACCCCTTCCCCCCTCTACCCTCGCTCGGAGTCTCCACTAATTTGTAAACGTCACTCAACTTAAATAGTTTACTCGCCGCTTCTCCTCGCGAGACCCGGTGTGGGGTGAGTGTGTGACGGTTGAAGGGTGGAACAACTTGGCGCGACTCTTGGGAAGGGGTTGAACAGCAAGGGCGGGGGGGGAGGGAGTCAGCGACCCCTTTTCGACCCCTCTGGGTGCTGCTTGACGGGAACAAATTACCGCAGAGCTACCCCCTTCCTCCTATCCGCAGCCCACAAAAGCGCCATGCTTTATCCGCATTCTCGCAACCGAAGGACCACACCAGCCCCACCCTTAGAGCTTTCAGTCACAGAGTCCAATATATAAGACGTCGCTCACTGGTTTAATTATCCGCTTTGTGCACAGAAGAAATCTGAGGCCAGTAAGAAGGGGCCGGAAAATTTCGCGGATTCATTTTAGGACAAGCTAGACTTCAAACTCATGTATACTCTATTTGCAGTTTCTTCACACATTTCGTACCAAAACTTTGAAAAATCACCCCATGTATTACGTGCTTGACTGTTTCCTAAATACGTCGTGTACTACAAGCATTTTATACTTGTGTTATAAAAATACTACTTTTGGTTAGATTTAACTTTTAATTATATTTTTCTATAAATTGTAATATTTAATTTATAATTGATATGAATAAAAATTGGTAGATAATAGATGCGTTGATGATGCCTAGTAAATAATAGTTATCATGCCAAATATAATTACACTGCGTGCGCACGAATGTGGTGCACTGTCCCTTTGGTGTAATTTTCTACTCTCAGTTAAGCTTTGTTTGCATGAGGCAGAGGAATATCCTGGAAGTAGAATTTTACCAGAGCTTCAGAAAAGTTAGAAATAGCAATTAATGGACTATACATGGATGTTACGTTCGCAAACAAGCGTCGAATCTCGCGCCACCAGATCTAGGGTTAAAATGAATACTCACTGGAGCAACAGCAAAGGAAAAATTATAGAGGCTCGAAAATGTATATGAGAATGAAGTCTATCCTACAGTTCGTTGAACTCACAAAATTTTCGTTTTCCTACCAATAAGGGAAGTACCTCGCCTGTAGGAGAGATGGTTCTTTTTTGAGACTGTATTTCGTGGCCTCATAACCACTTTCTGCTAATGCCATAAGCTGAAACACACGACCCATACATATCGTTACAGTTTCTCAAAATCTATGGACTTAACCAGGTTGGTTAAAGGATGTAGGTCTTAATTAAAGAAAAGAATTAACTATAATTTCCTAATTTATTTACAATACTTACAAAGAAAATACTTTCGTCTCAATATCTCGCAATAAATTCATTTATCTTGCTATTTACATTTAATAAATTCAATCAATACAATTTACAATTACCTCAAAGAAATCGACGTAATTAAATAACTAAAATCAGTCATAACATACAATGCATCAAAAAGAGATTTATTACTTTATAAATTATATGCCCATATTTGAAAGTTCCAAAAATTACAATAAAGTCCGTATCACATGTCCATACAGTCCCACCTCGGTTTATCCCAGATTCCACCAGTCTGAAATGTTCAAGAGTCCTCTGGCCGTTCTCGTGCAAAGTAGCCTTCACTCGTCGGGTTTCATGTCCTCTCGTCCTTTCAAAATGCAAACATCTCGTCTCCTGTCGTCTCGCAATCTCACGCCGTCCATCCCCTTCGCCGATGTTCCTCGTTTCACCAGACGTCGCTAGATTACCACACTCAGCCAACCGGCTTCTACCGAATGACTCCCGACCCTTGGACCGCTGCTATATTTATAGTAGGGTCGTAGGCCATCGTCGAGAAATTTCTCTAAATGCCGAATTACGCCGAGGGTCTTATATCCCAGAATATTCTTGCGCATCCTACTAAGTCGTTGGCTTCTCCAACAAGGGGGTAGGGGGGTCTGTGACGCCAGCAAGGTCAGCTGTCAATCATTTCCCCGGCTGCCGGATGTACGGAGCAGCCCACTGGGAGAGAAGGGGTTCGATGTGGGACGGCCCTTGTCCTGGTTTTATGTTTGAAAGTATGATCAGGCAGGCCGTCCAGCTAAGGCCCGATCACAGTTCACAACAATATAACAGAGGCTTATATGATATTATTACTATTACAAACTAAAATTCTAGCCGTTGCGAAGACTAAAATTATATATTTTCCTCTTGCTCAAAATGTTAATAGATGTCACAGAAATCTGACCCGTCATTTCGCATCAAACTGCCGAGTTCATCTTAACTGATCCTTTTAGATTTTTACGCTTATATGTATGCAAAAAAAGTATTTATTTTACTATTGTCCAGCGCTCAAATATTGTGCTTTGTTCTCTCCTTGGCATATTTCAAGTGAATTAAATACGTGGCAGAGTGCGCATGTCGGCTTCGCAGTAACCATCTGCCTGTCCTAATCAAAGACTAAAGATTAGGTAGACCGATTTTACTTCTGCGCATGAACCCAACACTGACCTACCCCACACAAATATAACTGTCAAAGTCACATGGTCAACACTGATGAACGTGTTTGTTTATATCTAAATTTTTCAAAAGATAAGCACTTTTATATGAATAACATAGTTTTACCAATTATAATTTAATAAAATTGCGTTAAAAACTAGATATAGTCTATTCACGGTTTCCTTCGCACTTTTAGAATCACACCTTTGAAAAATCAACCCATTTATTTCGTGTTTGGTTGATTCCTAAATATATTATTTATTACACGCGCGTTTTACCTGAGTAAAATTAAAATTACCTTAAATTATAAAGTTTCGTTTATAATTGATATGAATAGCACGGTGAAAAAATAGGTGTGTTGGTAATGCCTAGCAATAAATAGTTCTAATGTAAAATATTATAAAGAGTGCTCTGGTGTAATTTTCTTGTCTTGGTTAAACATTGTACGCATGAGGCGGATGAGTAGCCTGAAAACTTGAATCGCTCAGTCCCCGTCACCATAATGGGGGACATGTTGCACGGGAAGGATAGTTATGGTCAGCACTGTACATCACAAGGATTCAGTGGCCGGTGTTATGAACGTCTTCCTCGTGAGAAATCTCATTTGTTGAAGTTTCTGCACGTCTCATCTGTGAATGATCACTGCTGGCATCGACTAACACGCAGCAAGTTGTTCAATGGCTGCGAGAAACACGCTCGACGCAAGTATAGCGCCCATAAAAAATTTAAAATATTACAACACATGAACTTGTAAATTAATTTGGGGCCATACGCTTAATACGGAAACCAGTACACTCGGTTCAGTTAAGGTTGTTCAAGAACCTATATTTTTTCTAGTTTTGTATAAAAAGTTACAATTTTCTCTCAAATCCAGTGAGCTAAACAAAGTTCGTTAAGGAATGGAGGTCTTAATTAAATAAAAGAGTTAATTAAACATTTCTAATTTTATTTGCAATAAATACAAACAAAATTCTCTTGACTCAACATCTCACAATAAATTGATATCGTTTGCTGTTTACAGTTAATGGCAGCAATCAATACAATTTGCAATTACCTCAATAAAATTAACGTATTTAAATAATTAAAAATCAGTAGCAATAGATAATTTATCAAAACTTATTCAGTTATTTTACAAATCATATGTCCATATTTGACAGTTACAATATTTACAATAAAGTCGGTATCACATGTTATTCAGTCCCACCTCAGTTTAGTCCAGGTCCCGCCAGTCCGCAATGTTCTAGAGTTCTCCGAGCGCCCTCGTGCACAGTAGCCTTCACTCGTCGGGTTTCACGCCCTCTCGTCCATTCACACCACCAACACCTCGTCCGCCGTCGTCGTCCGCACTCGACTTCGCCCATCGCACTTACCCAGATGGCCTCCACAAAAAACTGCCGACAGTCCAGCTGTGGCTTGTATTTATAGGGTCGTAGGCCATTGACCAGAAATTTCTCTAAATGCCACGTTGCGCCGAGAGTCCTAGTCCCCAAAATATTCTTGCGCAACCTCTACACTCGTCGACTTCTCCAGCAGGGGGGGAGGCGAAGAGGCAGTGAGCAGACCTGGGGGGGGGGTCGAGATGGGTCACCCCTTTTTCCCCAGAGCCGGGCCACGCATAACAGGAGCTTGCGGCCAGTGCGAGCTACAGCGTGTAGCAATATTTTGTAGTTCGTGACACGACATGCAGTATACCTAGCTTGTTTAAAATACCATTTAATTTGAAAAATACAATTTTCCGTGGTTTTCAAATTCTAATACTAGAATATTAACTTAAAATCTCGATTCGCAACAAATTTCACATCTGATGTTAACACAAAGTTCGGTTTTGGGTAAATTATTTATTGAGGTAACAGGACTCTGCTGAACCCGGTCATCCTGAGATAGAGTATTTAACTTCTGGCTATTCTGACTTTAAATTTAATCTTTAAAGCTAAAATTGAAATACGGGTGAGTCGCGTAACAAATTTCCAAGAACTGTATTTAATAAAATTATAACAGCATAAAATATTATTTTGAGCTGTGCCCTAACGTATTAATTTTTTCGATTTCGAAATTTATACGGAAAAATATATAAATCCTTATTTAATTAATTTTATAAAACTCATTTTCCTCCATTATCATACTTATTTCATACTATTATTTCATATCGAAATTATATAGAGTGCAAAGTGCTTAAAATAAGTAAAATAATTTTTAACTCTTGAACAGTTTACACCGTGTAAACAAAAATGGTGGACTGTAACACTGGGGTTGGTTTGCGAAAATAATTGAAAACTGAGACGAAAATGTAGGGTAATATTTTATTATGGTGAACCGTTTGGTCTCAGTCCCCGTGAATTTAGCGTATAAACGTGTGTGGATCACCGTAGAAATTACAAAGTGGTGATGTGGTGAAGCCAGTAAATAGTGCACTGTAATTTTCCACGTGTGATACATCATTAAATGACAGTGCTCATTAATACACACCACTCTGCAGTACAAGAGCCAAGCTAGCGCTCCACAAAACGTTGGTCCGAAAAAAACTTTGTTAGATGGGTGGGATTTACATCAGATGTTCAAAGTGCCCACGTCCTTTCGCTGGTATGTAGCCGCACGCCGCGGAATATTCTAACTACACGCCTAAGGCGCGTATCTGAGTTCGTGACGGACGGAGGTCTTAATAAAAATAAAATAACTAAATTTGACTTTTAATTTATTCACGCAGCTATTATTTACAGCATTAAACTATTACTGTTGTTATTCTCGGTGAACGCAATATTTAATGTCTATCTCAATTTTAATAGTCCTTATCGTGGTATCTATATTTGTTACAGTAAATTCACACTCATTATTTACACGCATTCTATTTGTCTATTTCCATCATTCCAAACGTCTGTCAATAGTCCCGCCCGTCAGTCTCACTCTTCACCGTACCGATGCTCGCAGTCCGCAGACTTCACTCCCACTGGTCACTCGTCGTTTTGCTGGCTCTTCGCACACCTGGCGTTTAAGGTCGCACAATCCTCCAAACTCTATAAACTGTCAGCACGGAGGTCCGTGGTGGCATAAGTAGTCTGACTGGCGCGATCTAGAAGGTTCCCCGCTCCCCGAGTCTCGCTGGGAGAGGCTAGGGCGATGACCAGAACATTCTTGCAGCGATAACCTCAGAAATCCAATCCGCTCAAGTTAGGGAGTGCGCAAAGTCCCGGCAGGCTTATCCGGCACACGCGGCCGCTCGCCTTTGTAAATCTCCGTGCGCATCTCGGGTTACAAACCTGACCATGTCACGCCGATTCGTTCAGGCTCTTTAGGGAGCCATGAGGCGGGCACGCTATTATAGAAGGAGGCGATACATCTCAAGACCTGTTGTTCGTAATATTGGATCATTCGATTGTGACATTATGAAAGATGATCAACATTTCGTTAAGCAAGTTACTACAGCTGAAGAGAGTTTTGTACTTTCAAGTTCCATGTACAGATTTGCTTTACAAGGAATGACTGCGCATAATGGGTCTGGCATACTCGAAGTATGCTTTTACAGACATCCACACAACAGCACTGTATCAGGTGTCAACTTTTTGAGTCAACTAGATTCAAGAGATATAATATGTTGGAAGACTTTCGCCATCAATGAACTCGTTGCTACATCTAATTCTGTTATTAGTATTGCATCTAACCCTGTATTGTATTCTCGTCGTAAGTTGCGATTTGAACTTGGAGATGCTATTTGGATTTTAAGAAAGTTAGTTGGTACTTATGGTGATGTAAGAATGTTTGGTCATGTACAGTATGTTTACGTTGCATAATAAATAATAACATGCATTAAAAGTTCATTTAGCTGACCCCACAGGAAAATGTCTCAAGGGATTAAGGTCTGGCAATCTCGCAAGCCACGGTATAAGGTAAATAACCGAAATACGTATTAGAATTCAGCAGCTTCTTTGTGTGGTCAACGCAGTGATCTGCATACGATCGTACGTTAGATATATGGGGGCCGTTTCGACCAAACGGTTGCCCATGATAAAAAAAATTGTCGATATATTTTATTATCAGTTTTCAATTCTCTACGCAATCCAAGTGTTACAATCTGTGATCTTTTTACATGGTGTATAATTCATGGACCATGGGAACACGCGTGGAATGCGTAAATGAGCCTATTAATTTAAGATAAATGATTTTCTAAAAGAAAATCCGCCCCATAAACGAAATGTCCGTTACAGTGAATACCGGTACGCATGCTCCCATGGCAACGAATCAAGTAAAATAATTCCACGATTTGACGTTGCATAGAGTGTGTGATGTTTAAATTTGTTGGCGCTGAAGAAGTCAGTGTTTCATAATGTGCACTTATAAGCACGAATTTGCATATAAATTTACTACATTAACTTTTCTAAAAGTTTCACGGTCTTGCTCTAATAACGCGTGAATAAAGTGGGATGGTCCACATCAATGTTACGGCTCGACGTCAACTCTTATGCAGAATCTCTTCGTTTTCGAGTCATAATTTCAGTTTCAAAGTAATTACTTAACATCTTTTACTACAGAAAATTTAAATTTTACTAACTGTTTATTTTTNCATAATTTCAGTTTCAAAGTAATTACTTAACATCTTTTACTACAGAAAATTTAAATTTTACTAACTGTTTATTTTTCATGTTTTATTTTTCTGTGTGTTATTTGGTAGTTGTGAAAGGCAGGAAAATGCTGATATTTAAAATGTTATATTATGTTATTTGTGACGAAATTTTGCATTTGTAGTTCATATTTCATGTCTGCATAGACCGTTTATGGTACGATGAGAATTTTGAAATCAACATTTGAAGAAATTCTCTGTCTGTNCATAATTTCAGTTTCAAAGTAATTACTTAACATCTTTTACTACAGAAAATTTAAATTTTACTAACTGTTTATTTTTTATGTTTTATTTTTCTGTGTGTTATTTGGTAGTTGTGAAAGGCAGGAAAATGCTGATATTTAAAATGTTATATTATGTTATTTGTGACGAAATTTTGCATTTGTAGTTCAGATTTCATGTCTGCATAGACCGTTTATGGTACGATGAGAATTTTGAAATCAACATTTGAAGAAATTCTCTGTCTGTGACTGCAAATGTGCGACCGTACACATTGGCAGGAAGGCTGCAGTTAAGTTGGCAGCGAACTAAGTTAAATAGTTCTAAGCCTTTGCGTTGTGTTACTGGTAAAATATTTAAAATTTATGGCAAATCAAGGTATTCTAAGCTTCAATTAAAGTATTAATAGGTGTAATAGAAACAGATTCTGGCTCCTAACAATTTTACGTCTTAACTTTTTTCGCACGCGAATAAGCTCGTTGGGCCATTGCGAGGTAAGTTGTACACGCATCGTCAGGTTACTCACAAAACACAGGTCACTCACTCTTTGTTGTGTACGTACGTCAGGTTACTCACAAGGGAGACACACAAAACACAGGTCACTCACTCTTTGTTGTGTACGTACGTCAGGTTACTCACAAGGGAGACACACAAAACACAGGTCACTCACTCTTTGTTGTGTACGTACGTCAGGTTACTCACAAGGGAGACGCACAAAACACAGGTCACTCACTCTTTGTTGTGTACGTACGGGCCATGAATAGTTTCACGTGCAGCACGTCGTCGAACGTGGTCGTGTGCAAGGAACGAGTTAAACGTGACGGAATGATACGTGGTGCGCAGTTCGAAAATATAACTTCAGCAGNCGTGTGCAAGGAACGAGTTAAACGTGACGGAATGATACGTGGTGCGCAGTTCGAAAATATAACTTCAGCAGGACGTCGCGAAAACTGGAAGTAAGTGAAGTGAAGAGATATGGACTGCTCTTGAAAGCGAGGTCTTGAGAGCCGATGAGGCTGATTGAGGTGAGTACGGAGCGGCGCCGGAATGAAGGGGTGGGGGAAACGGCAGATCCCCGAGAAAACCCCCCGACCAGCGGCATCGTCCGGAGCGATTCTCACATGCGAAGATCCGGGAGCGACCCCGCCGGGAATCGAACACGACTCGCCTAGGTGGAAGGCGAGTAGTCTAACCACTACACCACCGTGGCCCCANTGACCCCGCCGGGAATCGAACACGACTCGCCTAGGTGGAAGGCGAGTAGTCTAACCACTACACCACCGTGGCCCCAAATATATGTTGCTGATCATGACGAAATTATAGACACTGGCCACAAGTATGGCTGTTGTTACAGGTGCACGCGAAGCTTGCTAACACAGCGAGACATTAACAGAAATTCTTCTGTACTGCTGGTGAGTGCTGAATGGGCAAGGAAACAGCCAATAAGAAGCCCTCATGTTCACAGACGCATATAGAGACTTCTCGTCAAGCCTTTTAGATGTGATTATTTCACTACAAAAGTCCGCCCAGTGCCGAAAGTGTTGAGAAATAGAAAAAGAAATAATAAAAATCATTACAAACTGATTTTCCAATAAAAATGCAGATGAGACCTTATCCAATTCAACCCTTCATGTATTAGATGAGGGGTAGACGGGGAGTAATGTATATAATTGGTGGACCAGTGTTGGCGGATGTTGGACAGAGTCGTGGAGTGAATATGAGGTAGAGCGATCTCATTAACTGCTCATAACTGGTCTCCGTGTTCCAGAATTGTACATATTTCTTGGCAATGCGACTACCATAAATGACGTGGATAGGATTTATGGTTAGAAGCCTATTCATGTAAAGAAATACTTTGAGATGTTTTAACACTTCTTCTGGCCAATTTTTAATGCAATTAGGTCAAATCATTGGTAAAAGTGTTTTATTCTTATAAAAGTGCTTGCCTTTCGAAAATTAAGATATAAATTAATACGTGCATCAGTGTTTACCATGTAACTTTCACAATGATAATGCTGGTTTGGAGTAGGTCGATGTNATATAAATTAATACGTGCATCAGTGTTTACCATGTAACTTTCACAATGATAATGCTGGTTTGGAGTAGGTCGATGTATACGCATGCGCAGAAGACAAATAATCGTTCTATGGACTGTTCACGGCAAATTAAGTACTTTTGAAATAAACATATGAAAAATTTCACTTTCTTTAACTGCGTATATTTTAACGGACACAATGACAGCCATGCGTACGCAGTTGAATTGGAAACGGCGAAGGGAATACAGTTCCATGTCCTACCGTTGAATTACAAGTGTAAAGTAAACGTTTGGGAAAACAGAAAATATTTATTTTAATCTCTGGATTTATTACGCATGAAAGTGTAAGAATCAGCATAGTTGTGACGTATTTAATTTTGTAATAATTTCACAGTTTCACTTTACCAACGCATGAATAAAGTGATCACGCCCATGGCAGTGTTGATTTTACATACGGCGTAAGAATACAAACCAAGTACCACATCGCCTCTAAGCACAAGGCTCTGAACTGTCGTGTACCTATGGGACTTCAAACGGTGATCCTATTATTATTATTATTTTATCTATGAAAAATCTGTAGGAGGGTTCAATGCAGTGTTTTAAGTAGTTTTGTATGGATTCGAAGCACATATTTTCAGATACAGAACTTAACGCCGTGTTTAGCCATTTGAAGTACTCTGGAATGGTGGTTCTAACGTGCGTGACATCTTTAAACACTCAAAAGGCCTCGTGCGTGGTGTGCGTTCTTTTCGTAGATCAGNTGTGGTTCTAACGTGCGTGACATCTTTAAACACTCAAAAGGCCTCGTGCGTGGTGTGCGTTCTTTTCGTAGATCAGTACATTGCACGCACGTTTAATAGTTTCATGGGGAAACGTGTATTTCGGACACACTACACCGCAGTTCAATTGCCAGTCAGGCGGAAATCTTAAGGCTATTACCTGGTTGAGAATATAGTATAGAGAAGTACATGCTAATGCAATTCTATTGTTTATTGCACCAGGGACGTTTTCGAGCAGAAAAATGCGTGCTTATTTGCTATCGAATTCTTCTGTAATATTAATGTATAGTCTGTTTACTGGAAAAATCAGGAAATTTAATAATGAAAAAAAAAATTACTGAAAAACAAATTGTTATATTTGCCTCGATACAAAGATTGGGAGTATCATTTCTCACACTTGCATTTTTGTTTCAAGTCAATTTATTCAAAATTGCGTCAAAAAACTGAATTTGATTAACCTTTATTTCCTTATACCAAATTCTCAACCACGCAACAGCTATAAGGCAGGGCTCTAAAAAGTGCTCGTTCGCCGTGAACATCCTATATACTCCATTCACGACTACTTCGTACTTTTCTAAAGCCCTGCTAAAGTTCTACTTCCAAAATATTTTCTCCACTTCGTGCAAACTAAGCTTAACTGAGTCTAGAAAATTACACCGATGGACAATGCACCGAATTCGTGCGCACTCAGTTGTAATAATATTTTGCTTGAGATCTATTTTTTACTAGACGCTGCCAACAGACACGTTTTCTCACTGTTTTTATTGGTATTTATTTTAAAATAAATGTTAGAATTTATAAATTAAATAAAGGTGAAACTTAAATTTAACGAAAGATACGATACTTTCGTGTTAATAGAGATATAAAACGCTTCTGACAAATGGCAATAACTAAACACGTCATACATGGGGTCATTTTTAAAAGCTTTAATCCAAAAAAGTGTCAAGAAACTGCGAATAGACTATACCTAGGGGCAGTGATATTTCGCGAAACGATTTCGAGACAAGACACAGTCCAAAGCACTGTAGGGTCGTCCAGCTTCTTTGATTGGCTAAAAAATGTTCTGGCCCGTGTTAACCGTTTGCGCACGAATCACGAAGGTTCAGTGTCGGAGTTACTTAGTCCTGAGTGGCTTGATCAAAGACGGACACGGCACCAGCAACCAATGGAGGTATAACAACAGCTGATGTTTGTGTGTATAGTATTGAAGTCTACTGTGTGCTTCGATTTTTACGCGAAAAGTCACTGGCCCTAGCTATAGCTGATGTTTAGTGCATGAACGGAATACGGGGATGAGCGCCTGCTGATGTAGTCGAGTGTTGTGTGTGTGTGGCTCAGGAGGAGTGGTGAACTACCAGGCGCCAGAAGAGCCGTCGCCGGAGCCTGGCCAGGAGGTGACGGACCCCTCGTACGACGGCGAGCGACNGTGACGGACCCCTCGTACGACGGCGAGCGACGCGACGGCCAGCTGGTGGGCGGCCTGGGAGTGCTCGTCGACGGCGAGGTCGGCGGCGACAACTTCCGTCTCGACATCGGCTACGGCAAAGGTACGCTCGCCTCCACCTTCTTTGGGGGGGTCGTCCTGGCTGAGCGGGTGGCCTCCCACCAAGGCGAACCAGGCTCCATCCCCGGCGCATGTGGGGATCNGCCATTAATTATTTTGTTGTTCAAACCAAACTATTTTCTTGTTCTTATTAGGTTGCTCCAGACAAAAATTTGGTTCGTGCAATTAAATATATGTTTGGCTCTTTGTACATTAAACTGTTTCTGTTAATATAAAAATGGAAGTGGAGACCTACCGGGATTCAAACTTTCACCAATTATACCCGAGCACCACGAATTAGCCACCTAGGCTAATGCAACCACATCAGATGAAATGGGAATGTTTTTAGATGCATATATATTTCAAATACTGGACAACGTGGGCAAATAAATATTTCAAGTTTTACAGCTTAAATTTTTAGTGTCGTGTTGAACTTGTTTCGTTATGAACTTTATGCCTTTATAAATCATCAATAAATGCAATAACAAACACTGTTACTATCCTAATTGTCATATATNTGTTGAACTTGTTTCGTTATGAACTTTATGCCTTTATAAATCATCAATAAATGCAATAACAAACACTGTTACTATCCTAATTGTCATATATATATATATATACAAACTAACTCTTGAGCTGTATTTTCGAACGAAAGTAATCGAATGAGTGCCCAAACAAATGCATATAGTTGATTCAACTCAGTATTTTGTTGACAGTCTGATTTATTTTGGCACAACAAATAGGTTTTGTTAATTCAAGCGTGTATTTTTTTAGGTGAACAAAATTAATTTTGTTGTTTTCCAACTAACAAAATGTTTTGTTGGGGCAACTAAATAAATGTTTTGGCTTTATAGAAACAAATGATTTGTTGGCTGTTCTCTTAGAGTTGACACGTCTTTCCAAAAAAATTTTAAGTTTGTGCAGTTTCTTATATCCGTATTTTTCCATGAGGGAGTGGAATTATTTAATAATCAGATATTCTTTGATTTTTTTTAATTAGATTTCAAAATAACTAAAGACGTTATCTGTACATTTATACGCTTGGTTTTTATATACTGGCTCTGTAAATTAAGTTATGGAGGAGTATACGTAAATACAAGATGGTGGAGGTTTTATCCAATNGTTTTATATACTGGCTCTGTAAATTAAGTTATGGAGGAGTATACGTAAATACAAGATGGTGGAGGTTTTATCCAATACTTTAGGGGCATTATGCAACCCGCAATAACTCTATTAAAATCAGAGGCAATTTTGATAAAAGAACAAATGTGGCACATTATTGGAAATTGTTTCTTTTCATTAGAAGTATAGTGGCGTCAGATCTAAATGCGTTTCCTCGAAATCAGCCATTAGTGATTGTTCCATCACAAACTCGAGAAATAATTTATCGCGTGTGATTTCTGAGAACGCATTTCTAACCAAAGCGACTTAATCTTAAATTTAATACAAAAAGTAAGTTCAAAATTGTTTACTTCTTATATTGCTACAACCATAACGAAATAAGTCTTGAAGTAAAAGAGGTTTTTTTTGTGTGTTTCGTTGAGCGCCTGAAATTTTGGAATGGCCTCTTGACCTGTTCAGTCACCTGGTCCACGATGGCGGACACGTTGCAAATAATGATATTTATGGGCGGTACTGCACACAACAAGGCATCAGTACACAGTTCTCTAAGGGTATTCCTAGTGGTTGATTTGATTTATTGATTTTTGTGCTCTTCTCTGGCGTGAACGGTTGATGGCAATATAATTGAGCACTCAGAACGTTTTTTACTGGTTACAAGACAGGTGATGGACACATGTAAAGTGCATACCTACAAATCACGTGATTGCAACACTTTAACTCAGTAATTAATGAGTGAGCAAACGGGATAATGGCGCCGTCTACCAGACCTACAGTCACAGAGTTTAAATGGGGTATCAATGTTGAGGAAATTCCTTTTCAGTGCATTTATTTTAAAGATAGCCATTTCAAACCAAAAAAGGTCTACGTCACATTTTTTAAATTAATGCTGGCACGTTAAGAAATCCTGACATTTTTTATGATCAATATATTTTTTTTCTAAAATTTAAAAGTTAAGTTTGCATTAAAAATTATTAATATACAGAACATTTTGAGAATTTATTAACATGGCAGTATTTTCTGAGGAAGTTGAGTAGAAGATACTTTTATTTGAAACGTTGACCTTTGAAATTGATTCATTGGAAAGGAATTTATTTGACAATGATTTCCCACTTAACCCGTTCGGACCCACTTTAATTAACGTTTTCAGGTGCTGCAAACAAAAAAAATTTACGATGCGTGCTGTACTTGAGTCTGCACAACACTTGTTTCGTTGTCGCAGCCAATGAGCTCTAGGCAGATAATTTTTGGAAATTTCAAAATAAAGCATTTGCTGCCGTCCAAAGACTGCATTCGTGCTTTTTTATTATTTTTATTCTTTAAGAATAGTTTTCCCCAAGGAAAACTGCTATTTAACACCGCAATATTAGAGATAATTTAATGTGTAGCTACAAATAATGTGTTTTGTGTCACATAAATTGTAACTTAGTTTAACGGTGTATTTGTCATAATTTTCTTGTTAACATTCATTACGCAAAAGGCTGTGGATGGTAATATTTTTTTTGTAATTTGCAAATCAGCGATATATTTCTACCTGAAACGGTCGTTTCCATGGATACTGCAAAGCTATATCAACGATAACGTCTCTCTTTTTTTTTCTTATTCGTTTGACCATAAACGGGATCGTAGCACGTATTTTAATGGCTTTTTAATATTGAATAATCTACACAGGCGTGTGTAATAAGAGCCGTGAAAATTAGCATATGTTATGATAGTTGCAGTTTTAAGACACGCCGGTTTTTTTTCTATTGAGTTTGTGTCCATTTATCTCTCTTCAGGGCCGTATCGTATCGTGACTTAAATGTCAGTTCCAAATAAAATTTACGTCACAAAAAAACAGATAAAAAATCATCGACTTTTCTTTTAGTTGCATGTTTCGTATCATAAACTAACACTGAGAGTATCGTTTCAGATTGTTGGGACATAGTGGTCCGAGAAACTGTATTTATTTAGTTCCCCAAACCAATAAGTCAAGGAATTGGAAAATTTTATTTTTCGTTTCATTACGTTATTTTAGAGAGAACCAATTCTTAAAAAGGCAAACTTGCACCTCACATGACTTTCCTGGCTTTCTTGCTAAACAAGAGCAATTTCAAAAGCCTGACGATAAAAACGATTTCATTTTCAACTAATACGAAGAGCAAACTTTTGTCTTGATTTGTGAACTCATTAAATAGCTTATGCGGTTCTGGCATTGCTTTTGACCACAACTGTACACTCTAAAATTGAAACAGTGAGAAATGAGCCAAATTAGAGAAAACAGTGAGAATTTAGCAACTGTTAACTTATTAATATAGTCGTTGCATTTCATTGAATTATTCGTGATTTCTCACTGAATGTCAAAAATGCCACTGCTGTAAATCACTGGTTCCCAGTTAATTTCTTTGATTCGTTGGTCAGCAGAAGCTTATCGACTGGCTTTTTGTGAACGTTATTTAACTTATTGATATCACTGATTCGGATTTAAGTATAAGTTAAAAAGTTCCCCAACATAATTAATCTGATCTCCCTTGCATACGAACCTGTACCAATGTCCTATTATTTGTTTTTCTTCAAAGTGTTATAGGTATTATTTGTGAAAATGAACGCAACGCTATCCAAAACTAATTATTCAAATAAATATTTGTAAATCAAGTACCCAAGAAGCCACATGCCTAGGGCTTACTCAACCGCACCTTTGTAATAATAGCTATACGTTACCTTTTACACAATTATATAACTATTCACTTTTTTTTAATTACATGGGTTTTGAAGGGCTCTATTATTCAGAATATTATGTTCAAGAATTTCGACCTGGTGATCATCAAAATTTGATTTTGTTTTTCAAAGAGATATGTGCGAGTGTTTTATAAACCCCTTAGTATGGCCCAAATGTATATTCTTATTTTAACCTACAAATAACCTAATTTTTACTCAATAGGAAAATGTATTTCACTTATTGGTTCATGTCGAAAAAAAAATTCATTGCTCGAAGTTGATACGCGGAACAAAAATTACTCTTTGTGTAACTGCAGGTGTAATATATATTTTTAGAATTCAAAAATATTGTAGGCTTAGGGACATAGCATCTCCGAGGTAGCGATAACATGCGACACCCCACACGTCGAAAGTTGCTACCGAGTAGCTCCAGAAACACTCTTCTGACGTTAGACACTTCCATTGGCCACCTAAATCACCAGACATGAACATTATTGAGCATATCTGGGATGCCTTGCAACGTGCTGTTTAGAAGAGATCTCCACCGCCTCGCACTACTATGGATGTGTGGACTGCCCTGCAGGATTTATGGTGTGAATTGCCTCCTGCATACTTTCAGACATTAGTCGAGTCCATGCCACGTCGTCTTGCAGCACTTCTGCGTGCTCGCGGGGGCCCTACACGATATTAGGCAGGTGTACCAGTTTTTTTTTTGCTCCTTAGTGTATATTCGCACTTAAGTGACGGAAAATCTGAAGCAAACTCTAGTTCAATCTTACATAAACGTTTTGAAATTATCCTGTTATTAGGTTTTCTGACCGTTTGTAGCTGTGTTGGAGCGTTCCATAGAGGTTTTTTCTAATATGCGTGATGTCTTAAGAGATCCTCTGCAAAGCCTTTTCTGACGCAAGCTCTTTTGTTTAAGAAACGTATTGCGGTCACCCGCAGTACTTTCGTATATTACGTTGATTTCACATACGTTGCAATGCTCGTCTAGTGTCAAGTATGTGGGCGTCGTAAGATGGATACAGAAAACGTGTTTGTGGGGTAGCGCAGTTAAGCTCTGTTCCCTCAAGAAAAACGGCGTAATCGCTATTCTACCTTAATTAAATATCATTCGCATCTATGGCTGCCGAAATTGTTGTGCGAGTTAGAGCTAGTACCAGTTCTGGCCTGTTACCTCTTGTCAACAACGGTGTTTCCGCTGTCAACAACAGTGTTTCCTCTGTCAACAACGGTGTTTCCTCTGACAACAATGGTGTTTCCTCTGTCAACAATGGTGTTTCCTCTGTCAACAACGGTGTTTCCTCTGACAACAACAGTGTTTCCTCTGACAACAATGGTGTTTCCTCTTGTCAACAACGGTGTTTCCGCTGTCAACAACAGTGTTTCCTCTGTCAACAACGGTGTATCCTCTGACAACAATGGTGTTTCCTCTGTCAACAATGGTGTTTCATCTGTCAATAACGGTGTTTCCTCTGTCAACAACGGTGTTTCCTCTGTCAATAACTGTGTTTCCTCTGACAACAACGGTGTTTCCTCTGTCAACAACGGTGTTTCCTCTGTTAACAACGGCTCGTGTTTTCGCTACAACGGACAGCTTGTCGAATTCGCTGCGATCGCAGATTTTCCACAAATATGTAAAGTCACACCCGTCTACGGTGGACAAGTCACAGGATTCCAGAGATCAGTGTATAGGACTGCCATAAAAGGACAGGTAAACGAAGGAAAAAAATAGAAGCATTTAACTTAGATCAGTAATAAAATAGAATTAATTCTGTAACAGAAGGTACTGGAGTGGCGATATGTTCCTTAAAAAATATATTTTTTCTTTAATGACTTTAATCCTGTAAACTACGTACCTACCCCGTACAAAACACATATTCGACCTTACCATAATAATAAATCCAACTCCTGGGGGTCCTCTTTTTCCACTTAAATGGGGATAAATTTAAATAGTAATGAATCATTGAAGATTTTCATTCCTTATTTATATTTTTGTCATTTTTTTAACCAAGCACCCATTATAACTAAGCACTTATCATAACTAAGCACTTATCATAACTAAGCACTTATCTTAACTAAGCACTTATCTTAACTAAGCACTTATCATAACTAAGCACTTATCATAACTAAGCACTTATCTTAACTAAGCACTTATCTTAACTAAGCACTTATCATAACTAAGCACTTATCATAACTAAGCACTTATCTTAACTAAGCACTTATCTTAACTAAGCACTTATCATAACTAAGCACTTATCATAACTAAGCACTTATCTTAACTAAGCACTTATCTTAACTAAGCACTTATCATAACTAAGCACTTATCATAACTAAGCACTTATCTTAACTAAGCACTTATCTTAACTAAGCACTTATCATAACTAAGCACTTATCATAACTAAGCACTTATCTTAACTAAGCACTTATCTTAACTAAGCACTTATCTTAACTAAGCACTTATCATAACTAAGCACTTATCATAACTAAGCACTTATCTTAACTAAGCACTTATCTTAACTAAGCACTTATCTTAACTAAGCACTTATCATAACTAAGCACTTATCATAACTAAGCACTTATCTTAACTAAGCACTTATCTTAACTAAGCACTTATCTTAACTAAGCACTTATCATAACTAAGCACTTATCTTAACTAAGCACTTATCTTAACTAAGCACTTATCTTAACTAAGCACTTATCATAACTAAGCACTTATCTTAACTAAGCACTTATCTTAACTAAGCACTTATCTTAACTAAGCACTTATCATAACTAAGCACTTATCTTAACTAAGCACTTATCTTAACTAAGCACTTATCATAACTAAGCACTTATCTTAACTAAGCACTTATCATAACTAAGCACTTATCATAACTAAGCACTTATCTTAACTAAGCACTTATCTTAACTAAGCACTTATCATAACAAACAGTGAGGTGAGTGTACATTTGTTGGCACTAAAGTTCAGCGTTGAGTGAGTTCGCTAACATCCATAAATTCAGAAGGATTAGTTTTATTTTTAGTCTCCGCGTTATTCTTTCTCTAAGATACGTACGTCAAGCCCATCTCTTTATAGGCCGTTCTTCGTCGACTAGCTGACACAAATAGAGTAACAAATTAACTGTTTGTAAAACAAAATTCCATAACTGCCGAGTTCAACTGAGCATTTTATATATATTAAATAAGTAAGGAATTGTTTTGTTGATTGCCTGCAGAATTATTTAAGATGATAAACTTCAGCGAAACAATAAAATTATGCGCAGACGTGCTCAGTCTTCGAGAACAAAGGAACGTTCAAAGTAGCACAGACAAAGTGTAAGTCCTGGGCGTGGGCCTCAAAGTGCTCATAAAAAATATTAATTATCTGTCATTAACAGTCTGAGTGTAGATCTGTCAAAATTCAGAGAGAATGCAAGATATGTATTTATATATATATGTGTGTGTGTTTGCATTGTTAGGCATGATCATTTTGCCCAGGTAAATAAGATGAGCTAGTTTCATCTGAGTGTCGTAATACATCTGGAAGCAACCAAATTTTATAAGCCAACATGTCTTTATTTAAGTCCGGGTTTATTAAGTATCTCTCTTGAAAATAATAGTGAATTTATCATAAGTAGATGGCAGAGTATCGGTACAACGTATTCAATAAGAAACGAAAATACTATTTCANAGGTAAATAAGATGAGCTAGTTTCATCTGAGTGTCGTAATACATCTGGAAGCAACCAAATTTTATAAGCCAACATGTATTTATTTAAGTCCGGGTTTATTAAGTATCTCTCTTGAAAATAATAGTGAATTTATCATAAGTAGATGGCAGAGTATCGGTACAACGTATTCAATAAGAAACGAAAATACTATTTCACTAGATAAGTGACCTGTTGCGCGCAAATATTACCGAAAGAAAATCACGCATTTTTTTTACTTACATTTCACTCTGCTTTGTTTGTGAGGAAATAACCAACGAGGCTGCAGAACTTGGCGTATTCTGTTGAATGGCGTATTATTAAAATTAAATATTAGTTATGATTTCAAATGGTTTTATTAAGTTAACTAAACATTTATATAAGAGCTTGAATTTAAAAAAAAAAACATTCAAATATTTACTAGGGGTGTGCCTCCCAAACGTTTGTGGGGGAGCCGAAAAATTACCCTCAACAGCCTTACGTGAATTAATTCAAGTACCGTCACAGAGTACTTAAGAATTCATATGTGAAACAGCCACTTACACCGTAAACTCCAACCCGCACACGCCAGAAATATGGCGTCATTTGGCAGCAAAATGTTGAAACGCCGTCCGCCAGTCAGCGCCTGATAANATTTTCTTTTCACACAACATAACATCACAACAAAACAAAACAAACATAAAAAAATGAAACACTACAATACAACCAAGAATATAAATGAATAACCAAAGAAGAAAAACCATATTACCAAAACATGTTCGATTACAATTTAGAAAAAATAACAGATAACACAAACCAGAACAGCTCAAATACACGTACATAATTAATATTATAATTTAACAGTATCTAATAACAGATAAAAACACTACAATTTGGCTACACTGGATTATATACTTTAAATAAAATACTATATCATCAAACAAAAATAACAAAATCACGTAAGCTAACATTCTGACCATAACATTTGACAAATAACACATCGTAAATCAAANCTGACCATAACATTTGACAAATAACACATCGTAAATCAAAAAAGACCAAAACAGCTCAATATAAACAAGCGTGACTAATAATTTAAAAAGTACCTAATACCGAATAATAACACATACAATTTGGCTACATGCCTATATTTTCAAAACCAAATTAACAAAAATCAACTAAACCACATTCAAAACATAAACATTTAGCATACCAGGCACACAAAAAACACAAGACATAGCTCCAAAACAAACGGGGCAACATTGACATAACCACATAAACTAAAATATACATCACAAAGTAACAATTTAAAAATACAAATTATATATAGTACATAAAGTATAAAATAAAAAACATAATAAAACCAAAAACCGTAACTATATATTAAAAAAAAAAAAAAAAAAAAAAAAAAAAATTACATAATACATAAATTAACACATACAAGAATAAATATATCTCTATAAATAAAATATATAAAGTAGAATATAACATAACATAATTAACCCCAAAACCCAAAACACACAGCACAACACACAAACACACACACACTCACACCACTGTTCCCAGGATATCAAGCTATATCTAATTATACTACTACAAATACTATCACTATTACAATAAACTATAAATCTTCATTTAATGTTTTAACAATTGTGTAAACTTTCTCGATAAATTTGGTAACAAGGTCCACAATTTCGCTATTGTATATTTCCAAATGATGCAGAGGCCAGGTCTCTTCTTTTTGATATAATTTAATTTCGAGTATTCTTCTCTCTTGTTCGAACATTACACAGTTAAAAAGGATATGGTGAGTGTCCTGAGGGGCGTTTCCACATTGGCAAATTTCATTATCTATTTTATTAATATGTTTAAGATACGCTCTTACCTGGCAGTGTCCGGTTAAAAATTTTAAAGCATTTGATGTTAAGTTATTTTTAGAAAAATACCAGTCTTTAATGTTATTTATGTATTTTTTAAGGTTAAGTCCACTATTGTCACTTATAAACTCTTGATTCCACTGGTTCACACTGTCTTTATATAGTTCTAATTTGAGTTCTTTAATGCTAATCGGTGTTTCACTATCATTTATATTTATCCAAATTACATTGTCCAAAGTCTCTCTATTATAACTGTTTCCCCTATAATTTATATCGTTGCACTCATTTTTAATTTTGTAAATTAAGTTTCTGTCATTAATACTATAGTCTATGGGGATAATTTTACTAGATGTGATAGCTGCCAGGTAAGAGGTAGTAGGTGTGAGATTCATTAGTTTTATTAAAATATATCTCTGGGAGGCCCTAAGTAGTCGCTTAACATGAGTATGGCTGATCCGGTCACGGTAACATGAGGAGGCGTATTGAATTAAATTTAGAAAAAGTGATTTGTAAATTATAATCTTATTTTTATAGTTATATTTTTGAATATTCCATATGATCTGTTTGAGTCTTAAAAATATTAATTTTACTTTATTTGTGATATATTTAACGTGGGGAAAAAAGCTTAACTTATTGTCTAAAATTACACCTAAATACACTATTTCCTTTTTAAACTTAATAGATTTAGAGTTATATTTTACTGTTGGTGTCCTTCGGTCTAAATTTCCTTTCAGCATAATGGCAAAGGTTTTCTCCACTGATAATTTTAAATTCTTCTCCTCCATCCACAGGTGTACAATTTCCATGATTTCTTTAGATTTACTTTCCAGTTCTAATCTGTTGTTTCCTTCAATTATTAATAAACAGTCGTCTGCGAATGCAATAGTTTGCGTGTTGTTCTCTATTGTTAATTTAATTAAATCANTCTATGGTTAATTTAATTAAATCATTTATTACTAAGTTCCAGAGTGTCGGGCCTAAAACGGATCCTTGTGGGCACCCTCTATTAATGTTTCTTTTAATAATTAGTTCGTCTTCTGATATTATGATTTCTCTATTATTTAGGTAGTCCCACAAGATTTCTTTTAATTTTCTATCTAAGTTTAATTTATTAATTTGTTTTTTTATGTCGTGCCAAGTCACTGTAGAAAAAGCATTACTAATGTCCATAGAAATTCCTAATATGTATTTAGTGTTATTATTTTTAATTAATTGTAATAAAGTGTTTATGGCTATTTCAGTTGATTTACCTCTTCTAAATCCAAATTGATGTATGTGTAAGTTATTTTCTATTATTTCTTGGATTTTATTAAAAATTATTCTTTGCCTCTGGGTTAAACTCCGCAATTCTGTGTATTTCCGAGACACAGCTTCGTGTTAATTGGTTGCCGCCCCAGTGCGTGGTCNTGGGTTAAACTCCGCAATTCTGTGTATTTCCGAGACACAGCTTCGTGTTAATTGGTTGCCGCCCCAGTGCGTGGTCAGTTTTACTTCAAATCAAGGAGCGCGGGATTAGATTCTCGTCCCCTTGCAGACCTGCTGTTGGCTCAGAGTTCATCTGGGCGAGTATAATTAAACGTTGTCCAATTACAAACGTAACATAAATATACATGTGTTTTAAGTCTAACTTGTCTTAAAACGAATTCGGAAAATTTTTCAGTCCTTAGTTACAGTTAGGGACACCCGAATTTCGCGAAAAAAATTTCCGCACATGCTAAGTTTCAATACGCTGCCGGCAAACGAGCTGTTTTATTTTCCCTATTGGTGGCGTGTTTTTCTGAGAAGGCATTTTCTTAGTTGGCTGGCCAATCAGAATCAGATTACTCTGATACTGTAAGTGCGTGATTTGCGGGCAGACACCGAAGACGCGTAACACCTAGATCGTCCAATCACGAAAGTGGCTTTAAGCTAAAGTGTTATGAAATACAATTGGTTATGAAATCTTTTCGCGAAATTCGGGTGTCCCTGGTTATTGTCAATTACGAACTAAATTGCATGCCGGCCCGATAATCGTAATTTCCTCGTCATTTTCGTTTCAGGATTGAGACTTACATTTTCTCTCATCCTCTTTCCCCGCTATATAAGGACAGCGCCTTAGAAATTTTCAGTACCAAACACTCTTAATTAGCAACAAACCCATCAATTAGATCCTTAAAATAATAAAATTCATACTACGACCGTGTAAAAAGTAACATATTTTGGGCCCGAACAGTTTGGTTTCTAAAACATTCACCGCCATATCTTTAGAAAAAATTTAAAATGTATTCAAAAAATTTGTGAAAATTTGTTTAAGGGACTTGAGTGAATAATTATTGTTGTCCGGGGTACTGGGTCTACTTAAGAGAAAGAATTCAGAGATATTAATGATTTTTGCTTCACACCTGTGGGCGAATTGAGGGACGGGAATTTGGAAGAGTCTTTACACACAGAGCTAAATCTAAACTCACACGTTAACAGAGCACGCGTAATTCTACTCTACACAGATTTATAAATTGGAGACACTGGCTTGTCGCTCAGCTTTTAAAGCCGAAGTCGGTACGCAGGAGTTATTAACTCACAAAAACGTTGTTTATCGCACTCGCTTGCCATTTTATTCCTCATCAACCACCCTGAGTCGGGCCAAGGAGCACAGTGGTAACACGCTATACATGCGTTCGAGAGGACACGGTTTCAATTCCCGGCACGGCCATCCCAACCACGTTATCAGTGTTCTTTTTTTTNATACATGCGTTCGAGAGGACACGGTTTCAATTCCCGGCACGGCCATCCCAACCACGTTATCAGTGTTCTTTTTTTTTCGATATCTATCGAATTGAATGCTGGGATGGTTTCTTAAACCAGGCCATGGCCGCTTCTCTTCAGTGANTTTTTTTTTCGATATCTATCGAATTGAATGCTGGGATGGTTTCTTAAACCAGGCCATGGCCGCTTCTCTTCAGTGACCTAGCTGTTGACAAGACTTGAAGCCATGGCAATTCCTTTACTCGATCTCTTCACGTCTTGAATTCGGTATGTGACATGGCACCGAGATATATATCTGATATGAATACAATAAATATACTAACGAATTGCCTCGAAAATGATTTATTTTTAAAAATGAAAGATAAATAAAATTATAAACTCATCTAATGTGACAATGTAATAAAATAACAGCCACAGCAACGTTATAAAATAGATAGCTCTATGCTATTGAAAACTACTGGGTCTTTTTTTTCAGTGCTTTCATTTCATGAATGAAATGGAGAGCTATTTAAAATCGCGCGCAGATCAAATAGGCTATCGCGCCAGCCACTGCTGAAAGTAATTAATGTACGTCCTCACAGGGGAAATTAAAACGCCAGCCAGAAATATAATTTCCCGCTGCNCCACTGCTGAAAGTAATTAATGTACGTCCTCACAGGGGAAATTAAAACGCCAGCCAGAAATATAATTTCCCGCTGCGCTGGGAGGGTTTTCAGTTTAGCGTACTACATAGAACATAACTTGAAATCAATAATATATAGTAAATGCAGAAATATCTTAATTTCCTGGCAGCTTTAAGGTGTCTAAATTTTTTTCCCCAATTTTTTAATGGTATTTTAAGTTTTTATTATGCATTTAACGAAAATAAAAAATCACTGGGGAAAAAATACTTAAAATTAGTATGTGTCGAGCAAATTTCAATTTTTTTTTTTTTTTTTTTTTTTACACAGGACATAATTCAGTCAAAATGTTTCTGTAAGTGACAAAAATGCCATAAAACAAACTCTTAAAAATTCAATATTGGCTCGCCGGCAATAAGGGATTGACTTTTGTTTTAACTTTGGATTTAATTTTGACACTTAAAGTGAAATGATTGGCAAACCTCACAAACATGTCCCCATCAATTTGTTTGTTGTTTTATTTTTTAAATGTATGTCCCCTCTTTTGCTCTTTCGTCAATATAGAAGATTCTTTTGGACACTTTATCAGCCTTTGATAGTTCTATGGGCCATGTTCACTGTTGTTGTAGGTAGTCCACTTTGTCTTGGACATGATTATAAATGCTGTCAACTTAATCAATTTATATGCAAAACATTTATCAATTTTCTGCTTTCGCGCAACGTTTTTTTTATATTATCTTAAGTTAACGGTACAATTAGACTTAAAAAAAGTTAACTGTGATAAAATAAAGTAATTTTTAAGTATGCATTACATACCTACTACATAACGGTTTTGAACTGAAGTGAGTGACATCTTTACCATTTAACTTCTGCGTATTTATCTGTCGTGTGCTCATGTGGCGAATATACTAGTCCGGTGACAACTCTAGCTTAACACTTGTAGGGCAATGCTCGAGTATATAGGCTGTCCACGGTAAAGTGAGCACTTTTGAGGCCCTAGTTACTTTTTCCTATCAGTCATTTTTTATTCTTCCGCCACTTTTTAAAATAAATATTGCCATCTAAGTAATAAAAACAGTTTGTATATTCCTCCACACTTATAAATTGATGTCTAGGGCTACAATAAAACATATTTAATAACTGTTATTCCAAATGAGAGGGCTTCAAAAAGTGTTCACTTTACCATGAATAGCCTATAGGTACAGCGACGACAACTTGAAGATTTCTCTACTCCTGGGTCGTGTAGCGGGTATAGCACTTGCCTCTCGCCTCGGCGAACCGGGTTCTATTCCCGGCGATGTCTCTCCCGGAAATTCACACTTGTGAATCGTGCCAGACGATGCCGCTGGTCGGCGGGTTTCATCTGGATCTCCCTTTTTCCCCAGCTCTTGCATTCCTGCGCTGCTCCATACTCAACTCTCTTCGCCCTCGTCAGCTCTCAAGTCCTCGCTATTAAGAGCCACCCGAATCTCTTCACTCACTCACTTAATCCCAATCTCACACGAACATTCTATCACATCAACAATAACTTCCGTGACTAAAGATATCGTTTTTGTATGACTGAACGAATTATATAGGCTGTATACCTTCTTATGATAGGAACAAATATATATTGGAGCACGGTAAACTCGCCACTCGCTTGGACCGACGGCCAAACAAATAACGAATGCTGTACAGCGAGGGCGCAGAGTAAATAAGCATACAGAGGCGAAATGCTGTGGTGTTTCCTAATTTGCGTGCGCACCCATTCGTTGGTTGCATCTGGTCTCCTACCGCGCCAACAACAGAGTATTGGATGGGCTGACAAGTAAGTTACCACGCACTGATTGGCGAAGGGCGTTCCGAGATATTTCTTTCCAGGGACGCCATTTTCCTAGCGCGTGCGGATGGAGTTCGCGGTATAGGGTGCTGCTTCACTTCAGAACTATTAAGTATTCTGTGGTGGTAGTGGCCAGCGTGGTTTGGACCAGTAGGACGATGGCAAGTGGAAGTAACTAGACTAACAGGACTGCTACTCCTGAGCAGGTGGATACAGGCTCATAACTCCTAGCTTGTCCTGCATGTCTTTGAAAGTGTGCATATCCAGCGCCGCTTGTTTTTTCACGAAAAGATTTACGCGAAGGCTAGACGCCAATATCCTATTGCTAGAGACCTGAAGAATTCGCGGATTCATTTTGGGACAAGCTAGGATACAAAACACGTGCGTTTATATAACTTTAGCCATTGGTCCACGTGGTGTTTGACACCTCCTGGAGAACGGTGTCCAATTGTCGCCTACCACTATGATAGCAGACAACCAATGCGCAGTTGATATCAGCATATCTGTACATAAGACTGTAGAGTCTAGCCTGCAGGTCGTTGAACTCGCGAATTTTTCATGTGTCTACATATTGCATAGTGCAGTTTTCTTTTGGTTATTGGCCACGTGTATTTGTCAGGAGACTGGGGGCCAATCAGAATTAGGCAACTTTGACACTCAGTGTCCGTGATTCGCGGGCAGACACCTGCTATGCATGACTGTTAAAAATCATCCGATCACGAAAGTGGATCTGAGTTTTAGTGTTTTGGAGTATAAGTAGTCCTGAATACTTTTCGTGAAAAACACGGTCCCTATGCATATCTCAAAGTGTTATATTCGGCATTACTAAATAAAATTTCTGGTGATGGAGTCGGTAGTGAGTAGTTCTGAGGGAACTATAATCAAAGGTTCCCGTTGTCTGTGGCCCCTGTGCATAACCATGTGACAAAAATGTTCAACTTTTTTCTAGTTTCTTACGTAGGTAATGGCCACAAAGCGTAAACTGTTTATGTTTAGCGTGACTATTCCATTTTCCATCATATAGCACATTTTATTTATTCCAATACGAAAGTGTGTTACAAAAGTAAGCTAAACAATTTAACTGTAAATCTAATAACAGTACTGCAGATTTTCGTATCAACAACAGTTTGTTCAGAGTTAACTGAACACTCTTGAACTCAACCATTGAAAAATAAAAATCCATTCCTCGTTTAAATAGTACTTATAATAATGATGACAGTAATTCTAGAAATGTATACTTGTGTATTTTTAAGTTTTATTGAAATTGTAACGTTTACATTAATTGCAAATATAATCGATATATTGTGGTTTTATACAAAATTGTGTAAGAATTTTAATTATAAAGAATTAAATGATTAAATAAAATATATTATTATAATTATTAATATAATATATTAATATATTTATAAATAAAAATTTTATATTACATACTAATTATTTATTATAAATATTTAATTTAATTATAAAGAATTAAATGTATATAATATATTAAATATTTAATAATAAACATAAACGTCAGACATTGCTAACGCCAACGGTTTTTCTAAGGTTTTTTTCCCCCACCCAATGCATCTTGTCGCTGCTCTGTTCTTCGGTGTTTCCGAATTCTAAGGAAGTGCCCATTATCATCGCGTCTTAACGCCCTTAAGTTAATTCAACAATAGCTGCAAAGTGAATGCATTCGAATTCTTTTGAAGTCCGTGATTAGCTCGTTATAGTTTTCGAGTATCTTTTCACACGTATGTTAATCTTCTTTGATTAGAAAGTTTGAAATCCAGAGAATGTGTATTATAATTAATTTATACGCATTTAATATTAAAATGCGTTCAGTCATTTTCATATTAACGGTGGTGACAAATAACGTAAATATGCATGTTTCAAGTAACAAATTTTGTGTATAAGACTGTTTTTGTGCCACGGGAAAATTATTAAAATTGAGAATAATGAAAAACAAATACAATATCAATTGAAAAAACAACAGACGAAGAACTCGTTGCCGAGCTGATGGTTTCGGAGAACTTGGCACTTGACGCGAAATTCACACAGTTTGGCCACAGAGCAGATAAATAGACAGAGACGAAAAGGCTTGGCGGTTTATTTGATGTAGGCGTACCCATTCTATTATTGGTTGCGTGAGGTTCTGGCAACGGACCCTGCATCTGATTGGTTAGTTAGTGCATATTGTGAAATGCTCCCTGTTAACTGGGCTATCGGTCGGCCAGTAGCTTACCAGTAGGGATAGGAGAATTTCGCGAGTTCAAGGACCTGTTGGCTAGACTCTACAGTGCTGTGTTCACTCGAGTCTCAGATGCTTGTTCATTGGCTGCTGCCCCGGAAAGTAGCCAATGTTACTCCACACCTGGCAGTACGGCACTCGCTACATGTTTCGTTGCAAGTGTGCTATTGGCTCGGAGTCGTCCAGGGCGTGTCTAATGGACGGTGATCCAATTGCGAAGGTGACTTCAGTGTGTTGGGCGTCTATCGTGTCCTGAAATGAATTCGCTAAATTTTCCTATCCCTACCTGCCAGGCGCCGATTGGCGAAGAGCGTTCTAACATTTTGCTGGCCAGTGTCGGCATTTTGCTGTCGTGTGCTGCTCGAGTTTGCTGTTTACGCAGTTGTTTCATCTCTGTGTAGCAATCTTTGTTTTGGCAGTAGACGTATGGAGGGGAGCATTCGCATTCCTTACGAAAATTCGAATGTTAACCGAAGAGGTTGGCGTTCATTACTATGGACTTTTAGGAAATCCGTCTACCTGCATCGTTGTTATCATTTTTTTTGGCAGAGAAGCACGGGAGCTATAAGGGTTACACTGGCACGCGCTACAATAGCGCCATCGCCGCTACGTGCAGGTCTCTGAACTGGCGTGCAGTGTTCTCGTAGTGCTGCGTGTACCTTAGGGACTTTCAGCAGTGACCCTACTATTTTATTGATGAAAAGTTTGTAGACAAGTTTAATGCAGGCTTCTATCGTAGTTTGGCTCGAGTCCAACTAGTATGTTTTTAAGACGCGGCAGTCTTAAAAAGCCTTCTTTAACTATATTGAAGGGCTCCAAAATAATATTTACAGCATGCGTGGTAACCTTAAAGTACCATACCTTTCTCGTCTGGGGAATTATGTATTTTCTCGCAGGTTGACATACTGGAGGCACGTTTAATAGATTCGTCAAAAAACCAGGATTTCAAACACACGGCAACGCAGTTCAAGCGTAAGGCAGGTGGAACCCTTACAGACGGATCCGCTGGGGGACTATTTATGTCACACTTCAGAAACACGTCAAGTAGGTGTGTTCTAACCCCAGTACGAGGTGTATTTATTTATCGTGTTATCTAATGCACCCATATGCAGAATGCACTGCACCGAGAACGTTTTGTCGTTCGGTTTCGTGATTGCCTGTCATTCTCGAGATCGTGAGTTACAACCTAGCCGGCTGTAGTGATGGTTGATTTTTCTCATCGGTTTGGCATCCCCAAATACTCGCACGTCCCTTCAACAATGACCATCCAAATTTTCGCTTATTAATTTGGACAGAGCGAAGTGGTGCAGCTGTAAACCGGTATTCGTTTTCAGGAGGACCTGGATTTGAATCGGGACCCAGCCATCCTGATTTCGGTTTTTCATTGGGTTTCCGAAATCTCTACAGACCATGGCCAATTCTTTCCCCGCTCCTGCTTCTCTGAGCAACTTTCTCCGTCTCTAATGGCATCACTGTCGACGAGACGTTTAAGCCCTGCATACTTAACTTTAATTAGGATGTTGACTACCCTTGTAGCAGAAAACGTAATATCGATAGGAACAGAAACGGACTAATTGAACACTCTAATTTCAGAACAGATTTACAGGCAGTTAAGACAAGTTAGAACCATATCGCATATATTCCCGATTTTATGAACACCGTTTCTGTTGATCTCTTAATTTCCACTTGCCATCGTTCTATTGTTTCATGTTACACCGGACACGCTTACTGTGGTGAAGAGCAACGTTTATTTCTGGCCATTTGACAGCTAAATTAATGCCGAGTTGAAAGTTTTCCAATCAAATGTACTTTTCTATGTAGGATAGTGTACAATTCATCGTATTCGTTTAAGTAATTTACTCTTTGAGTGTTGCTGACGTAACATGTCATCGCACAGAACCTTACGAAAAATACTGTCGAAGAAATATTTCGTAGCCGGTGTCTTCAAAGAGCACGGATGTCGTAATGTTACAGTAAACTCCATGCAACTTAGTTGAAATTAGACGAAGTCATATAACGTCAGCATCACTCAGTATGTTACGGATTTCGACGTAATAACATTTATGCCTTAAAAGAATGAAACCATTTTTATTTATTGATTTTTATAAATCGGCAATTTTTTCTCGGTAGCAGGAGTAAGTGCTGTAAGCAAATCTCAATAATTTTACGTTAGTGACATTCACTTAACAGTTGCTAGGAATACCTAAACGTTATTCACAGTAACAAACTCCAATATACCAGTGACCTTAGCACAGTGTCCAATATATGGAACGTTTCACAGTAAATTACTTCAACTATATTCACTGTACTCGGCAGAAAACTGAGTTCAATGAGGGCGGTTACTCACGCATGGGTGGTATTATTCGCCACCTAGACGATATAAACAGTTGCCGCCCATAAAATGCATTACAAACAAATTTGTATTAGTCCCGGCATACGACAGAGCTTTAATATTAGTGCAGTAACAAACAAATTTTTTTTGTTGCCACGTCTAAAATGATGTAGTTATCCGTGACTTATAAAGTAGGCGTTTGACTCGGTATATATTGCGCACACTCCAGTTTTCGTGGTCAACCATAAAATGAAAAAAAATTTACCGAGGAATATTTGGGTCTCCTAACGAAAGAACCATTTCATTACGTGCTTTCTGAGCTGATTGAGATTAGAAAGCAACCAGCGGGTTCTGCCCGACGTTAATGCGTTTCTGGATAATGACCGCGTATAAACTGGAGGGGAGGGGCAGCAGTCAGTTGCGCATGCGCTGCTGCTGAGTTAACGTCCGCTCGAAGGCGTAATGTGA
>NQII01000320.1:774699-793999 GCA_002778355.1 Clitarchus hookeri | reverse complement strand
AACGACAAATGGAAATTCGATCGCCGAATTTACGGATGCTTCCCAGTCCAGGGGCTGCGACTTGAAGCGTCAACGTCCGGGCTAATTGTTACGGACAACAGAAAATTAACCTGTTGAAGTGTCCGCCCGTCAATTAAGACGCCTCCCCGAAACTGCGAGCTATTTTGGATAATGGACGGGAAGGGACGACTGGAACGAGCTTACCGCGAGCATGACATGTCACATCTCTCACACAATAAACGTGTCTATCTGCCCTGTTTCGGGACTTGTAGGACTCTAAATGCATCGCATATAAATACAATAACAGAATGGCCTAAAAACACATAGGCGTGTACTCGTGTCAATTTATGTAATTACAGATAAATGTAAGCCCTACTTTGTTCCTTTGTTGACATGTTATATATAAAAGAGTGAAGTTATGATCATATTTCGCAAATAACTGCATTACAGTACTTATTGCATTACACATAGTGTAAATAAAAGTAACCAATGCACTTTTGTAGTTTTATGGCATTTCTATACAACAGGCGTAAATAACTGTTTGGGCTTCTGCAAAAGACTTACTTCATAAAAATGTTTTAAAGTGTCTCGTGTTAATTTATTTAAATAGTATACAATCTTTTAGCTAGTTATATAACTGTCGTATTATTGATGCCATAGTTTCGCAATGGAAAGTACTATAAAACTCATTAGTATGTTTAGGTTAGTTTTCACCCACGTAACAAAAATTAAAGACTTTTTCATTACGTATTTTTATATCTTAAACAGGAAGTGCAGGAAACTGACAAAGAAATTAACGGAGAGGTTCCGCGAAATTCACGGAAAGTCCGTTTTTTTTAAATAAATGTTTTCTTAATTTTACGGATAGTTTACGGACACCTCTAGATAAATTTTTACCAATACTTTTCCGTAAAATGAAGAAGAAAAAATTTAATGGTGAGCCCAACGAGTGCAGAAGGAGTTTGCAATGGCATATATTCATAATTGTTCAAACAATCAATTACCCCCTTTGCAAGTATCATTTCAAAAAAAACAATATGGATATTTCCTACATTTTCTCGGCTTGCCGCGTGATAGTATCATAAATTTTATGACTCACACTGTGGTACTTCACATGTAACAGTGAAATGTTTGTCAGAAAATTTTACCTGAGAACATAAATAAAACACCAAAACTCAGTTTATAATATTTTGCACAGTAAGAAGTATTTCTTAATAGCCATTACCAACATGCCGTTTATTTATTTATATATATAATATATATGTGTGTGTGTGTGTGTGTGTCTGTATAGAGTATGAAAGAAAAATATCCTTTGTAAATAAAAAGACAAATATTTTGACGGAACAATATGATCATATTATTTTTTACTGTCTATCCAGCGCGTAAATAAAGTGTCATTAGTTTCTCCCCGGCGTTTCCTTCCTTGCTATTTACGTTTTGTTTACGCGTGTAGGAAAGATACGTAGTGAGTATCTCGTAAGTAGAACTCCAAAAAATGTGAAAGTACCCCCGAATAGAGTGCAGGCCTACCACTAGTAGAACAATAGGAACCCTTACTTACTGATCCGCTTTTGTGTATTGCGTGTGTAGTGCATTCAAAGTATCTTCACACTATTTTATATCAACCTTTGAAAAATCACCCCACGTATTGTATGTTTTACTGTTTCCTAAATAATTGACGTTTAACAACCTATTATTACAACCGTTAAAATTAAAGCAAGTTATTAATTGTTTACATGAATATTTCACTTGTATTTTATCTATAAATTGAAACATGAATGCCGTATTCAATATGCATTACAATAAAAATAAAATGCGTATATTGGTGTTGGCTAGTAAGAAATAGTTCTAAACGCAAAAATATTATTATTTAATTGGATTTTGGAATGTTATTAGTAAATATTACTTATTTATATTTACGTTCTCAGGCAAAACTGGTGGGAAAACTTTTCATTGAATTGTATACCAAATATTTATTTTTGTTTGTGCAGCGCAGAAATATGGTGCGTTGTTTTCCGTTTCAAATTTTTCTAGACTCGATAGTGTTTTTTTTAACGTGGTGGAAGTATATGTAATGAGTAGCCCGAAAGTTAAACTTAAGCAGGGCTTCAGAAAAGTTTGAAGTAACAACGAACTGTCTATACATGCACCATCAGCAGCGCAATAAGTAACCTTACTTATTGATACGCTCATATATATTACGTCCTTATGCAGTTTAGCACTTAGAACACTTAAAAGAAAAATTTATCTTCCACTGAAAAAAAAACAATTTGTATGGATGAAGTTTTATTGATTCTTTAAAGATTGTCAGTAACTCAAAAGAACTTGACAGCACATAAACACTAACTATCGTGAATAAAGATAATAATCTTTTTACAACACCTCAGATGAACAATATACAGAATGTATCTAAACTATTGTATCAAGCTTCAGGAGATGATTCCTGGGATTAAAACAAGACAAGTTGGTCCTATGAACATATGTCCTAGAGAACGTTGTTATTGTATTACAGACGTTTCACATTGTAACAACATGCATCACTACCACCGCTTACTGTGTTGTTACGTTTGGTTTGAAGACGAATGTACCACCCCACGAATGATTCACGACACAAGAGTTTACGTAGTTTTCGGAATTGTACGTCAAGGGCGAAGTTAGTTCCCCGTGCACAGAGGGCATGTGAGATGGCCAGCGTACGTCCTGTAACTCGATAACAACGCGTTGTAGGACATGTGTGCGTAGGATCATTTTTGCTGGTTTTGATCCCGTAGGAATAACCTCCCAATAGTATGTTGCAATAGTTTCGATACATCTTATTGGAAGAGACCTGAAAAATTCGCGTTTTCATTTCGGGACAAGCTAGAATTCAAATCCCCTTACGTTTGTGTTACTAATGCTATTGGTCCACCCGTTAAATTACACCTCCTGGACAGCTCTGAGCAAATAATAAATACACAGTAAAATGCAGACAGAATCACCTTCTTCCGCTAATACAACAAGCAACCAATGAACAGTGATATCTGCATTATTTTGCATACGAAAATGGAGTATAGCCTACAGGTCATTGAACTCGCGAATTTTTCAGGTATCTACTTATAGGTAGTATCCCCTTTCCCACATGAGAGGATATTTGTTTGGGGGACAATCGACTAGGCACTCAATTTGCTAATAGCCATTCAGTCATAAAGCTTTATAAAGTGTAAGTGAGTCCGTCGAGTGTGGTGCGAACTAGAAGGACGGCCGTGAGCAGGAAAGCAGGGACGAGCAGAAATGGTATTTCTAGAGACACCCGAATTCCGCGAAAATATTTCCGCACATGCTAGATTTGAATACCCTACGGGCGTGCCGACAGTTTACTTTCGCTTTTGGTCGGTGTGTCTTTTGAGAAGATGTTCTCCTACTCAAGTGACCAATCAGAATTAGGCAACTTCAATATCGTGCGTCTATGATTGGCGGGCCCACGCCTAAGACGCTTAGCGCGGAAACCATCCAATCACGGAAGCGGATCGGAGCTGAATCGTTTTGAAATACAACTGGTCGTGGTATCTTTCGCGATATCCGGGTGCCCCTAGGCATTTCTGTAACGGCGGGTATAAGTGGCACATTCCTGTATTGTCATGGATGTTTGTAAAGGTGTGCGGAGTGCAAAGTTGTAAGCCAGTCCGCGTGATGTGCGTGTGGCTGCAGGTAACGGCTGGGCGGCGTGGAGGAACACTTCGTTCCCGGGCCGCAAGGTGGAGCTGGTCTTCGAGTTCGACGACGTGCGCAACTTCAGCGCCGTGCACATCTTCGCCAACAACTACTTCAGCAGGGGAGTGCAGGTACGTCCGTCCTGGCCACCTCCTCCCCTCCCCCTTTCCCTTCTACCCTTCATCGATCCTCGAAAATATCGGGGTCGCGGTGGTGCAGTGGTTAAGACTGATCTCCCCCCGCTACGTCGAACCGGGTTCGATTCCCGGCGGGGTCACCCCCCGGATTTTCGCATGTGGGGATCGTGCGCCCTGGACGATGTCGCTGGCGGACGGGTTTANTCTACCCTTCATCGATCCTCGCAAATATCGGGGTCGCGGTGGTGCAGTGGTTAAGACTGATCTCCCCCCGCTACGTCGAACCGGGTTCGATTCCCGGCGGGGTCGCCCCCCGGATTTTCGCATGTGGGGATCGTGCGCCCTGGACGATGTCGCTGGCGGACGGGTTTACTCGGGGATCTCCCGTTTCCCCCACCGCCCTTGCATTCCGGCGCCACTCCATACTCACCTCGCTTCACCCTCATCGGCTCTCAAAAGCCCGATGTTAAGAGTTGCCCAGATATCTCCACACACACACACACTTTATCTCCTTCTCTCTCCCACTCTCCGGGGCCATGAGAACGGAAACCCCATAAGTTTCCTGTGTCGCCTGGAAAAATATTTCCAAGTGTGTCAGGTGGGAATGGAGGAGTCTTTATAGTGTGTAGATCTGGCTTCGAAGGACAGCGCTAGTCACTCGTAGTCAAAGGAGAGAGATAATATTCATTCCTGTTCGGATTTTTGCAAAGTAGTCTAAGGGAAGTTCTGGAATCTTCAAGTGCAAAGTTCACTTCGTGCACAGCTATCGAGTGAACCATCATACCCGAGCTGTATAAACTCCTTGAAGGCTCAACTTGCGAATGTGTTTGAGCGTACACGACATCTTACTATTCCGGATGAAATAGGTCGCCTTACCCAGTACAGCTGATATTTGTGCTGTAATTGCCGAAAAACTAATTAAACAAACTCTTTGCTAGTTTGTCCGAAGCTTTATATGGACTGGAGAAGCAGCTATGTGCATTTTGTCGGCACTTATCACCCATTGCCGCACAACAATGGCTGGCAGGAGACGGCTGTGTACCTTCATTTTCAAAAACTCTTGAATTTTGACCAAACGTCTAACATAGCGTATAGATCTAAACTCAGTTACATGGTACTATTAAAATTAAATTTAGTATCCAGCCCTTTTTTTTTTTTTACATAATCTCTATATTACTGAGCCAAAAGATGATCGAAAAGCGTTACAAATAGAATACACCTAAACTTGCCTAGAACGCTCTGCGATTGCTATCTCGCTTCATAAAGGAAGTATTCTGGCGCATAGGTACCGGGTGGTAAAGATAACATGTTTATGAGGCTATCTCCTAAGGCAAAAAATTAATAAGAAAGAAACTAACGTCGAAGTTGAGCCGTAGAAGCTGACTTTAGTCCGTTCACGGTTAATTGAGCACTTTCGAAATCAATCTTTGAAAAATATTACTGCCCTTCCTGCATAGACTTCAACGGGCTCACTGACTGGCATGTGCCCACAGTAAAGCTGGCAACGACGAAAGGAACGTTGTTCCATGTATTAACGTTGAATTAAAAGTTTTAGGTAAACAGATGTAAATACTCGAATTATTTATTTTGCTTTCTGTATTTTTAATGCACATGAGTGTAAGAATTAGCACATTTGCAAATATTTATTTTTCTAATAATTTCGCCGTTCAACTTGACCGACGTATGAATAAAGTGATCAGGCTCATGGAAATGTTGATTTTACAAACGATGAAAGAATACACAACGAGCATACAAGTATATCTTAAGCATAGCTTTCCAAAGTGCTCAGTTTACGTTGCCTGTAGTTAAAACGGGTTCGTTGAGCAACGTCAGCCAACGCCTCGCTCTACCGAGACGTAAACATTGCACCTTAGAAGAGTATGTTAGACTGATAGTTTGCAAATCACAAAGAAAATACAAAAAAAAGACGCGAAACGTTTGGAAAAAAACACGACTCCAATAAAAGGAGAACATTAAAACCTCAAAAGTAAAGAGGGAAACACATATATGTCAATAATAAATCTCAAATTGTAAAAATTCCAGTCACATCTATATTTGCTTTATTTAATAAAAAAATTTAGTTACAATATATAACATAAAATAATCCAATTAAAATTAAAAACGAATGGAGAATTTTGAATAAAATATTTGTATCGAACTTTGAATATAGCGTCAAACATATTTCGTGTTTTGTAAGCAGAAAATTGGACTAGTTTAATAAAAAAAATTGCAGTTACCGAATTTAAAAAAAAATTAATGAAAAATTGAAATGCAGTTTGTCTTTAGCCGGATTTAAAGTGATGTCATTTTGGGATAGGAACTTAGAATTTCACCGGTGTACATAAAACTCAGTCCTATCCGTAGAATATGCAACACTTCCAGTAAATTTCCCCATTGATGTTTTTAAATAAAACTAAGTAATAACTTACAAAAGTTACTAAAATGTTGTTTTTACAGAAACAAATTTACGCCTAAAACTTATTCCAATTTTTACAAGTTGTATTTACTTTTACTTCGTTCTGAAACCGGATCTATTCTTATGTTCATCTGAAAGTTTCATCTTGTGTGCACGACAAGTCGTTTCTTTATCCGTCTGTACTTTCACATCGTCTTTATTTGTATATTTAATCTCTTCATCAAACCGTAGTTTAGTTACTTCTTTCTTGGCCGACCCTCCGGTCCGACGAATATTTTTCAATGTTTGCCAAGACGTAAAGATGTCTCATCGTATGCCCACTAAACTTCATCTATCTTGTTTCCAATACATTAAAAAAAAATTTTTTACTCTTTGACTTTGACCGGAATTCATAAATTTTAATTCCCTTCTATTGAGCTGTTTATGTAGTTCCATATTCCACAGCTTCTGTAATTCTTTTACAATGAACTAGACACTGTTTGGAGTCTAGCTTATTTTCTTCTTNTTTACAATGAACTAGACACTGTTTGGAGTCTAGCTTATTTTCTTCTTTCTGCTCATCTTTATCCTTTCTTTACGAGTAAATGTTAAAGTCATTGACCTAATGAGAAGTATGCTGGTTCATTTCGAAATCAACGTTTTAAAATAAAATTCCCTGCCTCTAACTGCATTGTAATTAAACATTACGTACTATTACGGATTATCTTTTAAGTCATAACAGTTCGCACTGATTGGCGCGCTCCAAGTATAGTTGGTAGCTAGGTACGAAATAAAGTTTCGTGTCTTATCGTTGCATTCAAAGAGATGTTCAAGTTCTCTGTAACTAAATTTGTCAGTGTATTTTTTGTTCTTTTTTCGCACGTGTGAGAGATAATTAGTACATTTCCCTCACAGTTTCGCATCTACACTTGGAAAAAAAATATGTATTCAGGTTTATTACAATGTTAATTTTACATATGGCGGAAGAATATGAAACGCGTAGGAAATTTTATCCAAAACAGGACTTTCAGATTTACCATGGACACTCATATCCATGCGTCCATCGCCTGAAAACGGAAAACAAAAATCCTCAGGTAGGGTCGCCATGGATGTAGGAGGCTGTGCAGCTAAGCGTAACTCTAAGGACAGGCCTGTCGTTCTGGCAAAGCCTGGAGAATGTGTGAGGTGAGATGGTGTTGAAGCAGCTGCATAATGAATACAGGGAAGTAAACGGAAGCACCCTGAGGAAACACGCACGCCACGCCAGTGGCCACCAAACACTCCCCGCGTGAGAGCTGAAGTCGGGAAAAATGTCCCGCACACTGGGGCATGGGATAGAACCAGGAACCACAAAGACGGGAGGACAGTGACTGACCAGCACGTAAATATGTAGGAAGTTTCAAACACTATTCTCGTGTGTTCACAATAAAGATTAACCTTGTTAAACGGTCATAAAAGTTAAAGTGTTACACTTTCGATAAGACGTTACGACGTGGGACTAAATTTCGTAATTCGCTGTCGATTCTGCTTGAAAGCATGCAATAACAAGCAGATATTATTTTTTTCAGGCTCCGATTTCAAAAGTTTTCACTTAACTGCGAGTAAGCTACAGACGTTTACAGTTAAATACCTTAACGGCCCCGCTTACCTGGAGTTTTGTTCCGCGTTTGAGGCTGAGAAACGCAGGACAGTTTGTTAAATATGTCATGTATCACAAGCGACCACACTTACGTTAACATAAAATTATCTTATTTTTTTTGGTTCAATTGTACGTTTAAATATGTTTTGTATATAAATTAAAATAAACCCACGGGGGAGGGGAGGTGTGTTGGTAACACCTAGTAAGAAATAGTTTTCATTCTAAGCATTATTAAACTGAGTGCGCACAAATAAGGTGAACTGTCCCTTTGGTGTAATTTGGTATACTTGAGCGGGTATTCCACGATGGAAGATTCATTGGATGATTCCATGCAAGCCTGCGTGGCCGCTTGTATGTATGGTTCTATGGAAGATTTGGCTGACTGCTGGCCGTTTTCATGGTCGTTTTCGTAATTGGCAGTATGCAATTTTCGATTGAAGGTTACCTACGAGGATGAAATTGTAACCAATCAGAGAGAGGGTGGAGGAGTCATTTTGTTTATTTTGTTTGGATGAATAGCGTAAGACAATCAAACACTTTAAATAGTAGATAAAGAAATAAATATTTACTGATTATAAAAAAGCATTGCGTGAAAATTATGGTAAACATTCGTGTTTATTTAACACGAAGGTTGTAGTCATAGCAATAAAATGCATAATTCTGAAGTCGAGGGTTGAAGTATGTACCTGAACCTTAGTTACAGAAGTAAAGTCATAAAAAAGTGCACTCGTCTTTACTTGCGCGGCGACAAGTATCGCTGGATAAGGTATTCCAAAGAACCGAACTACAACTGCTTGCACGCAGGCTCGGGTAGCAGGTCTCGTGGAGTCTTCCGCCCGGGCTTCTAAGGAGAACTGTACCTTGGCGTACGGGCTCTGCTCGGGGCTCTTCTCGCGCGAGGCGGATCAACAGCCGGGAGACAGAAGTTCAGGTTGGAGGTGACCGAGAACGGACAGTGTTTTGTGCGTGTTGCGCAGGTGTTCAGCAAGGCGAGGTTCCTGTTCAGCGTGGGCGGGCAGCACTTCAACGGCAAGCCTCTGTCCTACGCCTACATGCCGGACACGGTGCTGGAGAACGCGCGCAACGTGTCCGTTCAGCTGCACCAGCGCCTCGNCAAAGATAAACTGACTCTCGAAACCAAGCTTTTCTTTGTAGCGTAAAATTTTCATGTTGCCCTTGGTATGCTTAATGTCGCAGCATGGCCGTATTGGAAACACATGAGTGCAGTTTGTTTATACACTATAATCTATTATTATTTCTGCCAACAGATGTCAGCCACTTTGCTGGAAAATGCATATTTTCAAAAGTCTCGAGTTTACTAACCCCCTCCCCCCGTGTTCTTTTAACAAATACCTTTATTTCACACCCTTCAGTGCCCTGGGTGTCATTTCCTATACTTGTCAGGTAAAGCAAAACTCTGGGTTGCAAGGTTTTTTACACTCTAAACTTGAAACAGTGAGGATCGAGCCAAATCAGTGAAAACAGTGGAAATTGAGCAACCAATAATCTGTTCCAGATATCTAATTAATATAGTGGCTGAATTTTACAGATGTATTTGTGATTCCCCATGAATGTCAAGAATTCCAATGCCATAAATCACTTGTTCCCAGTTCATTTGCTTGATTCGCCGGTCAGCAGTAGCTTATCAACTGACTTTCAATGAATGTTATTTCGCTTATTGATATCACTGACTCGGACGCAGAGTGTATTCAGTGGAGGATTCTCGTCCAGATATCTCGCCATTTCTGTTTTTATTTCTTGTCTTAATCTGTGACCAAAGTTCTGTATCAATAACTCCTCTGTTTTCAAGTAAATTTCTCTCCATTAATTTACACAGGATGAAGCGCTAATCTCCACTGCGTGAAACACTCACGATTATTATTAATATTTTATCAACACTAATTCTTTCAGGTTCCATCTACTGGTAGATACAACTCTTTCCTGCTCCGGCGTTGATTGATGCTCTGGCCGGGAAAAGAACATGCATACTTTTAGAAGGGGAACAGAGCAGCAACGAGCGATTCACTCCCTCGAAACGACCATTTCCCAGTTTCCTTTTTAACTAGTTTTTATACACTGAGAGGTTATTTATTGGTAAAAAAAAAAGGCCCCTCGCTGTTTTGACATCTTCTTTCGGTGTGCCTGATCAGGACTCAAGTCGGATATGAGTCCATAGTACTTGACTTTAAGAATTTTTCTCAGTAATTTCTGACGAACAGTGGATGCCATCAGGTGGATGAACTCGCTCTGTATATCCAATGAAAGATTATATGTAGATCTATGACAACACTCCATGTGAGGAAGGTGTTCTTTCATGGCCAGTCGTTTCAGTAACGAGAGTTATTAACGTCTTCTGCCTTCTCCACACCACTTGTCGAAGAAAACACGTTGGTGAAATGTGTGACAACATTGAGAGAATCAACATCCTACTCGTCAAATACTTCATCAACACTGTCTTCATAGTCATTATCATCAATACTGTATTCATGATCGTCTTCACCTCCTGTTTCATTCTCACAAAATCAAATTTACTTTTCTTTGTAAAGTTCGCAAAGTCATCGTCCGTATTTAGAGCCGACAACTTTTTATTCTGAAGTTCGTCGATTTCACGCGAACGTCTTGCAAGTGTACATTCCACACATATTGACTCTGCCAAACCTCGTAGGTCTCTCATTCCGTCATTAGCATCATAATCGTCTGTGGAATCAGTTTTCATATATGCAGCAGGGGGTATTGATGACATCAATTACTGGCTCTCAAAAGACGAATCCTTTCAGTTCTTGATGTGGTTATTCAATATATCACCTCGCATAAACTGCATGTGCCAATTGTCGTAATGCTTCATCGCGCTTCTCTCGTCTCGCCGAGCATGGCAGTTTTTGCTGAAGATCTTTCCCCAGTAGCAACACTGTGTTTTGCATGTAATTTCCCAGCATTGGGAGAAGTTACATCCATTGACTTTGTACAATCATTGACTTGCGTCATCTTCATGAAAAAAAAACCCCAAGTCATTTCCACAGTGGTAACATCTGTGTCTACTTGGCCTAGCTATTGCTTTGTGCGTGTGTGTGTGTATATATATATATATATATATATATATATATATATATATATATATACTGCCCCCAAGTGTATTGTAACTAAACGTACTGTTATGAATTAACTTTTAAGTCATAGCAGTACACACTGATTGGTACGTTCCAAGTGGGGATGTAGTTGATGTGTTGATGTATCACTTCCTCGAGCCGAAGACTGCGCACAGGCCGAATACGGCTAGCATTATGAACGTTTCTCTGCAACATGGTAAGCATAAGCCACCTTTTTTCCGCGGACTTTGTAGACGTTGTACTAGGCATTCAGCAAAAATTCGTTTTCAAAACCAAATTTTCATAGTTTCATATCTCTATTCCGTTTAGGTATACGGTTTCCTATATATTTTCTACTTTATTTTTTACAAGGAATCACCTCCCGCTGTTTGGGCGTTTAATTTCCGAGCATTCTATATAGAACCAGTGAAACTGAAATTTTTATCGTGCCATTGGTCGCTCTTTGCATGACAAGCAGTTTCTGTTTTTAATCGGGCCAATTATAATTCAACAACTTTGGCAGTCAACCAAAGTTATTCGCGTACGTACAGTTAACATGTTTTGAGACTTTATATAGCCAATCAAGAAAAGTAAACTACCATGCAGTGTTTTTAAATATAACTTGTCTCGAAATCTTTTCGCGAAATTTCACCACTTCTAGATATATACAAACCACATCGGAACGGCGTATTCGCAAGAAACGGTAAGCGCCAAGCATTTACCATATTTTCGAGAAGCAAAAATATAATTGCGATATAGACGCACGTATATGTCAAAGTTGTAAATGCCCTAAATTAAGAAAGGCATTTTATTGGCGCCCTTTGCAGACAGCAGGGATGGGCTTGCCTTCCCGATACGCCCTAGCAACTCTTTCGTCCTAAGGCCACTACTAAAAAGGGACATCCTTGTATGACGTTGCAGTCTGTAAGCTGCGTCAATGGTATTGGCTCTGTTCGTTCATCAACCGAACAATGTGCAATAGTCTCAATGAAAATGGTGAACGCAAACACGAGAGTTCATGTTATGATTAGAGACTCTAGAGCATTGTGAGAGCTCAAATAAACTGACAGTGACAGAAGTCAGTGTGCACTCGGCCTGTACTATTTATCCGAATTCCTACGACATCGAATTTCTTATTAATACTACGAATTTTGCTTCTCCCGTCAATGCTAAAAAATTTTAAGAGAAGACATTTTCAATAACTTTTTCCTTCGCCAGCAAATAAATGTTTTATGGTTCATCTTTATGAAAATGTGTGTATTTATTATTAAACGTTATCTAAATTATCAAGCAACTTTTAACCGCCGTTGAGCTGTTTGTTATGTTCTTTATATTTTAAGACTAAGCAAATTTCATCAACTTATGTTGAGGCTAGTGAAAAACACTGTTTTTTTTTATACAAGTACATACACGAAAATTCTAACAGACTTGTTTATCCCTGATAATTGATGTGACTCGTAATGTTTGCCATAACCAAATTTCGTTCTCAGAAAAAGAAAATTAGTTATGTTGTTTAAATGTCTTGTACAATCAACGTTATATTTTGTAACATCAACCACGCTTGTTTACCGTTACACATAGAAAAATTTTAACTTACCTTTTTTTTTCCCCCTGTGCATTGTCTGAGCGTCACGGAGCCGTTGTAAGTTACCCGCCGCGCTGAAACACGAGGTGATTTATGCGCGTTAATTATCACTTAGAGGCGGTGGTTACGCCTGCACAAGCCACGCGAGCAAGCGCAAGCCGACACTCGCGCTGTGGCAGCTGTCATCAGTCTCGGGGACACGTGGAGGGTGGAAATAGGCACACCCCCATGTTTTGGCTGGCAAGAGTCCTCCGTTACCGTGCGCTATCGCGTCACGTCATGTGGAGATAAGGCCGTAATTACCGATGATCGCTCGAGCCCAGCCCTCGACATGACTGCTTATGAGCACCGATTCCGTATCCGAGTGGTTATGTGCCTACTGTTATCGAAGACCGTATCCTGTCAGTGTTTTTACGCGCGGACGCTTCGCCTTCATGTCCTTTCCCTTCCCACTATGCCATGCACAGTCCTCCTAGGGGCCGCAGTGGGGCAGTGGTTAGATTACTCGCTTCCCAACAAAGCGAACCTGGTTCTATTCCCGGTGGGGTCGCCCCCCGGATTTCCGCATGTGGGATTCGTGTCGGAGATTGCCGCTGGTCGATGGATTTTCTCATGGATCTCCCGTTCCCCGCTCTTTAATTCCGGCGCTGCTCCATGCTCACCTCGTTTCGCCCTCGTCGGCTCTCAAGACCTCTATTGTTAAGACTCGCCCAAATCTCTTCACTTATTAAGCTGCGTCTTCTTTAAACTTTTCGCCCATAACCGAAAGGTATAAACGCCAATGCTGCAAAATTTAACTTATTATTATCATTATTTCCGAAGGAAAGAAATGATTATGAGATCACTTCCTTCCTTGCCTGTGTGTCTGTGTGCGTTTATTTGTGTGTGTCCCCCTAAAAACTTTTGAACTCGTGAACCGAATTTCACGAAACTCTGTAGATATAAATAGCAATCAATTAGTAAGAACAGATTACTTTAATAGTTTTCGACAACGCGGGCCGCTTAATTTCAAAATAATGGTATTTTTTTATGTAGTGTGCTATGTCATTTCTCGGGATCCATTCAACCGATTTAAGCCAAATTCGGTATATAGACAGTACATAATGTAAGCATTGAACTCATAAATGAATATTAGCATTACATTCGCCGATTACAGCATTGCATTCACTTATTGAGCTTTTAAGTAGTATATCGATAACCCCTCAACTGAATCTGGCCAAATTCGCCATGTATGTTGTACTATTGTGGAGTTTCAGTCACAAGTCAGGAACAAAGACAATTTCGTTGTAGAAAGATTAATCGACTTGGAAATATGTTACGAAAATTCAACTCGCGTCTCAAAAATTCGTATAAGAACTGAGCCATTTTACACCCTATAATACCGAATAGAAAATATTTCAATTTAAAATACATTTATAATATGCCTTGCAAAATTTAAAGACTATCAACAGGCTTGACATACAGGTACAAACTGAGGCCCAATATATTACGTCTTATTTAATGCCCAAAATGAATTTAAAATATTGACTTAAAATTACGTAAAGAATATTCATGAGGGCACGTGGGTGGAGTCTATCAAAGCCTCATGAAGATAGATGTACTAAAACGTTAAAGCATTAATTAAAAATCAAAGAGTTTCAGTAAAAATCTAAGTGTTTGCAAGTGTTTGCAGGTGGGTTACCACAAATCTTAGTAATTAAACGCCGCGAGCAGGTGCGGTCCCATTTACCAATTCAAACGGACAACTGTCTGGCAACTCGCACACAACTAGTCACAGCATATTTGACATTACAGTTATAAACGATTAAAATACACTAAATACACACGTGTTACTCTACTGGCATCCACACACATTTACCCTGTAAAGTTACACCAAACAGAATTTCGACTGGCTGACCAAAACCAAATTTGGGATGTAAGCGGAAAATTGCGCAACCCTATTTACTGTGAACTAGCCCAACATAATACCAATCAATGAAAACATTAAATACACAGAAACAGCAACCCACCTGCGAATTGCCCTACGGCCATCGTAGACAATTTACGTTAATATTATGATACCACAAAGTTGACAAACATGGCGATGACCCAAGTCGACGACGCCCAACCGTCGAGGCGGTCAGGAGCAGTGAGTGGCCGAACAGGAACAGGGGCAAAGTTCAAGGGACGGAGCCAAGGGCCCAGAAGAATGCCGAGCACCAGTTTAACATCGGTAGCCAATATGGCGGAACTCTCTACCGCACATGCGTGGGAAGGTGGGTCTCCAAAGAGCAGGGAAGGAGAAAGGAGCTGCATGAAGCCAAGACCGAACGTCGGCGTAGTGGTGAACTAATATCGATCGTTACTAGGCGCACACTCTGCACACTTTGCGATATATATTAGATCACGTAAGTATGTGCGACGTAAATTGATTGAGCATTTAATTTCAGAATAGCAGTCGTAAACATATTTTATGTTTTTAGGTATATACACTGAAGAGCCAAAAAAAACTGGTATAGGCGTGCGTATGCAAATAACAGAAGCATGGAACCAATCAGAGTAACGCGATGAGGTCGGCAGCGCCTATATAAGACAACAAGATTCTGACAAAGTTGCTAGATCGGTTACTGCTGCTACAATGGCAGGTTATCAAGATTTAAGTGAGTTTGAACGTGGTGCTATAGTCGGCGCACGAGAGATGTGACATAGCATCTCCGAGGTAGCGATAACATTTGGATGTTCGCGTACGACCATTTCACGAGTGTGCCGTGAATATCGGGAATCCGGTAAAACATCGCATCTTCGACATCGCTGAAGCCTGAAAAATATCGTGAAAGAACGGGACAAACGACGACTGACGAGAATCATTAAACGTGACAGACGCGCAACCCTTTCTCAAATTGGCGCAGATTTCAATGCCTCCTGCATACCTTCAGACATTAGTCGAGTCCATGCCACGTCGTCTTGCGGCACTTCTGCGTGCTCGCGGGGACCCTAACACGATATTAAGGCAGGTGTACCAGTTTTTTTTTGGCTCTTCAGTGTATCTGCATCCATGTAGAGGATTGCAGGCTCAGTATCGGTAAGTTTTTGTTACTCTCGATTTTGAAATCAATTTAACACGTTGCTATGTCCGAGATTTCTATATGACCGTGCACGCGCGTACGACCGGCCGCAGAGACCATGTTCCTAAACAAACAAACAAATCTCATCAGCAAGCTGTAATTTCACTGTTTTACGAGAATGAAGCAACGCGAGCCTGGGTAGCGTTTATTTCAGCAGCATTGTTATTGACATTCGCGTTAACACCGGAACGTTCTAAATTTAAAATGCGTGGTGACACTCTGCGATGTGATCCCGCGTTTCTACGACGTTTAAAACAGGCTACTCACTGTTTTGTTTATGAACCGCCTGAAAAAGTATTAATAAAGACGCGAGGTTTCCGCAGCAAAGTCTCGTTGAGGCACATCAATAAGCAGTTCCGGATGAAATTTCTCAAGCACAATTAAAAACGGTAACATCGATCTCGCTGCTTTTGAGTTTGACATCGAAACTATTATCGCAACACGGTTTTGTTAGCCTCCTTTCCACATACAGATGACTCTTCGCCATCTAAGACACTTGATCAAAGACAAAACAGCGACTTCTAGTAGCCAATCAAATGGCGATGGTAGTTTACAAGAGTGCTGAGGATTAGTACTTTCAAGTCGGCTAAGGTTTGTCGGTACATTCACTATTACTGTGATTTTTGTTTCCCATCTTCGGATACCATATGAACTCTCTCATTGTAATTTCGTTCCCATGACAAGCCAATGTACGCATTTATATTTTGTATTTATTAGACGTTTGGAGTGAGGCTCTTCATTGCTAACCTGGAGTAGCTATGCCCGGAACGGTCCGTATTCTTGCACAATGTGTCCATGTGTGTAAACATGTTGACCTACGCGAGTTCTCTTTTCCTCTTTTTAGCTATCTATCCATCTATCTCTTAGTTTATTTATAGCTATGACTTGAACAAATGCCTTGTCCTCCCCCTTTTCGTGTTCTCGTGTCTTCTTTTTTTTTTTCTTATCGACTCTCCGAGGCCGGGGTCACAAAATCGTCTTCTTAGAACCATCCGGTCCTGGGTTAAAATGTCGAACAGCCCTCGTTCTGTTTTCTCTTTTTTAGAGTAGATTTTATGTTAAACACTCCAAAACACTTTAAACACTCCACTTCCCTCCGCCTGTTTTAGCCAACAGCTGCAAACGAGAGGAGCTACTGAACAACAATAACAAAATCGTCGACGTCTGCTGACGCTACATAGCTTTGGGAAACAGTAGTTATGGTGGAGTCCCGTTAACCATCACTAATTGGGACTTGCTCGCATTTCCAGATTTTTCGGANAATTTTCGGATTGACGGAACTCCTTCCTGTAATGCAGTAGCGAGTAGCAAACGTGTAGTTTCCTTTAACATACAACAAGTTAATGAGAGTGTTTACTCGCGCGTATGTCAGAGTGATCGCGGGCGGTGACAAGCCGAACTAAAAGCGCTACTACCTGGGTACAGAGTCATTGCAAATTCACATTAAGTTCTCTCGATTTGTTTCAGTACACGTCTAAGCAGTTCTTAAGTGCTGAGTAATTTTTTTGCAAAAACTTTTTTTTTTTGTTTCAAAATGGTTAGCAAACGTAAGCATACTTCATGTGCCTTTGTAGATAAACTAGAAGTTGTGAAGCATCACTATTAGTCATTATAGGGACGCTGCCAATGTTGAACATTGTAGCTTTCCTGTACTCTATTATTATATAATATTATTTATTAAAGAGAATAATTTCCTATGAACGCCACGGTTAGTTTATGTAAATGGCATACAAAAGATACTAATACATGGCGGTACATTGTACATTGTAAATGACATGCTAAGAGGTCACAAAGACATTTTGACAATAAAGGATGAAGCATAGGGCAAATATATAATCAGGTATAACATTACATATAAATTTCTTCAAATCTGTGATACGTTTCGTAAGTTGGGGATGCAGATTTTGTTGTAGTGGTATCAGACAACTCCCATTGGTTGATATTACTATATAAATATAATCAGTGCAAGTAAACTCAGACAGAGCTCAGAATAACAAGTTAAAATAAAGCATAGTAGCATGATAATACACTAGGCGATATTCAAGAAATTATTAAAATGCAAAAATTAACAACAACTGGTTTTTGTTTATGATTTTTTTTTCTCGCACACATTCGTTTGTATTAACCGTATTTTCAGAACAGCAAAGTTCGTATTAGCGGAACTTCACTGTATGAGTGTTTGTGGGTTAATTGAGTATTTTTGAAGCCTTGCTTAGGATCTACTTCTCTGTTCAGTTTATATTATTTCGCGATTTACAATACGTAGTACAGCCAGTGGGTTCCTGGACGCCGTGGTGCGTGGCTGCATACACTCGCGGCGCCAGTCTACAAACTAAGTGACTGTGGTAGTATTAACACTGCCGTGGTCTCGCACTGTGCGTCAATCAAGTGAAACTGCCTGAAACTGTTGGGAACACAAATGTAGCACTGATGTACTTCTGCTATTTTAACACTCGAATGTTTCTATAAACCGAGAAGGTTATTTGCGTTACTGCTCAGTAATAACATGTACATATATACTTCATCCTGTGCGACAACCATGGTAGACGAACGGTTAGAATCAGGATCTGATCTGTTTTTTTATTAGAGTTCAAACACCGCTCAGTTGCCAAATAGTATGTATTCATTTTTTACACTGTGAAACGCCTTCATAACGAAAGTAAAACTCTTTTATATAATCCTTCTTAATAAATCGGAAATACAAAAAAAAACTAACTATAGGCTGTTCAAGGTATAGTGAGCACTTTTGAGGCCCTAGTTACTTTTTCCTTTCAGTCATTTCTTAATCTTGACCCACCTTTTTAAATAAATATTGCAAAGTAAGTAATAAACACTGTTTTTATACCCCATCGCACTCTGAAGTTTACGTCTAAGGCTAAAGTAAAGTGTATTTATTGACTATTATTCCAAATGAGAGGGCATTCAAAAGTGCTCACTTTACCGTGAATAGCCTATCGCAAATTTACGGGTCGGTCCCGTGCGGAGAGTCCGTTATCGAACAAAACGTAGGCCCCGTAATTTTAGGAAAATTTGGGGATAACTTTTTACCAGTGCTTATACGTGATTTCAAGGATTCTTTAACAGTGCGGCAGCCTCGTGTTAACACATCGACCCTGAATGGGTTGAGACATACCAATGAATATTTTCATTTGTTTATTTCAATTTAAGTATCGCACAGNTTTTCTTTTTTTTTTTGTTCGCTTTTAGTTTCGCCTGCAAATGTATCGAGCCTTTTATCTCATTTTTCTCCCGGACGTGCGTGCCGCTCGATTCGAACGTTATAAACAAACGCGAGAAGTAATTGCGCGGTGCGGTGGGCCGTGTTATCGATCCTCGCCGTGCGCGGCGTGCGTGACCAGTCGGCGTAACTCTGTGACGTGACGAAAATGTCGTCCGGCGTCGTCCTTGCCTGTCACGAATGTTCTTTAAAAAAAAATAAAAAAAAGTTACGGCGTATGTGCTGTCTCAGTTACTTACGGCGACTTCGTGACTATCCAGTAACAATTAAAGAGCCCCCCTCTCCCCCCGACCAACACACGCCCCGCTGATACTGTTACCATTCAAGAAAAGCGTAACTGAATAATAATAATTCTTATTCTGTGGTAATTAACCTTAATGATGAGGATAAATTATAGACTCGTCGGAAAACACGAACATTGAATTA
>NQII01000320.1:759292-774605 GCA_002778355.1 Clitarchus hookeri | reverse complement strand
GGTAGTGTGTGTTTTCCAGAAGGAAAATAACGGAAATATGTTTTATTTCCATTTGCTCTTGCGTTCATCGGAACGTAACTTATACCGCATCGCAGTCGATAGCATTAAGGAGAAATGAAATATCTTGAAAAATTCTGTCACCGATCATTATATGACGCATGAAGAAATTTTTCTCCAAATTTTAGTTTGTTTTTTTTATCACAAGGAAAATGTATTTTTTACGGCCTGTATAAGTACATACATGCCGAAGACAAATTCGATCAATTGTTTGCCTCGAGCTAGGAAAGTAGGTAAACCACCATTGCTACGGTTTAAACCGGCGCAAAACATTGGATGAATGAAAGTTTCCCTGTGCAAGCTTATTTAACTGCAATAGTGATTGCGCTAATAAGTGTTTATACAGTTAAAACCAACATAAATGTAGCAAACCGTATTTCGATCTGTGAAGTAACACGCGTGAACAATCGATTCTTTTTGGTCGAGGTTAGTAACATTACGTGAGAATGAGTTCANCCGCATCGCAGTCGATAGCATTAAGGAGAAATGAAATATCTTGAAAAATTCTGTCACCGATCATTATATGACGCATAAAGAAATTTGTCTCCAAATTTTAGTTTTTTTTATCACAACGAAAATGTATTTTTTACGGCCTGTATAGGTACATACATGCCGAAGACAAATTCGAAAAATAGTTTGCCTCGAGCTAGGAAAGTAGGTAAACCACCATTGCTACGGTTTAAACCGGCGCAAAACATTGGATGAATGAAAGTTTCCCTGTGCAAGCTTATTTAACTGCAATAGTGATTGCGCTAATAAGTGTTTATACAGTTAAAACCAACATAAATGTAGCAAACCGTATTTTGATCTGTGAAGTAACACGCGTGAACAATCGATTCTTTTTGGTCGAGGTTAGTAACATTACGTGAGAATGAGTTCANCGATCTGTGAAGTAACACGCGTGAACAATCGATTCTTTTTGGTCGAGGTTAGTAACATTACGTGAGAATGAGTTCACCTTAAAGCTTACTTTTCTGTTCGCAACAAGTATTCTGTTACATGTCAGTAAACAGCCACAGAAACAGGTGGTTTGGATGGAAATTTCTTAAGAATATCACTATTCAATAATATGGTCTTACGCCTTTTGTTTGCAGTGTAGCGTTCTTTTACATACTGTAGGCGTCGTATTACGTTCAAAATAACTATTTGAAAAACAAAACACGTGCGTCTATTCTGTACACTTGCTGAAATAAAAATACATGTCAAAAACTTTGGCGAAACGAAAATATGAAAACATGTTATATGAGCGTAGTCCCGGAAACGCTTCATTTCCTAATTAAAACAACTCACCTCCACAACTCAGTTTACCTTAATGGTACATGTGCAGGATTTGTGTGTGTGTGGAATGTCAACATTTCTATCGCGTGCATAGTACACTACCCACTGCATATGCAGCAAACATATGATCAGTCATAACGGATAGTAGCCATACATTTGCAATAAAAAAAACTACCCTTAATCTAGCGACCCGCCCATTCTGACATGTTCAAGAAGAACAGCTGTTCGTGAATAAGGTAGGTCAATACTGTACGGTGCATATTAATTAGTTCAGTTTTGCTTGTTCCCCTCTCCCCGTGATTTACGCTTGTGAGCGTTAAGAGGAGGGGGCTTACAAAAANGTGGGCGTTAAGAGGAGGGGGCTTACAAAAAAAATTAAACATCTTATATCTTCTTAAGAATAATCAGAAAAAATTACTATTAATTTATAGTTACTGCGAAAAAAAAATATCATTGTTAAAATGCAGTAAGCACGCCCTGTAGCCTCACTTACTGTCGACGACTAACTGGAAGATTAGGGCTGCCAACTCTTGTAAACAGCTTGTTGTGGCATCAAGATTGCCAACTGTGGTCTTGNAAAAATTAAACATCTTATATCTTCTTAAGAATAATCAGAAAAAATTACTATTAATTTATAGTTACTGCGAAAAAAAATATCATTGTTAAAATGCAGTAAGCACGCCCTGTAGCCTCACTTACTGTCGACGACTAACTGGAAGATTAGGGCTGCCAACTCTTGTAAACAGCTTGTTGTGGCATCAAGATTGCCAACTGTGGTCTTGATGACGTCACTGTCGTCAGCAGCGAATGAAATTGTAAAGTGATTCCCACAATTACCCTCACACAAAAAATGTGTACACAATTTGCACATCTCCAAACGTCCGTACCCGCGCGCGCCAGTATCTTACAGAGGATTTGAACCCATACCCTCTCGCACCGCAGATTAGTTTTCCAATAAACTAGGCCGCCTCGAATATCAGTTGCCTTTGCCTTCAATATTCAAAATCAACGCCGCTTAACCTATCTATCCTCAAGTGTTTTTTGTATTTGTTATGGTAAACCTGTCTACAATTTTTTTTTTCAAATCTGAACTTGCTGTGCTAGGACCTTNGCCTTCAATATTCAAAATCAACGCCGCTTAACCTATCTATCCTCAAGTGTTTTTTGTATTTGTTATGGTAAACCTGTCTACAATTTTTTTTTTTTCAAATCTGAACTTGCTGTGCTAGGACCTCAGTTAATTTTTTTTTGCGTGAAACGAAACTATGCTTCTTATAAGAATCCATTACATCGATTATATCAAAAGCTTGGTGTTAAAATATATGTAGAATTTGTAAATATTTTCTAAAATTAAGATTATCAACTTGAAATTAGCTAAAACCTTTCATGTCAATCACTGTGTGTAGCAAAGACGTCGAAGCGGTGTGCGAAAGGTTAAGAAAAAGGAGAGAAAGAGAGAGACTAAATTATTTGGAATTTTTAATAAGGTTCTAATATTTACGTTTCCGGAAGAAAATTATCTACTAATATTTGTCCAACCATTATAAAAAATTATTCGTTGTTTGTATTACGAGCTAATTTCTTGCAAAATGAAAGTTTTAATCCTCTTGGCGGTTTGTTTTACTCAGAATGTTTGTTTAAAATGTTTTGGGTTCAGTAACCGTAACGATTGTTGTTAGTCCACTTCGATCGCTAAATATTAGGCGTGCAAAGTTTTGAGAGGTTTCGAGATGAAAAGAATATTCCTAGCTACAAACTCGTCCACAAATTCTGTACGTATTTTACTTTTCGTATAATGTACGTTTCGTTGTCGAAGAGCGAACCCCCCGACATCAAAAGAAACGAGAAAGAAGCTCTTAAACTTTTATTTATTCTTCTTTATAGCCGGCGTGTCTTTATGTCATTATGTTAAATAAGGTCCGACGGCTGCTGTAACTTCTGATAAAGCGTGTAAAGAGAGGGAGAGCACAAAGAGGACGCAAACGAGCTTAATAAAGCGACAGAGTAAGCAAAGTAAGGGAGTGCGACACTTGATTGGATGGAGTTCCGTAACTTTTCACCGTGGTCCATTTTCTTGGGAACAAACCCTGCGCGAAAACTCATTCTCATGGCTACTAATACGTAAACTTTTCTTTTAGATAAACGTTCAACGACTCTTATTTTAAGTTTTCCTCGTTTCATGCGCCGCTTTCCAAAAACGATAATATTGGAAATATGGATCCATAAAGTGGTTTAAAAGCAGGCTGTTCGGTGTTCCATTCGAGTTTCCCTGTCTCGTCATTGATGGCAAACGAACTGAACACAAGTTCACTACAGCCCATTCACGGTTACTTCTAACTTTTCTGAAGCCCTGCTAAAGTTATAATTTAAGGATATTAATCCGCGTCATACAAACATAGCTTAACCAAGTCTAGAAAATTACGCCAAAGGGACAACGCACCGGATTCGTGCGCACTCAGTCTAGCAATATTTTGCAGAACTATTTCTTACTAGGCATTACCAACAAACCTATTTTCTCTGTTTTTATTCATATTATTTTCAATGAAATATTACAATTTATAGATTAAATGTAAATTAAACTCCTACTAAACACAAAAAAAGTAATTTTATAGAATGTTTTGATAACAAAATTATAAAACACTTGTGATATACTATAACATAGTTATAAAACAAGCAAACACGTAATGCAAGAGGTGATTTTTCAAAGGTTTAATTCAACAAGAGTGAAGAAACCGGGAGTGGACTAAATAGCCAGGATTCAAGGGCGAAGTGAGTCTAAAAACGAAATTAGGGGAAGCAAAGATTAATCCGCTCGTGCTTTTGAAACGCCAACACTTCTAAACCGTATTCCATAAATTTAACTTGAATAAGCGGTATAATCTATCAGTGAAAATCAACCAAACTGCAAACAAGACTATAAGATGGCACTATGAAACTGATGTGCTACATCTCACAGTTAATTAAACGGCGGTTTATTATTGCATTCATCCTAGGGCGCACGGAATATATATAGAAAGACTTTTACGACTGGAATCTCTGGATGAAATTCCCTCTGCATAGCGAGTGACGCAGTACGGTATGCAAATAAAGCATATTTTATGTAATTGCAAGGAAATTTTTTATCTCAACGGTAAATCTTTTTCTCCCCTTCTAGTCCGCGTGTGTGTGTGTTTGCGTGTGTCGTGACTCCGCGAGAATATGTAAATGACATTTTTAAAGAAATTGCAAAAAAAATCGCGGACGGGGAAAAATGAGTTTTCTCGCAAACTTTTGGAAGGCCATGTGAATCTCTGAAACTGGGAAAAGACTTGAACCCAGTGAAGAAAGTTTCTTCGCATCCCAAGGACTTCGTTCAGGCAAATCTGCACTGTTTAGCAAAAGAGGTTTTCAGCATTTCTATCTGTGACACAGTACAATGCACGCGAGTTATTCCTATACAAAGATTACACATTTCTTCTCAAACTCACATCGGCTCTCAAGACCTCGCTGTTAAGAGCCGCCCAAATCTCTTCATTCACTCACTTATTCTCAAACTCATTAAACGGTCAACACTGAACAACTATCAAACATTATCAATTTTCACGTGTATTAAATGTAAAAAAAAATACAGTGATTATTATACTTGAAATGTGACTTGTAACAGTGTACAAATTTTCGTGGCCCAAAGTTGAAAATACGCAGGTCAAAACTAGCACATATTTTCAAAGGTTTTTGCTCTCTTCTAAAAAAGTTGAAATAAGATCTGAGATCGTCTTTTTAAAAGATAAACGCTTGCGCAAACCAACACACGCACTTCCCACGACACTGAGATTCTTGTCTAATAGTTTTAGCTTTTCATTTATTATTTCTCTAACCAATTATATTGCTTATACTCTCTGAACAGGCCAAGGCTTCGGACATAATGGACGTTTTTATATTTATTAAATTAACACTAAAATGAAATTTTAGACTTTATTAAAAATATGAAAGCTTAATGTATCCTAACAGACCCGTTAGTTACAAGCGCACACTGTTAACATTAGTGAAAACATACCAAAAACCACAGTAAAATAATTATTATCTTTTTCATAATAAACCCCAGAACTAATTCTCTCTTTCTAAGAAAGATCACGCCACTCCCCGCCATTTGGGATTTACGTAATTTTCGCAACAGCCTGCGTTACAAAGTTTGTAGTACGTTTTACGAATCGACAGAGCGTAATGCATTGCTTTGTATAGTTTATCAAGTCCATATTGTTTAACTACCATTGCTTGTATCATATCTGTAATCGTTCACTACAAAAAAGCATTTATTTCTCTCCGACAGGGGACCACGGTGGCTGAGCGGTTAGCCTGCTCGCCTCCCACAGAATTGAACTGAGTTCACTCCCTGGCCGGGTCACTCTCGGATTTTCGCAAGTGGGAATCGTGCCGGACGATGCCACTGGTCGGCGTGCTTTCTCGGGGATCTCCGNGGTCGGCGTGTTTTCTCGGGGATCTCCGGTTCCCCTCACCCTTTCATTCCGGTTCTGCTCCATGCTCACCTCAATCACCCTCATCGGCTCTCTAGACCTCGCTGTTAAGAGCCGCCCAAATCTCTTCACTCACTCTCTCTCTCTCTCCGACAGTTACTAGTAAGAAATCAAAGAAGCTCTAAGAATTCAGTAAAGCTTGGGAAGCCATTGTTTGTGCAGTGTCGTTCGACAAATCCCACTAAACCTTTTTTAATGTGTAACTTATTGCGAATAACGTATGAATAAAAAATAACGTTTCTGGTCCCCTTTAATAAAATTTACACAGTAAAATTGTTGACAGTCTACATTGCTGTTCACGGTAAAGTGGGCACTTCTGAAATCCCTGCTTGAGATATACTTTTATCCACATCTTGTATCTCTCCGCGGTATGTAAAATTTACATTGCGATGTACCTAATCACTTTATTAATGCGCCAGTCAAGTGGAAACGTGAAATTGTTAGGAACCTAACTGTGATACTAATATGCCAATTCGTTCTCTAAAGCGTATAAAAATTACCGACCTGATTTGATATAAATTAAAACATTACCATCACAATACGTTACAACTAAAAACTACTTTACTTAATTCACTGCCAACTTCAACGGGACCCTGCATTTCAGTGTGCACGGTTGCATACATGCAGTTAACGGGCAGTGATTGTGTTTAAAATATTGATTTTGAAAGTGCTCACCATGCCGTGAACAGCCTACACTCGCCAAACTCGTCCCATGGACTGATCATGGTCCCTCATTGACCTCGGAACACCACGAACATTCCCTGCAGCCGTACCACGCCAAGACCAGAAGGGTTGGTCCCCTCCTCAAGACAAATAATTAAATTGATAATAGAGTTTCCACCCAACACTGAAATATCTGTACTGAGTAAAACTCTTTGGAGTAGATGGAAGGCTGCCAAGCTAAGCTGTGTTTTCCTACAGTTCAACATTCTTCCCTTCCCAAGCCAGAGTGTCTTTGCTTCCCAAAACAGAGTCTTCCGTACAATCTCTCCATACTCGAGATGTTTGAAGGTCGGAGATAACTCATAAACTTACCCTACGAATACATCATGACTGCGTGCAGCTTACCCATCGGATAGCCCGTTCTTTTTTTTATTCCAGGAAAGAAAACCACAGCAGACAATACAACATTTAATAGTTGTACTACAAAGCCAAAATACTATTTGGTTAACTGTTTATTAAAATTTTTTAATTTGTCAACACTGATCTCTTAGTTTTTATGATCGAGGAAAATACTTTACACGAACTTTTACAGAGAGTAAGAAAAATTAATCTTATTACTTTAAAATTTAAATGCATTAGTGCGTATGTGTTTTCTTTATAACAATCCACAGGTTGGGCCCTCCCAGACAATAAACCCGCCTACGCTACTCACGCAGGCACGCCGCTGGTTCCACGACACTATGTTCGCCGACCATCGTGTAAAGTGATCACTTTCAATACCAACCTTGTAAAAAAAAAGACTGCTCATAACTACGTGTATACTATATTAAAGGCTATTCACGACAAACCGAACAATTTTGAATTCAACCTTTGAAAAATGTCACTGTCCCTACCAACACACATTTTAACGTGCACACTGAGTGACATGCGCCCAGTAAAGTTGGTAACAATGGAGGGGAAGTAGTTCCCATGTCTGAATGTTGAATTGGCATTGTTAGGTAAATGTATGTGAAAACTGAAATGATCTATAATGGTTTGATTTTTTTATATACAGCGTGTTTTCGAAAAACACCAACAAACTCTGGCAGGTTATTCTTGACGACAAAATAATAATAAAACATATGTACCACTTTTTACCTAAAATGACTTTTAAGAGAGTTACGCGCCCCTAAATGCCACGGCTTTGAATGTAATGGAGTTAAAAATATCAGGAACCACTCACGATTAAGCAACAAACCGGTGAATAGTGTTGTTTAGAACGGGGATCTTACACGTGTACAAATGCGGTTGGTAATATCATCCCCCGTCATCATGCTACTGGGGGGTTCCCACCCTCTTTTTGCAGGTAAAACGTGAAAAGTAAGCTGTGAGCTATGTGTTGAGATGCCAAATTAATCAGCACATCTTAACCGTCAAAAATGGTCGTCTTGTTGGAATACATTCAGGTGAAACGTTTCCGCGAAATCCTTTCTGGAAGTACGCATGCAAAACAGAAGAGTGCGTGGCCTGCGAGGTAGGCAACACGCAATACACGGTGGCAACCCCTATTTTAATAATCACTTTAGGGGAAAATGATACAGACATTTTCATCTTATTTTTTTGTCAGGAATAACCTGCCGGAGTTTGTCGCTGTTGTTAGGAAACATCTCGTATATCTAAGTGTAAAAATTACAAGATTTGTAAAAAACATTTACTTTTATAACAATTTCTGAGTTTCCCTTGACCGATACCTGAATAAAGTGATCAGGCCATGGCAATGTGAATTTTACATATGGCGGAAGAATAAACAATGTTTATGCACGTATATCTTAAACATGGCTTTCAAAAGTGCTCAGTTCACCGTCAACAATCTATAGTTTAGCTAGCAGCAAATTGATNAAGAATAAACAATGTTTATGCACGTATATCTTAAACATGGCTTTCAAAAGTGCTCAGTTCACCGTCAACAATCTATATTTTAGCTAGCAGCAAATTTATAAAAAAAAAAAATAGTTCTTACCACTTGACATATCGCAAGTGTAATTTTTTTATTTATGGCCCCCAAAGTTGGTTTTTCTTATTTGTATACACATTTTGAGTATAACTTTGGGTGTTAGTAAATGATTTACATAACTGACAATTCCAGAGTTTCACTTGGATCGCTCATAAATAAAGCACTTAGGCTTACAGAGCAGGATACAAAACGATAAGTAAAAGTAGATATCCCAAGAAGGGCTTTCAAAAGCGCTCAGTTAATCGAAAACACTCTACACTTATATCATCCTCAGTGCATCGAAGTCCGCTGCACTCTGCCACCTCAACGCACGTTTCTTCCTAATCTACTCTATTTCTATGTATTTAGTCTACGTCTGGGGTAGGGACGGGAGTTGATCGCGTCTCAGGGCTGAGTTTCACACGCCTAAAAGGAAGGTATGCCATGCAGAGGAGGCGTGCATCGCGGGAGAGAGGGATTGGACAGCCACGACCGCCGTTTAGGGCCATGACGGCTTCCCTGAGTGTATCTATAGCTGAGGCTATGGCTAAGAAGCGGGGGGAGGGAAAACCGGCATAGGCACCGTAAAACCCTCTCTCGACAGGAAATCAGTTTAAAACTCTTTTGATCTTTTGAGCAAAAAAACTGGTATAGGCGTGCGTATGCAAATAAAAGATGCATGGAACCAATCAGAGTAACGCGATGCGGTCGGCAGCGTCTATATAAGACAACAAGCGTCTGGCAAAGTTGCTAGATCTGTTACTGCTGCTACAATGGCAGGTTATCAAGATTTAAGTAAGTTTGAACGTGGTGCTATAGTCGGTGCACGAGAGATGGGACATAGCATCTCCGAGGTAGCGATAAAATTTTGATTTTCGCGTACGACCATTTCACGAGTGTACCGCGAATGTCGGGAATCCGGTAAAACATCAAATATTCGACATCGCTGCGGCCGGAAAAAGATCGTGAACGAACGGGCCAAACAACGACTGACGAGAATCATTAAACGTGACAGACGTGCAACCCTTCCTCAAATTGGCGCAGATTTCAATTACTCCTGCATGCCTTCAGACATTAGTCGAGTCCATGCCACGTCGTCTTGCGGGACTTCTGCGTGCTCGCGGGGGCCCTACACGATATTAGGCAGGTGTGCCACTTTTTTTGGCTCTTCAGTGTAGTACAGGAAACTGAGGTTGTGGAGACCATGCTCCTTGTGATTAGCAAGTGCTAGAAAACTAGAATTGTGGGCATTGGCACCCCTGGGGTGACCATTGAATGAGTGAGTTAAGAGTGAAGAGATTTGAGCGGCTCTTAACATCGAAGTCTCGACAGCCGATGAGGGTGAAGTGAGGTGATTATGGAGCAGCGCCGGAATGCAAGGGCGATGGAAACGGGAGAGCCCCGAGAAAACTTGCCGACCGGTGGCATCGTCCGGCACGATTCCCACGTGCGAAAATCCGGGAATCAACCCAGCCGGGAATCGAACGCGGTTCGCCTGGATGGAAGGCGAGTAGTCTGACCACTACACCACCGCGGTCCCTCTGCAAGAATACAGTTACGTGACGCTGACAGCTGATTTCATTACCATAACATTTTGCCTTTGTTAAAACATTTGACTAGTCTATTTCATTAACTACGTTTAACGGCTCTTACGTACATTTTGTTGCGCAGCTTGCGTAGTTATAACGTTTGCTCCTATTTTATTTATTTCTAGCTTTATATTTATTACTGCAAGATCATTTCATGAAAATTTTTGCTGATTATTAATTATAAATAAGATTGCCTCGCTCATTTTATATATCGCAGTTGCTAATTCAGAAGCTGACTCTCTGATAGTCACAAAAGTAACAAACTCTCATAGCAATCACGCATTTTTATAATGCCCGTGCTCCCCATNCCCACTAACAAAACAAATATAAAAAAACTCTATGCCAGTTTTGTTTCGTGAGGGATTATCCTTCGGAGCGCCTTCCATTGTTCACCACCAATGAACCTTTCGTGTACCGGACTGGCAATTAGCAACTAAAAACTGTAAAAAAAAAATTTTTTTTACCCAAGCGCATTATTATTACTTATAAAAATGGTTATCAAGTAATGAAGTGTCATTGGCAACCCTCCCACCTAACCACTATTTTTTGTAGTTCATAGCTGCTATTTGATATAGTTTATTTTATCATCTTACGTTTCGTTTTTAATTATATTTCGTTTATTTCACTTTAGCTGGTTTTTTTTTATGAGTTTCTCAAGGACAAAGTTCTCAATGATATCACTGGAATCCATTTCCTGCGCGATATCCCTTTTTGTGCAAATAAGCATAAGTCTATTTAGCTTTCCTTCTTTTAAAGACGATCGTTTTTTTTTTGTTTTTTTTTCGTTCTTATTTCTTTTAAGAGCTGAAAATTATTTTTGCTAATCTAGATATTACTCGCAGCAATTGATACACCAAACTTGTAAAAATTGGTTTTTAAAACAGTCTTTGGCATTAATTCATTCAAAGGAAAACTATTAAAATTGTTAAAATTTATTGAATATTATAAATTTTACTTTACACCTTATTCACTTAATTNTGGTGCGTCCCTGGGTTCGGGCCCACATAACAAAGAAGGCCTGATAGAAACAGAGGCTAGAGAATTCACTAGACATGTGCTCGACCGTTGGTTTAAGGTTATTTAGGAACCAAGTTAGGATGTGGTAGCGTGTAACCTGGCTCGTTTGTTGTAAGCGCCGTTTATGTAAGTCTCCCTCTGGGCGCAGGAGTAAGGCCAGTATTAACTGACAATATATCGGCTGCCGTATCCTTTCCTCTGCAGGCTTCTACGACGGCCTGGTGTTGGGTCCCGTCTGCGGCGCGAGCCAGCATGGAAGTTTCCTGCAAAGTCCCTGTGCCACCATAGGAAGGGCAGAATGCTTAAGAACACACAAGCGAAATACGGTTGCGATTACTTTGATGTGGGCCTTTAGTCTATTTGCAGTTTCTTCACACGTTTTGAATCAAGTCCTTTGAAAAAACAACCTCTTGTATTATGTGTTTGGTTATTTTCCTAAATACGTCATATATCAAAAGCCGTTTGTACTTCCGTTAACATCAAAGTATATAACGTTTGGTTATATTGAATACTTTTTATCTATTAATTACAATTTTTCTTTTACATTAAATATTAATAAAACAGATAGAAAATGGGTTTGTTGGTAACGCCTAGTAAGAAATAGTTACCATGCAAATGATCATTAAACCAACTGCTCACAAATGCGGTGCGTTATTCCTTAAGTGCGATTTTCTAGACTTAACGAACCTTTGTTTGCGTGTGGTGGAGGAATAGCGTGGGAAGTACAACTTCAGCAGGGCTTCATAAAAGTTGTACGTAATCGTGAAAAGGCTATAGCTTAAATGGCCTGGTCCAGAAGGTTCTTTGCACCTCGAGTCACGCCGATGGAAGTGATGACCAGAAAATTCGCGCAAGGCTCACAATTCGTCGACTCTTCCAGCAGGCGTAGTGACATCAACCTCGCAGGGGATGACGGTTGTGAGGACCCCTTCCCCTCCTCCGGACACCGATGACGTCATCTTGGTGAAGGATAGCCGCTAGGCCTGTCCGGGGGAAATGTGCGGAATTGAAACAGCCTGCGCGATGACGTGTCCACGCGTGACAATATTTTACTGTTCACGGTAATTCATACTACAAATATACGTAAAAACAAAAGAAAATAGTTTTGGCGGCTATTTATTGGAAATTACACTTTAGATGAGACGTTAATACGTACAGCTATTTTGTTGTAATTTTCTGCCAACATTACTTCAGTAAACATGACAGTAAAAGTTTATTTTAAATAATATGCACTAACAGTAGGACATCATTTCGAACTTCGCAATAAACCGCCACCAAAGCAAAATGCACAGGACAACCATCATGCTGAAACCACATATCACGACGTATGTCGAGCGGAATGTCTTCCATAAGTGCCGGTAAGGTCTCTCTGAGGAAATGGGCTTACGTACAGCCGGTCATAGTCCCTTCAATGAGGTATGGCCCTCTGACGTAGTCTACAACGATTCCACACCACACGTTCACTTTCCACTGTCGCTGGTGCTCCACGTGCCGGACCCAACCCGCATTCTCCGTCGCCCAGTAGTGAATATTTCGTACATTTACGCGCCCGTGGTTTGTGAAGTTCGCTTCATCGGTAAATAGTATATTCTTCAGGAAATTGCGGCCATCCCTTACAGACATCAGAACAAACCTACAAAACTGAACACGCTGCTGTAATGCCTGATGAAGAGCCACATGGTATGGATGGAATTTCCGTTGGCGCAGTATCCGTAACACACTTGTGTTACTTATTCCTACGAACCTGGAAAGTTCTCGCGTACCCATGTGGAAGTTTGCATCGACACGTGCCAACACATCGTGTTGATGCGTCTCGCCTGTAGCAGTCTTTCGTCGCACTCGTGTTGTGGAATTCCAATCACCTCGTGACAAGAGACGTGTGCAAATTCTTCGTAAAGTTTGCCGTGAGATGGTTTGCCGTGATTAGGGTACCTTTCACCATACATTTGGACAGCTTGCTTGGCATTTCTATCACACACCATAAATAAATAGAGCGTTCAGTTTTTCCTAATTTATGAACATTGCGTACGTACAGCCACACACTGCAATACCACTTACCATAACAGATTATGGGGACTGGTGCTGCGCTGCTATTAGGAAGTGGTCTCGCCAGGATGAGTCACGGTGCGTGTTGCTTGCTTACAGCTGTGAGGTACATGTCCACTGCCCTATGCTAACAGCCCACCTTACTTAATCATATTTGCACATTATTTCTTGGTGTTTCTCTGTTACTTTCCATTGCATATGCTATATCACTGAATTTCTCTTTGCACGTACTTTCAGATGCCGTTGAAATAAATGTATCTTTCCAGGGGAAAATCATATGTGGTTTAATTATTTATCTCCATACACGAGTTACGAATAGTAACTTTGCGGCAAATAACTTGCCCCCTTACGTAATTTCATTTAGCGAAAACCGCATTTCGTGATCTTCAACAGTTCTGGAAATTTTGGGGGTGTCCAGTTTGGGTTGAACTGTATATAGTAGAAAAAAAATTTTAATTCTAAGAAAAATCGGTACTTGAGTATTGGATCAGCTTCAATGACCAAATTTATGAATGAATAACTAAATGTAGATTTTCGGATATGAAAAAAGATTCATGTTGAAATATTTTGTAGTTTTCTTCAACCACAATGGACACAAATGAAAACCAGAAAGAAGTCACGATCTTATAACAATTACCAATATAAGATTTGGAATGAAGTGAAATATTTGACATTTAAATGTATCATATTATTTAATCATATGTCTTGGATTTCTGCATGACTACTTCAAACGGCGATACTCTATTTCAGAGTGAAAAAATTGTGATGATAGTATTACTGCAGATATGTCGGCAATTAACACTCTCTTAAAATATGTTTATGAACTATACGGTTATTGAAATCCTGAGCTCCTGAATTGTTTAGCAGGAACACAAAGTAAAAAGAGTGCACGTGGCGGGTTCCTATGACGTGGGCCACGCGGGGCTCTGATTGGCCACTGCATACTGCGAAATGTTCCCTATTGGCTGAGCTGCCAACTGGCGAGAAGGTAACCACGCGCTGATTGGTGAGACGGCACTCCAACATTTTGCTGGCCAGTGACGCCATTTTCCTGGCGTGTGCGACTGCAGTTCGTGGTGCACGCGGCTGCTTCACTTCTGTGTTCTTTAACTACTCCGTTGCCGGCAATAATCAGGCAGGTTCCTTAACACTACTTTTCAAGTTAAATGATCTGATCTCGGTAGGACCATTCTGGTTAAAAATTGTTCAAGCTGTTGAACATTTCCCTGTCTTATCACCTTCATTCCCCTCGCAGATTTTTCCATCACGATTTAATGTACTCAACTTCACGATAAAGCAATTTAAAAAAAAATTAATTTTCTTAAAGCAAGCATCATATTCCAAAATTATGTACTACACGCATTGCCCTATCTCTCTTTCCCCCTCTCTCTCTCTCTCTCTCTCTCTCTCTCTCTCAAGCATATCTCAATTACGTGAAGCTATATTAATTTCTCATCCTCTTCATATTATGAGCAGTAACTCAGTTTCTCGATCGCAATGTAATTATCTTCCTCATCTAGTCTTAATCAATTTTAAATAAGGGTCCTCGATATTTGTAACGTTACTTAAAACTCCATAAAATACTGGAGAGTTAATTTTAATGAATATACGTTTCAAGTCTGAGAGATCATAAAAAGTATATAATTATGTAACATCAATTTGTTCTTTAGTTTCAATTTCGTTCACAGTGCTGCTTGGTTTAAATTGTCTACTTCAAAAACAAAGTTTTGCTGTATCAATATTCTGCCTACGCTGATCTTAAAGAATGCTTGATACCAAAAATCATTGTTTTATTATTGTTTCTAGCACTAACCAGTTTGTAGACGTCAAGTGGAACATTAAGTAAAGGAAGTAACGTTTCCTTCAGTTTAATAGTTTTTGCGTAATCGTATACAAACTTCGGCAGTTTTCCCTGTTGTCATACAAATAAAGACCATTTAAAAAAATGACAGGAAAGTTGAAAGAGTTAAAATACTCTAAAATTTTGGATGTATTTAAAAGTTTTGAAAATTGTATATGTATATATATAATAATACACATTCATGCATAAACTTCGGTTTGTATAAGAAAATATGCTCAATACTCACAACAAATATATGTGTAAATATATAACATGTATGTACACTGGAGAGCCAAAAAAACTGGTACACCTGTTTAATATCGTGTAGCGCCCCCCCCCC
>NQII01000320.1:684932-759067 GCA_002778355.1 Clitarchus hookeri | reverse complement strand
GCGCCAATTTGAGAAAGGGTTGCGCGTCTGTCACGTTTAATGATTCTCGTCAGTCGTCGTTTGTCCCGTTATTTCACAATCTTTTTCCGGCCGCAGCGATGTCGAAGATGTGATGTTTTACCGGATTCCCGATATTCACGATACACTCGTGAAATGGTCGTACGCGAACATCCAAATGTTATCGCTATCTCGGAGATGCTATGTCCCATCTCTCGTGCAGCGACTATAACACCACGTTCAAACTCACTTAAATCTTGATAACCTGCCATTGTAGCAGCAGTAACCGATCTAGCACCTTTGCCAGACGCTTGTTGTCTTATATAGGCGCTGCCGACCGCATCGCGTTGCTCTGATTGGTTCCATACCTGTGTTGCACGCCTATGCTTTTTTTTTTTCTTTTTTTTTTCTCCTCGTCAGTGTATANCTCTGATTGGTTCCATACCTGTGTTGCACGCCTATGCTTTTTTTTTTTCTTTTTTTTTTCTCCTCGTCAGTGTATATCGAGTATATATAAGTCTTAGAATAGATGGTGACACTGCTTTAAAAAAATAAACTGTTAATTTCTGCAGGTGCGTTTTGAGACTTAAAAAATGGTAAATCTGTGGTTTTGACGTGGGGAATACTGAAATTGGGAAATACTTTTATTATAAATGGCATTACGTGTTACGTATCCAGACTGAACAGACGTGTTTGGTTGTTTCCTAAATAAGTCAAGTATCACAAGCGTTTAGATATTTTTATTTTTAAATTAAAGTACCTTATTTTTGGTTACATTAAAATTTGTTCTTAAATTTCACCTACACATTATGATATTTACTTTATAATTAATATGACTAATACAAAAGGAGTGATGGTGTTGGTAATGCCTTGTAAGAAATAGTTCTCACACAAAATAATATGAAAGTGAGTTCGCACGAATACAGTGCGTTGTCCTTTTGGTGTTATTTTCTTGACTTAGTTGAACTTTGTTTCTATGACGCAGAGGAATATCCTGAATGTATAACTTTAAAAGTATAAGACTATAATTAAAGGGACATGCCACTTTTGAAGCTGTAAATTTGACGCAGAGCGTAGTGGACGTGCGGTAGGCGACCTTGATGCTTCCAGAGTAAACAACCCTCTCGACCCATCTTTCTGTGCGTCCAAGTTTGTCTCTGGGCTTCGGTGGGAAAAATTGGTATAGGCTATTCACGGTCAATTGAGCACTTTTAAGAGCCCTCTCATTTGAAATAATAGTCGATTAATACTTTTTAATTTAACCTTAGACGTTAACTTCTAAGTGCGGTGGAATATACACACTGTGTTTATTACTTACTTTGCAATATTTATTTAAAAAGGTGGTTAAAGGATAAGAAATGCCTGAAAAGAAAAAGTAACTAGGGCCTCAAAATTGTTATTTTACCGTGAACAGCCCATATTCCCGAAGACTCCGGGCTTTTGTGGCCACTGTCAGTCCGGTTATCTTGGCTTCCGGGCTGGAGTGGCAGCTTCCCGGTACAACAAACTGACGTTTCACTGTGGACTGCAATAAACACCTTCAGGGTATCTCGAATTAGACTGAAAGCCATCTAACTACAGTCCTTTGACGGTTACTTCCAACTTTTCTGAAGCCCTGCTGAAGTTCTGCTCCCAGGATATTCCTCCGCCTCATGCAAACAAAGCTTAACTGAGTTTATAAAATTACACCAAAGGGGCAACGCACCGCATTCGTGCGCTTTCGGTGTAATAATATTTTGCATGAGAATTATTTCTTACTAGGCATTACCAACATGCCTATTTTCTCTCTGTTTTATTTATATTAATTATTTATAAAATGTTATAATTTACAGTTTAAATATAAGTAAAAGTCCAATTTAATAAATAATTAGGTATTTTTATATTAACACAAGTATAAAACGCTTGTGTCACGTGACGTATTAAAGAAAGCACCCAGCACGTCATACATAGCGCGGCTTTTCAAAGGTTTGATTCAAAAAGTGTTGACATGGGCTTGTCTAGGCCCCACAGTTGGTCGCCAAATTACAATGGCACTGTACCGCCACTGTGGAAGACAGGGTGGCTTATAGTGTCGTAGTTCATTCCTCCGAGCACAGACTATNAGTGTCGTAGTTCATTCCTCCGAGCACAGACTATTATAATGTGCCTTGAAGGTTGAGGGTATTGCAATAATGTAGTCGGTTGCTGTTTCATTTTGAAGGACGAATATATTGTCTCGAGTTTAAACAAGAACTACATACATCAACACTTCCGAGGTGTGGTACTGTAATAATTTGGTTACTCGGATTAACTGCTGACGACTTCGTGATGGAGGGGGGCTTCTCTGGACGGTGATTGTATACTTAAATCTTGCTGGTACGATGTCAGCTGTGAAGGGTGAGCTCCGGCGATGGGCGACCTTGGCAAGGCCGCAGGTGCTGCCGTCTCACTGGACTGCTGTTCTACTGACGTGGCCAGGATTCCGAACCCCTGACCTAACTCTCTGCTCGGCGATCTTCGACTGACTGCTCTCTCGAACTAACGTCTCTGGCGGTAATAATTCTCGGACTGNTGGCCGCACTGGCGCGGCTGGCCTAACTCTCTGCTCGGCGATCTTCAACTGACTGACTACTCTGAGCGGTAATAATCAACTGAGTCCCACTTCTCTCGTAAAGGGGTTTTTATGCACGTCAGCCTCCCTCCTTAAGTGTCGGCACGTGTCTCTATTATTAGGGGAGTGGGTAAGGTGGTAGAACGCAGAACAATGCCTTTCAAAACCCGTGCCCTGGTTCCTGAAGGTTTGGGGCGGGGGGGAAAGGTAGCACCTTGCCCCTAGCTTACTCTCGTCAGCTATTTGTTGGTGCGTGTTTTCTGAATTTAGGCGAACTGCGTTTCTATATCTCGTGAAACCTCTGCGCTCAACAGATCTCACGGGCTTGCTAGAGGCGTAGGGGGTGGGAGGGTGGTAGGGAAGGCCTAAGCCGCAGGACACATGTAACTGCGATACGCCACCTGCCTCGTGACACGTGTCGACTGAGAGGCGCTCGCAAAGGGGGTCAGCGAGGCTTCTATTCCAAAAGACGTCACACGTCAGTGTGAAGAAATCGCGAATAGACTATACGAGGGATAGGTAGGAGGAGTTGGTACTAGATCCGTGTCAGACCCTAGACCTATACATTTCTCCGCCGAACTCTCATATGCCCCTGAAGGCTGTGCTGCCACGAGACCGGGAACCGAGGTTCCCGTAATTTTTGTGGGTGGGATTACAAAATAATTTTCAGCGTCGTATGTCTGGTTGCTGTTACCTGCCATGCACTGAACTGGCCCGCGGCCTTCCTCTCGTCAACTCACCTCTATAGGACTTTCAGTGGTGACCATATCGTTTTGTGGTGTAATGATAAAAATAGAGCTATGCTGCATGTCCGTATTCTACGTTGAGTAGCCTGCATCGGAAATTCAATACCTATAGATGATTGTGAAACACTCGTGGTAGCCCTTTTTTCACTTTGAAAAAATACACTGTATACACGAAAATTTAAAATAGACACCAGTATTCGGACATGAAAAATTTCTTAAATTATATTCATAAGCATACGCAGCTCAAAAAAATTGAACAGTTTTTAAATGATTACGATACGATTGAACTTCTGCGCTATGTTTGGGGGCCTAGGCAAACACTCATTTAAATCAATTATTCAAAGTTTTTTGTCTCCTTAATACCTCTTTTGTTTTTTATCTTTGAATGAATTGTTCAATGGAGGAGAATGACTAGATGGAGATTTTCGGACATTCGTCATTGCGATGCAGATGTTTTTCATGGAAAAACAATACTGAACACGAAAAAATACTTTAAAAAAACAAGTTACCTACACTCTGCGATTTTTTTTTTTACTTTTACAAGAAAAATCTTTGAAAACCCAGTTGCCAAGAAAATCCTTTGTAAAACTACAAACAGTTTTCTTGTAAAATCTGCAAAACAAATATTTGTAATATTACAAATTTACATTATTGAAAATGTACATAAAATTATTTTTTCTTCTGGAAAACAAATGTGATAAATTAATAGCAGAGAATAACTAGAAAAAATATTTCAAAATATAATTAAAGAAAAAAAATATCACTTTGCCAGCACGGGGACTAGAACCCACACCGTTTGAGCTACCGGACTGAACCTTCAACCACAATAACAAGTTGACTTACATGATCACCGCTTGATTTAATAGTAATAGAGCTTCGAGTAGCTTAAAAATATTAAGAAGGATGCGTTCATTTCATTTTAAGAGTTCTGTTGTTGAGTTAAGAGATTTGGATGGCTCTTAACAATGAGGTCTTCAGAGCCGATTAAAGAGTTCCGTGTAGCTAGGAAATATTAACAGTTAATGAGTAATACGGTCACGTTTCATTGAAATTGTCGTCTCATTGTGATTATTTGAGTTGTTTTAAGTGTTTTACGTTATTCGAACTTGCAATAACTTGCAATTCTTTCTGCACGCAACTACACTTGACATCACCCATAGGTTTTTGCACAAACAGCTATATACGGTTTTACGTTGTTGAGTGTCCGCCATTTCGCTGAAGCTCGTGGATACGGGTAAGTGCAGTACAAACATTTGTTTAGGTCTATTACAAACACGGCTCTTGTAGTTTTACAAACAAGTAGTTTTTACAAGAGAATTTTTTTATACTGTTACAAGCATTTGTAAAATTACAAACATTTTATTAGTAAAAATTACAATTTTTTTTACAGTGTATGGACGCGAAAATAAATATGTATACAACACTGGAAAATTCCAAGAGGGAATAGAGTAAAATACTAGTTTCTTAGCTCTTTTTTTTTTTTTTGCTCTATTCCCTCTTGGAATTTTCTAGTGTTGTATACGTATTTATTTTCTCATCCAAAGGTTACGTGTCTTTTTTTAAGTTTTTTTTTTTTTACTTTCAGTCTTATTTTTCTATGACAGGCGTCTGCATCGCAATGTCGAATGTCCAAAATGTCCATCTAGTATTTTATTTTTACATCTGTATGGCAGTATTTTCTGTGGCCTGCGTATTGTACGCGTGTTTTCTATTGTGCAGTACCCGTGGAAGGCAACTTCACCTCGGAGATGATGGCCAACAGCAGTGAAGAAGAGATTCTCGTCAACTCGGAAGGCGCCTACACTTACTGGGATTCCTTCGAGACGAGTGAGTTATTGTTGGTTTCTGTGTGCCAGATGTTTTATTGTTGCGTTTAGCTACCCCCGAGTAACAATGTGTGTGCAGAAACCTGCTGACAAATAACACATCAAGCCATATACGAGCTTGCCTCTCACTGCTACAACCAGATGAAATGAATCTCTAGCGTTCTGACTGTACGTAAGTGAATGTGTGTTGCCTTGCGGTTAAAGGAGGAACCCCGTTATGAACAGACAACACGGTAAGGCTCGTCTCGTTTCGGTGCGGTTTGTTCCGTAGTCAAACAATTTGTAACGGCCTGCACGGCCACCGATCGACAATGCCCTTAACCAGTTGCAATGAAAAACTAATCCGAAAAGGAGTTTTTGGTTGTGGCTGAAGTTTCTGCAGAAGAATAGGAACGAGAATTGAGTGAGTGAGTGAAGAGATTTGCGCGGCTCTTGACATCGAGATCTTGAGAGACAAAGAGTAAGAAGTGAGATAAATATGGAGCAGTGCCGGAATGAAAGGACGGGGGAAACTGGAGATNGGGACAAAGAGTAAGAAGCGAGATAAATATGGAGCAGTGCCGGAATGAAAGGGCGGGGGAAACTGGAGATCCCCGAGAAAACCCGCCAACCAGCGGCATCGTCCGACACGATTCCCACGTGCGAAAATCCGGGAATCGAACACGGTTCGCCTAGGTGGGAGACGAGTAGTCTGACCACTACACCACCGCGGCCCCAGGAACGTGAAACAAACTCAAATTCTGGGTGCAGTAAATATTCCGTACGTCACAAAACAAGCCTTACGAACTCATTAGCATGCTTCCATCGTCAAATATCAGAAGATCGTTTGTACTCATCCTGACACACATCGGTTGTTTATCACGCACAAACTAAATGAGTTGCAAGAGTGCACACATCCACCCGGATCACGGACGTACTAGCCGTTCGAGCCGAACGGGTTTGATTGTCCAGGAAGCATACCGGTTGTTCGTTCATGTGCCGATCTGCGCCGACCGTTCCCAGTGGATTGCATCGCATTGTAATCTATGCGAAATAATGTGGCCGACGCCGTGCCGTGCCCGTAAAGTGAATGCGGGGTAGAGCTATATCGCTGGCTGCGNATCTATGCGAAATAATGTGGCCGACGCCGTGCCGTGCCCGTAAAGTGAATGCGGGGTAGAGCTATATCGCTGGCTGCGCAGAACTAGTCTGCGTGTTCCAACATTCGACTGCTTTTCTGCCTGTACGACTGTCATAAACGACGTGGACAGAATTTGAGGTTAGAACANCGTGTTCCAACATTCGACTGCTTTTCTGCCTGTACGACTGTCATAAACGACGTGGACAGAATTTGAGGTTAGAACACTATACATGTAAACAAATGTTTTGGGATGTTTTTATACTTCCTTCAGCCAATTTTTAATTCGAGTAGACTAAATTTAAATTGAAATTTGTAAAAGTGTTTTATTCATATAAAAGGGGTTGTCTTTTGAAAATTAAGATACAAGCAAACACGTCAAACACTGTTGGCCATGTGACTTTGACAGTTGTATTGGTTTGAGACAGGTCAGTGTAGGCTACATGCGCAAAAGACGAACAATCTGTCTACCTCGTTAAAGACGATGGCCTCGCCGACTGTTGAAGGCTGTTCACGATGAAGTAAGCACTTCTGAAATCGACCTTTAAAAAATGCCACTGTTCCTACCTGCGTATATTTTACCGGGTACACTTGACTGCCATGCGCGCAGTAAAGTTGCCAACGACGGAGGGAAAGTAGTTCCACGTCTTAACGTTTAATTAAAAGTATAAATAAACATTTGTCAATTCAAAAAATTTTTCGCGTTCGGTTTTATTCGTTCATATAAATATAAGAATTAGAAAATGTGTAAAATATTATCTTTACTAAGAATTATGCAGGTGCCGTTATCTGACGTACGAATTAAGTGACCAGGGCCAAGGGAATGTTATTTTTACGTATGGTGGAAGAATACACAATTCGCATACAAGTAGGCTTTAATCAGGGTTTTCTCAAGTGCTCAGTTTACCGTGAACAGCCTATACTAGGGTTTCCTTCTAAACGGGCTTGTTTTGCAACCAACTCTGCGAAAGTAAATGTCCGCAAATGCCTAAGTATGTCTTAGGGTGTTGTGTGGTGTCCGCAGTCAGTGCTCCCACCGACGACCAGGGCTACGTGGAGGTCGTGATCGGCGTGCTGACGGCGGTGATGCTGCTGCTGCTCGTCGTCTTCGTCGTCATACTCGTCGTCAGCAAGAGGCAGAAGCTGCAAGGCTCGCCGACCTTCCTCAGGAACCCCTTCGGCGTCACCATGAACATGAAGGTACGGCCCATTCATTCGCTCCCAACTCTTNCGTGTTCCAACATTCGACTGCTTTTCTGCCTGTACGACTGTCATAAACGACGTGGACAGAATTTGAGGTTAGAACAATATACATGTAAACAAATGTTTTGGGATGTTTTTATACTTCCTTCAGCCAATTTTTAATTCGAGTAGACTAAATTTAAATTGAAATTTGTAAAAGTGTTTTATTCATATAAAAGGGCTTGTCTTTTGAAAATTAAGATACAAGCAAACACGTCAAACACTGTTGGCCATGTGACTTTGACAGTTGTATTGGTTTGAGACAGGTCAGTGTAGGCTACATGCGCAAAAGACGAACAATCTGTCTACCTCGTTAAAGACGATGGCCTCGCCGGCTGTTGAAGGCTGTTCACGATGAAGTGAGCACTTCTGAAATCAACCTTTAAAAAATGCCACTGTTCCTGCCTGCGTATATTTTGCCGGGTACACTTGACTGCCATGCGCCCAGTAAAGTTGCCAACGACGGAGGGAAAGTAGTTCCACGTCTTAACGTTTAATTAAAAGTATAAGTAAACATTTGTCAATTCAAAAATTTTTTCGCGTTCGGTTTTATTCGTTCATATAAATATAAGAATTAGAAAATGTGTAAAATATTATCTTTACTAAGAATTATGCAGGTGCCGTTATCTGACGTACGAATTAAGTGACCAGGGCCAAGGGAATGTTATTTTTACGTATGGTGGAAGAATACACAATTCGCATACAAGTAGACTTTAATCAGGGTTTTCTCAAGTGCTCAGTTTACCGTGAACAGCCTATACTAGGGTTTCCTTCTCAACGGGCTTGTTTTGCAACCAACTTTGCGAAAGTAAATGTCCGCAAATGCCTAAGTATGTCTTAGGGTGTTGTATGGTGTCCGCAGTCAGTGCTCCCACCGACGACCAGGGCTACGTGGAGGTCGTGATCGGCGTGCTGACGGCGGTGATGCTGCTGCTGCTCGTCGTCTTCGTCGTCATACTCGTCGTCAGCAAGAGGCAGAAGCTGCAAGGCTCACCGACCTTCCTCAGGAACCCCTTCGGCGTCACCATGAACATGAAGGTACGGCCCATTCATTCGCTCCCAACTCTTCTGAAACCCTGCCCAGGTTATACTTCCGGGATATACCTTCTCCTCGTGCGAATAAGGCTTATCCAAGCTAATTATAAATGTTATATTGTAATAATTATATAAAATGCAAGAAAAAGTTCAATTCAGCAAAAAAAAAATTGTATTCTTTTTATGTTTACAGAAGTATAAAAATTCTTGTGGCACCCGACATATTTTGGGGACAACCGAACACGTCATACACGAGGTTTTTTTTTTTTTTATCCAAAGTTTGAATTTGTCAAAATGTGAAGATGGTGCGAACAGTCCTATATCTCCACATGTGCTCACCGGACGTCTTTCATCTTTCTGAACGCAGAAGACCTCTGCAGCCATAACGACTCCGTATCGCTCGTCATTAGATGCGCTACTATTTCGCGTTTAAAAAAACGGCGCCAAGCCAGACTCCACAGTCCTCTGCATGCTCGAGCAGAGGTCGCTTTTTCATTGGCTGCCGCCACAGGCACAGCTCNGGACTGGCACCACCTTACAGCCATTGCGGCCTGGTCCCCCGCCATTGAGAAACCACAGGAGGAATCGAACTGGCCCTCCTAGATCGGGAGGGAACGCCCCCTTCCGTAGTCTAGGCAATTCCCACCAGGTGTTTGTAACACAGCCATACAGGCCAGTCAGAACACTTATTTATAGGATTTTCACGGTAAAATGAGCACTTTTGAAAGCCCTGCTTAAGATCTACATGTACGCACGTTATGTATTCTTCCACCTTATGTAAAATTAACATATTCATGGGCCATATCACTTTATTCGTGCGTCGGTCAAGTAAAACTATGAAATTTTTAGGAAAGTAAATATTATACAAATCTGCTCATTTTCACATGTCGATGCATTAAAAAAACATAAATAGTTTAAGTTATCATAAATGATTACTTAGCATACGTTTTATTTGGGGTTAAGATATTAAACGTATTTTCCATCAATCGTTGCCAACTTTACTGGGTAAATGTCACTCAGTGCGTCCATTCAAATATATGCGTTCACGGGAAGTAACTTCTTTCTAGGGTTCATTTTAAAAGTGCTCACTTTATTGTGAACAGCCCTTAATGTGTTTTTAACTAGAAGGGGTGCACAATGGACTGCGCCACTTTTTGTCTGACATGGGGATGTTTAAACAACTTGGCAAAACCGTTCCCATGCAGACGATTAGAGCCAACCATCAGAAATGAACGAAATAAGCCAACCATGTATATTGAACCTTCATATCCCATTCTAAATTCGCTTGAAAATAGCCAACCTTAAACCACACTATGCTACCACATGTGCATTGTTATATAATATACTGAAAGTTATTTGGCAGAATTACATTCTGCAGAAAGGAACCTTGAGATTTGGTTGTCTTCTGTTGGATTGTGCTCTGCTTCTATAATTCCTTGTTTGGAGCCGCACACGTGGAGAATGATATTGATTACATCTCAGCGATCTAGATTAGATTAGTGTAACATGTNCCTTGTTTGGAGCCGCACACGTGGAGAATGATATTGATTACATCTCAGCGATCTAGATTAGATTAGTGTAACATGTCGTTGTGCTTCTAAACTAGAAACACGTTGTTTTATTGTATTATATCAGTACTTGTAGGTCTAACTGCGTGAAAGTATGCGGTAATGGAGTTGTCCCCTTTTACTGTAATAAAATAAAAATTTATTTCATTTATTTAAGTAGATAATTTGTTCTGTTACGTGATGTGGTTTGGATCATCTAATATAGCACATTACACGCTAAGTTCCATTATGCATAAAGGAACCGACACGCAAAAAAATATTAATTTATAATGCAAAATAATTTACATTTTTACCACAATTTAGGTATAAAATTTAAGTGAGAGAGTAAGAGCGGTAGTGGTGAACACTGACAGTCGAACTCAACTTCTGAATGTTATATAAATGTTTTAATTTTATTGCTATTTCTCATTTTCAGTGTTGCGTCGGTTGGTTCCCTTCTGCACAAAGCGGTCAAATTTGTTTAATAATCTCGAGTCTTCATCCATGTAGACGGCACACACAGAGATATGCTGTCATCTGCTTTTGTTTTATATTTATTGTAAATGAAAGCATTTCTCAGCGCCACCGTTATGCGCCTCTGTTTGGAGTCGTCCCCCTCCCTTTGGTAGCCGCAACAGTGTGTTATTGGGTGTTGTGCGTGTTGCATGATCTGTTAGGTATTTGTGAGCATAATTGTGAAAACTAAAAAAACGAATTACTCAAAAACGGCAAGGTTCAGGGTATATCGGTGAGAAATTTTTCGTTAATTGTGACATTTGGATTAATAATACATCTTTTATATCCCAAGTATGCTGCTGCGTCGTGGAGATTAAGTTGAAATAATTGTAGCGACCGTGATTATATCCAGGCAATAATTTTAGGATTGCGACAAGTGTTGTGGTGTTCTAAGATCTTTGCCTCGTTACACATTATCCAGACACTCAGTACTCTATCGTTAATATTTTCTCCGGTAGTTGTAATAAACTAGTGCTTCAAGTCCAGCTTCAAAGATATGTACCGCTCTTGGGATTCGCTTTAGACCATAAGTCGTATTACGTTTTCAACTTCTTTTTTTTTCGTGATTATCTTACAGCCCAAGCTTGTCGGTCTAACACACATAATCATCAAAGTTGGAGTTGTAAAAACGAGTATGTTCTGGAAAGTGACTTGTGTGTGGCGAACTTGTGCTTTCGGAAATGCGTGCTCCTTATACTGCGACCACCTGCCATCACGAAGTATCACTACGACTGCTGGGTCGCGTACCTCGTACCTTTGCTTTTGTGCTTTATGCTCCACCCTGTAACTGTTCAAACGTGAATGTACACTCCGATATGCCGTTTGTGAGTGTATTTCCCTTTGGAGAGAAAGACACGAGCGACATCACTTGTCCATTGTTCGTGTACGCTCGGCAGAGGAGTGNACACGAGCGAGATCACTTGTCCATTGTTCGTGTACGCTCGGCAGAGGAGTGGGATTATTACCATCATTAAATATTCAATGTTGTTGCTCTTAGGACCTCTTGAATTATATACAAGTTGAAAAGGAGGCTCCATGTTTCTTTCATTACATTTGTACATCAACATTTGGTACTGGACAAACGTGACTTTGTCTGCGAGGTGATGGCAAGATAAAACTAGCCGACAGCATGGTCTTAACATGGCCGTTCAACTTTAGTATTCAAACAATTATAGTGAGGATGCCGGACTATCAAGATTCCACACTCACAGCAATATTCAGGAATCGAGCACTGTATCGGTAAGTAAGTGCTTCAAAGTTATCGGCTGTAGATAATGGTTTTTTTTTTTCATTTCCTGTAAAAAAAAGTCGTATTCCCAGTAAATTTATTTACTGGGATACAAGCTGACACTTATTTTATAGATGTTTTGCTTAGGGAGTGCCCTCAAGACTTATGCCATGCTCCCGCCGAGCTTAGCTACTAACATACGCGCCGAGGGCCCTCACAACTGTGAAGGGGTTCGCGATGGTGTGGCGGCATTTAGAAACCCGCCAAATAAAATTTATAAAGGTTGTGGCGAATGGCAGCATGCTGGAATCGCCATTGGGAGGACGCGGGTTCGATTCCCCGGTTCGCGGTCATCCCGATTTCAGTTGACCGTGCCTATTGCAAAAAGGCGTGTGATCCCGGGATGGTTCCACTCTGCACGTCATGGCAGCCTATCCCACCCTTGTCCTGATTGTCGGTAAAAACTGGTTCCGAGAAGGTAAATATGCCTTAACTAAGCCAAATAAAGACGATTTATTAATATTTATATTATTATTATTAAGTACCCGCCATTTACGAATCTTTAACGTAGAAGTAGAGTAGCTTCCAATGGAGTACTGCACCTGACTGTACGACATCCACAACTCATCATAAAGTAGTGCACTCACTACCAAAAATGTCATAAAAGTACGATTTATGTTGCATATGAGAGAAGAGCGCATACATTAAGTAACACAGCAAAATATTTTGTTAGAATTTGCTTACTTAAAAAGTTTTTTTAATAAATTTCAAATATGTATTTTTATTCTGAATACTTCATAAGTACATTTTGCAAGAAACGTTCGTCAAGTAGAGCAAATTTAAATAATTACAATGGTTGTATCTAAAAAAATGTTGGAACTAATTTTTAGTAGATTTTATGTACGTTCATTTCAACTACCAAAATTATAACTTTCGTCGCTGAATTGTATGGGCATAAATCAATTGTTAAGAGTGTTTGTAAAAATTATTACCAATTTTTTCTGAAATTAAGATTGTTGTTACTGCACAACTTATTAAAGATACTAAAGAGCATGAAAATATTAAAAACATGGAAGAGGAAAACAAATGCTGTGTTGTATCCAACCCATACAATTTTGGAGGTGGTAAAATGTACTCTTGTAGTCCTATTATTCACCCCCACACCCCTCGGTTCCTGTGAACATGGATGCAATCAAGGGATGATAAGTGAAGAATGACTCTGTCATTTTACTGGTGAGAAGTATGTGGCAAAGTTGAATGCAGGTCCCTATACTAATATCGTGCGTATCTAATTAGTATATTTTAAGACGAGCGGTATAAAAAGGCTATTGTGGCTATGTTGAAGGGCTCCAAATACCCGTCGAACCTCATCTGAAGTGTAGGTTATTTTCATACATCGATACAATTGAGGATGTGTTTGGTATTTTCACAACAGAGACGCAAATGTTGTGAATTTTGCAACGATTATCAAGTGCCTTGTATACAACGTGTAAAAAATTGACTAATTTTAACACCAGTATTGCGAAGATAAGTGAAAAGTGAGAAAAAATGCACGGGTCATTTTTTATTATGGCAAGCAGTTTGGTCGCAGCGGCCCCATGGAACTAGCGTGTGGTCGTGTATGGATCACTGCTACCGTTACACAAAGGAACCGCTGCACCCTAAATGTTTAGGCCACTTGCGGTGACAGAATGCCAGTGGACACTTTGAACATCTGATGTAAATCCTGCCCATTTAACAGAAGTGTTTTGGACCCCTACTGTGGACTGCTTGTTCAACTCTTGTACTGCAGAGTGGTGTATTAATTAACGTGCAGTTTCATTACGTGGTGTATCACATGTGGAACCCTAAAACGCATAATTTACTGCATGCTGATGCGGTGCCTCGCATACGATCATATGCGAGATCCATGGAACCTCCGCGACCAACAGTCGGCCATAATAAAGAATGGTTTTCTCAGTCTTCACTGCTCTGCGCGACCCCGGTGTTACAATCCTTTGTTTGCACAGTGTGTGTGCTGTATTGTGCGTGTGTGGTGGGTGTGGCTGCAGGACCTGCTGATGACGCTGTCGCCAATGAACGGGTCGGGGGTAGTGCACGTGAGCAGCCAGCCCACGCCGACCAGTCAGAACCTGTCCAGCAAGACGCCGTCCCTGCTGTTCCACCCGCCCCTNGTGATGGCAAGATAAAACTAGCCGACAGCATGGTCTTAACATGGCCGTTCAACTTTAGTATTCAAACAATTATAGTTAGGAGATACCGGACTATGAAGATTCCACACTCACAGCAATATTCAGGAATCGAGCACTGTATCGGTAAGTGAGTGCTTCAAAGTTATCGGCTGTAGATAATGGGTTTTTTTTTTCATTTCCTGTAAAAAAAAGTTGTATTCCCAGAAAATTTATTTACTGGGATACAAGCGTACACTTATTTTATAGATGTTTTGCTTAGGGAGTGTCCTCAAGACTTATGCCATGCTCCCGCCGAGCTTAGCTACTAACATACGCGCCGAGGGCCCTCACAACTGTGAAGGGGTTCGCGATGGTGTGGCGGCATTTAGAAACCCGCCAAATAAAATTTATAAAGGTTGTGGCGAATGGCAGCATGCTGGAATCGCCATTGGGAGGACGCGGGTTCGATTCCCCGGTTCGCGGTCATCCCGATTTCAGTTGACCGTGCCTATTGCAAAAAGGCGTGTGATCCCGGGATGGTTCCACTCTGCACGTCATGGCAGCCTCTCCCATCCTTGTCCTGATTGTCAGTAAAAACTGGTTCCGAGAAGGTAAATATGCCTTAACTGGACCAAATAAAGACGATTTATTAATATTTATATTATTATTAAGGACCCGCTATTTACGAAACTACACTGAGGTGACAAAAGTCATGGGATAGCAATATCAAAATATATAGATAGCAGTAGTATTGCGTACAAAATTTATAAATGGGCAGTGCATTGGTTGGGTTTTCATTTGTAGTCAAGTAATTCCTGTGAAAAGGTTTCTGACGTGATTATGGCCACACGACGGGAATCAACAAACTTTGAACGCGGAATGGTAGTTGGAGCTAAACGCATGGGATATTCCATTTCGGAAATGTTTAGGGAATTCAACATTCCGAGATCCACAGTGTCAAGAGTGTGCCGAGAATACCTAATTTCNTTAGGGAATTCAACATTCCGAGATCCACAGTGTCAAGAGTGTGCCGAGAATACCTAATTTCAGGCATAACCTCCCACCATGGACAACGCATTGGCCGACCGCCTGCACTTAATGACCGAAACCAACGACGTGTGCGCAGAATGGTCAGTGTCAACAGACAAGCAACACTGCGTGAAATAACCGCAGGGATTAATGTGGGACGTACGACAGACGTGTCCGTTAGGACAGTGTGGCGAACTTTGGCTGTACTGGGCTATGCCAGCAGAAGACCGACTCGAGTGCCTTTACTAACAGCATGACATCGCCTGCAGCGCCTCTCCTGGGCTCGTGACCATATCGGTTGGACCCTAGACGACTGGAAAACCGTGGCTTGGTCAGATGAGTCCCGATTTCAGTTGGTAAGAGCTGATGGTAGGATTCGAGTGTGGCGCAGACCCCATGAATCCATGGAACCAAGTTGTCAACAAGGAACTGTACAAGCTGGTGGTGGCTCCATAATGGTGTGGGCTGTTTTTACATTAAATGGGCTGGGTCCTCTGGTCCAACTGAACCAATCATTGACTGGAAAGGGTTTTGTTCAGCTACTTGGAGACCACTTGCAGCCATTCATGGACTTCATGTACCCAAACAACGATGGAATTTGTATGGATGACAATGCGCCATGTCCCCGGGCCACAACTGTTTGCGATTGGTTTGAAGAACATTCTGGACAATTCCAGCGAATGATTTGGCCACCAATATCGCCCGACATGAATACCATCGAACATTTATGGGACATAATTGAGAAGTCAGTTCGTGCACAAACTCCTGCACCGGCAACACTTTCGCAATTATGAACGTCTATAGAGGCAGCATGGCTCAAAATTTCTGCCGGGGACTTCCAACGACTTGTTGAGTTCATGCCACGTCGAGTTGCTGCACTTCGCCAGGCAAAAGGAGGTCCAACACGATATTAGGAGGTATCCCATGACTTTTGTCGCCTCAGTGTATAACGTAGAAGCAGAATAGCTTCCAATGGAGTACTGCACCTGACTGTACGGCATGCACAACTCATTATAAAGTAGTACACTCACTACCAAAAATGTCATAAAAGTACTATTTATGTTGCACATGAGAGAAGAGCGCATATATTAAGTAACACAGCAAAATATTTTGCTAGAATTTACTTACTTAATTTATTTATTTTTTTTTTTTTTTTTTTNATACTTCATAAAGTACATTTAGCAAGAAACTTTTGTCAAGTAGAGCAAATTTAATTAATTACAATGGTTGTATGTGAAAAACGTTGTTACTAATTTTTAGTAGATTTTATGAATGTTCATTTCAACTACCAAAATTATATCTTTCGTCGCTGAATTGTATGGGCATAAAATCAATTGTTAAGAGTGTTTGTAAATATTATTACTAATTTTCATTGCACACAACCAGAGACAATTTTTTTTTCTGAAATTAAGATTGTTGTTACTGCACAATTTATTAAAGATTACTAAAAAGCATGAAAGTGTAAAAAAGGGGGAAGAGGGTAACATATGCTGGGTTGTACCCAACCCATACAATTTTGGAGGTGGTAAAATGTACTCTTGTTGTCCCATTCTTCGCCCCCACACTCCTAGGTTCCTGTGAAACTGGGTTCAACCAAGGGATGTTAAGTGAAGAATGACTCTGTCATTTTACTGGTGATAATTATTTGGAAAAGTTGAATGCAGGGCCCTATACTAATATCGTGCGTATCTAATTAGTATATTTTAAGACGAGCGGTATAAAAAGTCTATTGTGGCTATGTTGGAGGGCTCCAAATACCCATCGAACCTCATCTGAAGTGTAGATTATTTTCATACATCTATACAATTGAGGATGTGTTTGGTAGTTTCGCAACAGACACAAATTTTATGAGTTTGGCAACGATGTTCAAGCGCCTTGTATACAACGTGTAAAAAAATTGCGAATTTTAACACCAGTATTGCGAAGATAAGTGAAAAGTGAGAAAAAATGCACGGGTCATTTTTTTACTATGGCAAGCAGTTTGGTCGCAGCGGCCCCGTGAATCTGGCGTATGGTCGTGTATGTATTACTGCTACAGTTACACAAAGGAACCGTTGCACCCTAAATGTTTAGGCCACTTACGGTGACAGAATGTCAGTGGACACTTTGAACATCTGATGTAAATCATGCCCATTTAACAGAAGTGTTTTGGACCCCTACTGTGGACTGCTAGTTCAACTCTTGTACTGCAGAGTGGTGTTTTAATTAATGTGCAGTTTCATTACGTGGTGTATCACATTTGGAACCCTAAAACGCATAATTTACTGCATGCTGATGCGGTGCCTCGCATACGATCATATGCGAGATCCATGGAACCTCTGCGACCAACAGTCGGCCATAATAAAGAATGGTCTTCTCAGTCTTCACTGCTCTGCGCGACCCCGGTGTTACAATCCTTTGTTTGCACAGTGTGTGTGCTGTATTGTGCGTGTGTGGTGGGTGTGGCTGCAGGACCTGCTGATGACGCTGTCGCCAATGAACGGGTCGGGGGTAGTGCACGTTAGCAGCCAGCCCACGCCGACCAGTCAGAACCTGTCCAGCAAGACGCCGTCCCTGCTGTTCCACCCGCCCCTCGGCGCCCCCTACCCAGCGGCCAGCTACAACACACTCTGCCCAGCCAGCCTCGTCACCACAGGTACACCTACTGCACCATCCTGTATACTGTGCCAGAAACCTGACCCGAGGCAAGGTAGTCTTGTAATCGATTCCTCATGCTATGTAATTGTTTCCTTAAGATGTATGGAGTCACGTTTGGCATAGCGAACAGAGCGCTCACCTCCTACTAAGGCAACAGTATTGATTCCCGTTGGAGCCACTCCCAAGCTTTCGAATGTGGGAGTCGTGCTGGACGACAGTGCTGGTCAATGGGTTTTCTTGGGTATCTCCCATTTCCCTCACCCTTGCATTCCATATCCACCTCACTTCACCCACTTCAGCTCTCAATATCTGTGTTAAGAACTACCCAAACCTCCCCACTCCCAATCTTATGGCATATACTTTTACGTGTGTTGTTCTTCTGTACCGATATTCATAGCTTATAAATACTAANCAACAGTATTGATTCCCGTTGGAGCCACTCCCAAGCTTTCGAATGTGGGAGTCGTGCTGGACGACAGTGCTGGTCAATGGGTTTTCTTGGGTATCTCCCATTTCCCTCACCCTTGCATTCCATATCCACCACACTTCACCCACTTCAGCTCTCAATATCTGTGTTAAGAACCACCCAAACCTCTCCACTCCCAATCTTATGGCATATACTTTTACGTGTGTTGTTCTTCTGTACCGATATTCATAGCTTATAAATACTAACCCTTCTAGTAGAAGAACCGTTGATGCCAGAATCTGAAATTCTAGCTATGTTCTGTAATCGACATGTCTGGAGACTGTAATAGCCACCAAAGGATGTCATCAGAACAAAGCAAATCCTAGAAAACTCATACTGTATGTCGATGGCATTACCTTTTTTGGGAAATTGCCCACTGAAGCCACGGCATGAATTTCAGTGCATGAGGCTGCAAAATTTCCTGAACTTGTAATTGCGTCATTAGTGTTTCCCTGTGACTACCAGTAAAAACAGATCATTTTTAGGACACTGCTCTCCACACTTTGACTCCACCAGTTCTGGTGATGTGCCGCTAGGCAATGAAGTCCGGACTTGTGCACTGTCTAGTGGCCTTCCATACTCGAACGCAGTTATCATCCGTATACAAACAAATATTCGGTTCACCGCTTAAGACTATGTGCCACGATTACGACAAAAGTACAAACGAAAAAGCCATTGTTCGCGTGTCGATGGAAAATGTAATTTAGTCATCTCGCAATAATGCAGGTGATAACAGGATTCACTGGTGATGCTGCTGCTGCATGTCTCTTGGTGGTGGAAGGAGACACTGTTGGTTGAGTTCACGCTTGTTGGACACTGAAATGCATCTCTCGTCTAGTAATCGATCTGGGTCACCCAGAGACTTAGCAGCACATATGTGTTCTCTTATTATCCCACTGCTTCCAGTACTATCGCGCGGTTCAGTCGCTATAGTCCACGTGGCAAACAACTGAATGGAACATCCTCTCTGCTTTCGTAGTCCAAAAATTTGGCCCTCTGAAGAATTCTGTAGGTTGTTCATATCTGCGTTGAAGGTGTCGTTGAGGCGTGCTAGCTACTCACTGATGTTCACTCCACATCTGCACACACTGATCATACTCCACACAGCTTCATCCTACAAACATTAATATAACTGGTGTTAGAGGGGCATTAGCGTCCACTAGTGGCAGTTCTGCACCGACATTCATAGCCAAATTTAAACCAGTTTCATAATTATCATTGATGGTACTGTATACCAACTTCGTCTCTTATAAGATAATTAGTTCTGGGTGCGGCTATTCTTACGGAAATGAGTGAACATCTGAAAGCGAGTAGGTGAAGAGATTTGGGCGGCTCGTCACATCGAGGTCTTGAGAGTCGATGAGGGTGAGGCGAGGTGAGTGTGGAGCAGGAGCAATGCCGGAATGAAAGGGCGGGGGAATCGGGAGATCCCCGAGAAAACCCATTGACCTGTGGCATCATCCGGCATGATTCCCACATGCGAAAATCCGGGAGCGACCCCGCCGGGAATCGAATCCGGTTCGCCTAGGTGGGAGGCGAGTGGTCTAACCACTACACCACCACGGCCCCAACATCTGAAAGGATTTAGTAATTAGACATATGTGTTAGACTCAAGAAAAAAAAGGGGAAAATAGGATTATTTAAAGAAAAGATGTTTGTCTCATTGGTTATGTACAAAACTCATTGCCAATAAGGCTGTAATTTTATTTTTAAAATTATAGTATACATTCCTGACGTGTCAAAGGCCATGTAGAACAAATCGTGGGTTTTTCCGGTGTGCAAAATTTCATCTCGTGGTCCATAAATGCTAGTTCTGTGGACTCTTCGTTGTCTTTCATACTGTATAAGACAAATCACTGCATATTCATTTTCCAAATACTCATTATCATCATATTTATTAAATATTGCAAGTTATTTCCTGTTTTCTATGAGCCAGACGTTATTTGACAATGAGAACTATTTCTGCGAAATCTTCCATTCTCACATGGAAAATAACATTACGATTTCAATTTGGTTGGCCTATAAATTAACTAACTTTACATGTGATGTCATATAACTGATAGTAAAATTAATCTACTAATGAACTATGCTATTAAATAGTAATAAAATTACTAAAACTTGAATGTGCAGTCGTTAATTGCCTTTCTCTGTCTATATAGTTATTCATTCAAGAAACAACAACTTTTAACAGTTTAGTTGCTAAAAACATTTTTTCTGTTTTTGTATAATTTAGATCAAAGTTATCGGTCAATTTTACTAGTTAATTGCCAGAGCACTTGATAATCTTTCATTGGAACTTACAAAATCAAATCTGCTTGAATCATAAAATAAGAGTTCTAAAATTAATTTACTTGAGATGACGTGGAGAAACATAGACATGAATGGTTGGATATCAGAGAAACACCGACAGACATATGCCATCATGAGAATGTTAGCTAGGTAGTTATGGCTTAATGTGTCATCGACGGCGACGTCACTAGAAATGGAAAAGGCTATTCTGACAAGCAGGAACACTATCAGGATCATGGTCTGTATCAAGGAACCAATCTGGCATTCCCTTGGAGAATTTTTGGAAAACTGTGGAAAACTGAAATCAGGATAGCAGCATTGTGATTTGAATTTATATACATGGATGCAAGTCATCGAGATAGCACAGTTATAACACACTGAACTCACGGTCGGGAGGATCCAAATTTAATTACTTGGAGGTCCATCCTGATATACATTTTTTGGGTTTGTCCAAAATCACTCTCAGCAAATTCTGTGATGGTTCATAACCATAGGGCACAGCATATTCTTTCTCCAATTTAGATTGCCTGAGTCAATTCCTTCTGTAAGAACCCAGCTGTAGACGATATTCGACTCATAATCATCATAGTCGAGTGAAAGTCCAGTGTTACCGCTGAACCATCTCACTCGGTATCTTTGTGAAGACCACTGGCGGCAAACTCAGCATTATTTGCTGATGTTTGCGATGCAGTAACCTAGAAGATGCGTGCCTTTGTAGTCTCAGTGGTGAACAGTGGCAGTTGCTGTGCAGACCAGCCGGAGAAGCTGCCCGACGTGGCGGTGGCAGAGAGGGTCCCGGGCGACACGTCCCTGCTGGCGACGCCGGTGATGACGCCGGCCATCGAGGGCTTCAGCTCGCTGCAGCTCCGCAGCCACAAGCTCTCTGGGTCCAATCCGCAGCTGAGGAGCGCCTGCCAGGGCAAGTACTACTCGCAGTGCGCCACCGACCCTCCCAGGAAGAAGCGCTACCACACGTCGCCCAGGGAGAAGCATCTGGTGAGCACCTGCTTTGGCATCCCATGCCAGTTAATAAAGAATACACTTCATTGCCCTTCTTATATAACAACTTCAATACCTTTCAACAATTACAATTTTTCCTATGTGCATGACAATAAAATTATTAAAATCGTAATTTTCAACATTAAAACCATTTATACAAAAATATTTTATTAAAAACATATTTTGTAAAATTTTACGTATGCTATTGTTTTCTTCTTTCTCTTTTTTTCTTTTACCTCCTCTCTGAAACTGACAGAAAAGAGACAGCATTGACTGAGAGAAACCTTGTTAATGGAAAGTCTATTAAATAAAGTTAATTTTAGTAAAACTTATTTGGAAAAAATAGATTAACCTTTTTTTACGTGTACATATGCTCTGTTCATTGCAGTCATCTCCACATTTCCCGAAATGGAACATAGTACCCAGCATGGGACATTCACTGAAGAGCAGAGAGTTAGTAGAACTTGTTCCAGTTCCATGCTACGCTCTTCATGTCATTGAGAAAGTGGGCACCTGCCACGTTGGCGAGGTAAGCTTCATAGATCACCAATGAACAATGTAATTTCTTTTTTCTTTTTACATTAAGTGCAGCTGTGCACATATCTGAGGGATGGTGCTTCCGAAGTTGCGTTAAGAGCCTGAAAATTAATTTCCCCAGCCTTACATGTAGACTACACGGATGTAATTAAACTAAAGAAGTGCATATCGAGTCTAAAAATTATGCTCAAAATTTGACTTCTGAATGGTCATTTTGCTGATGCAGACTGTCCATTTGGACATGCTGATGTCATTTTTGTGTGTTCCTTTGTGGATGTGACTAATATGTCATTATGTTCCTTTGGTAAAGAAGTCAGGTTAGTGATGGTGCAAGACAAACACTTGGCATGATTCTAGAATTTTTGACCACAAATTAAATAATTCCGTGGTTCAAAGCCCACTATAATCAGGATTCATCATTATAAGCTCTTGTGCAAAACTGTGCAGTGTGAAAATTACATTTCAATATACTTTTAGTGGTATAAATAAAATAACTTATAAAAGATAACCACAGCAGTTTCCATGGACATGGTGGTTGTACAGTTATTGCACTGGTCTCCCACAAAGGCTGCCCAGGTCCGATTCTCAGTGGAGTCACTCCTAATTTTTGCATGTGGGAATCATTACTGATGTTGCTGTTGGACAGTGAGTTTTCTCGTGGTACTACTGTTCAGCTTGCCTACACCTTGCTGCGGTGGTGTAGTGGTTAGACTGCTCGCCTCCTACCTAGACGAACTGGCTTCGACTCCCGGCGAGATCGCTCCCGGATTTTCGTATGTGGGAATTGTGCCTGACGATACCGCTGGTCAGCGGGTTTTCTCGGGGATCTCCTGTTTCCCCCGCCATTACATTTCGGCTCTGCTACATACTCGCCTCTCTTCACCCTCATCGGCTCTCAAGACCTCGTTGTTAAGGGCCGCCCAAATCTCTCCACTACACTCCACTCACCTGCTCGATTTCTATCTCACTTCTCTATCACGTGTGCTGAAGACCTCTTCTTGTAGTGTCCTCCGAGGGAACTGGACACTTGTCCAAGTGGTGTGTGTGTGGCCACCAGGTGGTGCTCTGCGAGACAAGAGGCCTGGAGAGGCTGCTGCCCGAGTGTGGGCGGGTGGTGGCGGCGAGGATCCAGGGCCAGGCGGGGGAGGAGGCGGCGGTGGCGCGAGAAGCACGGTTCCTGGCAGGCCTCAACGACCCCGCTGTGGCGCGGGTACTGGGGCTGTGCGCGGAGGAGCAGCCACCCTGGGTCATCCTCGAGTACTGCGATATGGGCGACCTGGCGCACTACCTCCAGTACACCGTGCACAAGGAGACTACAGTTCTGCCGCCCTCGAGCAGCGTGCATGCCCTCAGGTACGTCCCCTGCTTCCTATGTTCCTTCGGTCTCCTACACGATGTCCCAATCAAATGTACTCACCTATAGAGTGGCTATAATTCAGTGGCTTGACTCGTGTACGTTTGTTTGATTCATGTGATTGTACTCTACGTTAATATCGTTCATGTTTATCATTACACGTGTGCCTTTTTTCCTAACACAGCGTTTGTTGCCATGCAACAGGTTAGTACGTTTTATTGAGACATCCTGTATTTCCACTAGTCTCTGCAAGTTCACACAAAACAATAATTTATAATGGAATGACCTTTTGTACAAGACGCCCAGAAATTCAGCAGATGCATTCAGTGCCTTGCTACGTTTGTGCTAGGAGTCGTGGTGGTGTAGTGGTTGGATTACTTGCCTCCCACCAACGCGAACTCGGTTAAATTCCCGGCAGAGTCGCTCCTGGATTTTCGCATGTGGGAATCGTGCCGGACGATACCGCTGACCAGCGGATTTTCTCGGGGATCTCCCGTTTTCCCCGCCCTTGCATTTCGGTGCCGCTCCATATTCAACTCGCTCCACCCTCGTCGGCTCTCAAGACCCCACTGTTAACAGCCGCCTAAATCTCTTCACTCCACTCCACTACATTTGTGCTGCTTTGTGATCGGATCACACTTTCTTTGACATGCTCAGTAGGACTCTGAACCTGTGATAAATATTTAGTAGGCCTAAGAGTTTACGAATCACACCCAGTCAAAAGGAATAAAAGTCATTCCACTGTGTCGGCAGCAAGTGGCAGCGGAGAATAGGGGGGGGCGACAGGGGGACACTGTCCCTCCCCTGTAATAGTGGGGAGGGACAATATAGGCATTTATCCCTACCCTAAGTTTGACATCTACCTTTAATAGTAAAGTAGTTAATTTTCTTTGAAACCACGGGAATCAAAGTAATAAACGAGATACGCATTACTGAATTTTACCATGATTTGAAAAGGAAGAGATTGGGTCTTGCGAGACCGTCAACTGGAAAGCTAAACAGTTGCCTTTGGCGGTTTGGTGTTCTTGGATTCCCACAAACTTGGAATATCATCAGATTTGTGAAACTAAAAATTGACAAATTGGCTTTAGCAAAATTGCAACTAATATCTAACGTAATCGCTATTACGAAATTCTGCTGCTAGTTTTGTCGATATTAGTTTATTATGCATGGTATATTTATTATCATTTTAACGCAAAAATGTAAACAGTAATCATTAATAAAACGCTGAGATAAAATTTTTGACTTATACACAGTTCAGCTCTGTCAGTTTTTTAGTTATTCAACTCCACAAACATCGTCCAGGTAGATGCTTTAAATATATTTTGTGTAAGGTATTGAACATTTTAACGTAAGCTTTGTCGAGTCAGTAAACAGTTATGTGACATGATGGTGGATTTACGCTGTCGTGACATTATGTATGCAGCGGTTAGGACTCTTGAAGCGGTGAAGAGAGCAGCACAGACATTTAACACAAGTGTTTCAAAGAACAGTGATTTAAAGCGACAGAAAGAGAGAGAAAGAGAATAGGGCGGATCTAACGGATGAGATCTTCAGCATTAATGTGTGATTTTCACTACCCAATTTTTTTTATTTTTTTTTAATTGCTGAAAATTCACGCATTGATATGCAAAACAAACGGATGCATGTATTTTTAATGCGCTATAAATAAGACCTACACATTCATTAATTAAAAATATTTTTTTTATATATTTGGCCAGTACTTAGCATACTGTACTAGCCATCTTTTCCTTACAACTAAAATTGCAGTTACGCAGATTTCATTTTGATTTCGTCGTAATTAAGGTGACAGTTAATCCTAATAGATGAATTACCAGTAGTAATTACCTGTGTAATTTTTCTTGTATTATTTTTGCTGAGGGAAAGTATTTCTCGTTGCATTGTTACTGGTGGCACAATATTAATTAGTAAGAAACGTAAATTAGAGAAAAACAGTTATGTATTCAAGCATTTTATGTGAAAGTCGCTTAAATCAACTTCTCTGCAAAATATCGCCTCATTGTTATTTATTTACCTGGTGAGTCGTTAATGTATGCTAATCCGGTACGAGCAGAATCCTTAGAACAAATAAATAAAGAAACGTATACACGACATTGGACCTAAAGTGATTTCTGAGGGTGGTAGAACCCCTGGAACGTTTCGATTGGGAATGTGTCATTCAATGATTAATTGGAAACCACTTGCGATTAAGCAACGAAAATTGGCATACAGGCAAAAGTTTACAGGGCAGATTACCACACAAAACGGTATTACGGAGATTATACACCCCTTCAGACATTAAATAGGTGTTGACACTCTCCAATTGCTTTGAAATTTGTAACCCTGCGCTTGAAGCAATTTTACATGACATGTTAGTGATCAGCATTTAAAAAGCTATAAAAAAAAAGGTCGCCTTGGTAGTATCCGGTAATCCCTACACTTTCCTGAGAAAACACGCGTTAACTTGGAAAGCAGATTAATGGTGGCCTGGGAGGTAGGCAGCCTGTACCACTGTCGTGTGTGACTTGTAAACTGATACCCTTGCTAATGTCCCTGTCCTAAGACAACGGGTTTATAAGATTATGGACGAAATAGGAATCACCAGAGGATATATTACGAGCGACTTACTTAGCACGTTTGGATAGCATTACTGGAGAAATATAGGAAATATTTAATCAGCCAGGCTCCGCTTCTTATAACAATTTGGAAATGCTGTTGACTTTAAAAGCTGAAAACTGGACAAACGAGATGAAGGGCGAAGCAGAAAAAAGGGGGTGTGTGTAAAACGTCTTCACACAAAAATTGGAATTCGTATGCCGCACAATACCGTCCCCGGATTTGAATTCCCTGGTGGACAAAATGAAGATGCTGCAGCCTGATTCAAGATTATTATTTAATAATATAGACTGTCTTCTACAAAGTTTACTGGTAGTGGCAATTTCATCCGCTACAGCAGAGCGCTATTTTTCTCTTTTGAGAAGAGTAAAATGCTACTTAAGAAGAGCAATGAGCCAAGTTCGTTTAAATCATGTATGCATAATGAGTACATATCAAGAATAACTAGACAACCTTGACTTGGACAAAGCTGTTGAAGTTTTCGTGAACAATAAACACCGTTTTAAAATATTCGGTAGAGTTAGAATGTACTCTATTCCCAGTGATTCTTAAATTTATTATTTAGTTTAGTTAAGCAAGTTTGAGTTTTACTGTGCATATTTCATGTCTTTATTCTAATAGTTCCTGTTACTGCTACATTTGTCGTAGATTTTATGTGTTTTTTTATGTACTTGTGCGTTTGTATGTGCATTAAGTATTAGCATATGTTTTCTAACACTCCTCATGTATGGCTTCAGAACCATACTTCAAACTGCATGACTCTAAAGCTAAAAATCTGTTATACTAAAAATTAGCAAAAAAAAATTATATTGAGAAATCGCAACAGATATAGAAAAAAATTTTTTTTTTTTTTTTTTGTTCAGTAGTTTTATTTAATGGATTTAAACCATGAAAATCATTACTGGGCAAGACAGAAATACTGGTTCGTCATCTGCGCCATGACGCACATAGCAAAAAANAGAAAACCTTCAGCCGCCCCTGTCGGCAGTCAATGATCGAATGGTAGTTGTCTGAGAGTGTGCAAGAATGTGACATTTAGCCTGATGCCGAACCAATTAACAAAAATCTGGGCGTGAAATTATACCTAACTGTACAATACTACATTTACTGTAAATTATCTACATTTACTGTCTTTGTGGTGTTTTTGGTAACACTGTTACCTCTCACCCATGGATTATAGGTTCAATTCCTGTTGCTTCCTTTGGATTTTTTTTTTTTTTTTTTTTTTTTTTTCAAAAGGTGATGTGTTTGGATTTAGACTGGCCCAGTCTCATTGATCTGTTAGGAAAGTGACTGACATAAGAGATGGAGACCCACATTTCATGTTCCTAAGCATGTCAACAGATTATGGCATGTCTTCCCCCTTCCCCCGTCCTCAACACTGCAAGGTTGGTTCTCTATCCGAGCAGTGGTTGCTGGGTTGGTTGGCCATGGTTCTCTCTAGACTGCCGTGCCAATGATTATTTCTATTATTACTGGAAAAAATTTGTTCAGTGTCCATGTGCTGTGGATTCCAAAATAATTTAAAACATAGTTTACGCGGATGTTCCTAAATATATGCCTTTATTCATTTCGGTTTAGAGCATCGTCTTTATTATTTTATGATTTGAATTAATTGTTTAACTACAATTACGTGTTACCTCTTGTTGATAGCAACATGTCTTCACTTCGTAATGTTACCGTTAAATTTTACGCAGCAGAATTCTTCACTTTATAATTTTAGTGCATAAATTAAGAAAGTATAAAATTTACACAAGTCCACTGTGTTAAATATTTTTACATGTTATCACAATGTTATCACTGTCAGAATTTTAATTGAAACTATGGTTGAATGTATAAAATATAAGAAAGTAACCAAATTATTAAGCAAAACATTTTTTAATTATTTACACAGCAAAATTATAACATAACTTTAAAGGTTTAAAATATTGTTACAGCCTTCGATGCCTCATGTACATGGTAACACAAATTGCATCCGGAATGAAGTACCTGGAATCGAAGAACATTGTGCACAAGGACTTAGCAGCAAGGTGACTAACTGAAGCTTGTATGTATTTACATTCATTTAAATCTTCAATATTCAGATATAAAATGCTACACCACTTAAAAATGTTTCTCAGCAACTCATTAATTCATAATCTGTGTTTGGACATGCTTGATTTTCTGACTTTATTTTAGAATCTTGGAATTTTACCATTAAGAAAATGATTACAAGCAAGTGACACAGACTAATAAGTAATAATTACAAAGTTTTTCTTACTTATTTGTAATGTCGCTTGTTGGAGGAAACCTTATATCACTTACAATTTTATTTTTGCCGACAACAACTCTTGCTAATATAATTAAGTTACTTTTAAGGAAATTGGTTGCAGAGTTTCAATGACTAGCATCAAAGTCTTTGCACTGTGCAGTGGAATATACCTTCACAATTTGTAAAAGACCCATTGCTGTAATTAAGATGCAAACAACCAAGACATAAGGATACTGAAGGCATCTCAGTTTTAGTGACTCGAATGTGTAGCTTTCATACCATTTGCATAATGACATGTTACAATTTAACAGTTTCATTTAACAGTTGAATATCAGGCTTCAATTGTATAACGCGTGGTCCTTTTTCCGTTAGGAACTGCATGGTCGGCCGTGGCTACAGAGTGAAAATTGCTGACTTGGCAATGAGCAGCACCCTTTACAAGAAAGATTACACCGAAGTTGGTGGACGACAATGTGTACCCATTCGCTGGCTGCCCTGGGAAAGCATAGTACTGGTGAGTACGCACACAAGAGTATTAGTACGCACACAAGAGTATTAGTACACACACAAGAGCATGAGTACACACACAAGAGTAAAAATTAAAATAAACAAAAATTTGAAATATAACACCACTTGGAACCAAATTCACTAGTTTTGACCCTTGGGTGGCACAGTCCTACAGAAGCCAGGTGAAGCTGAACAAGCCAATTGACCTTGATTTTAAACACTGTGCTATAAGCATGGTAGAACAGCCATAAACTAAACTGTTGCACTTTGTTATGAATCATCCCATTTTACGTTGTAAAAATTCAAATACTTCACGCAATCACAGTGCAATGATCATGCTGAAAAGGCAATAAGCTGTAAACTAATAATGGAGTTTATAACAGGGTTTCTTGTTAACATTTATTTCATCATTCTTATACACATACATGATGCACATTAGACTGCCTACGTGGAGGAGTGGTTACTGTAGTGTTGTTGATCCTCACAAGGATACCCAGGCTCGGTTCCCAGCAGTGACCATTGGGATGTTTCAACTGATTGTGGGTCTCGCTCACCCTCGTCCTGCAGAAGGCAGTGGCAAACCACCACAGACACTTCCTCTCTAAACAACTCGGGCTGTGCCTCACAGCATTTTCCGAGGTTACTGCCAACAGCATGTCTTGAATTAAGCCCACTGGCTTGTTCTAGATTCAGAACTGGCCAATGTTCACTACAGAAGTGCAGTCTGTAGTGAACATTGGCCAGTTCTGAATCTAGAACGGGCAGGGTGGTTGGGAAGCGGTGTTCCATAGATGTAATCTGAGATGTTTGTGATCAGATCTCAATGAGAGAATGCTGATAAGATGGCGTCCAGTGAATTATTTGCACAATTCATTCTGAATACACTGGAAAAAAAATACTGCAACCAATGTTACCTATAGACAATTAACCATAGCATTAATAGCCTGAATATTTCCTTGCACTGGCATTTACATTTTGGATGCCTTCATCCACAGTCAAGTCAACACCTCGCACAAAATTTATTGCAGTATTTATAACAAATGTTTGGCCTGGCATATCAGCATACGCTATCGCTATGTAATTTCTGGCTACAGTTTCCTCTGTGTATTGATATGTACATCCTCGACAGTAGTTACACTGTGTGCTCAATAGAAGAGCATTGTATTTTTTAACTGATCATTTAAGATAGTCTTGACGGGGAAAGGTGAGTTTTCTGTGGACGCAGTCAGTGGGGTGAATTGCATAAAAATTACAGAATGCAGGATTACACTACCTACCAAAATACTGTGAACCCTACTACAAGCAGTAAACATCACTTAAATAACCTGGGCACATACTAAAGACAGACATGAAAGGAATCGCACCTCAGGTCTTGGAGAAACTCAAAAGTGTTTGGAGTAAGTGGATGAAGAGATTCGGGCGGCTCTTAACAACGAGGTCTTGACAGCCGATGAGGGTGAAGCGAGGTGAGTATGGAGCAGCACCGGAATGAACGGGAGGGGGGAAACGGGAGATCCCGAGAAAACCCGCTGACCAGATTCATTGTCCAGTACGATTCCCACCTGCAAAAATCCGGGAGCAACCCCGCCGGGAATCGAACCCGGTTCGCCTAGGTGGAAGGCGAGTAGTCTAACAACTAAATCACTGAATCTCCTAAAAGTGTTTAGAGAATTTTAGAGTTTCACGTTCCACGTTCTTTTAATGAATGTAAGACCATTTAAAGAGTAAATGAGAAATAGCAGTTAAGAGTATATAGCATAATTTATCACAATTTTTGTTTTAACTTAGATTAAAAATATTATATTATATTGAATCAGGTGCCCTGTTATTTCTAAATGTGCCACATATCCCTATTTACCAAACCCTCTGGCAACAATTTAACTGTTCAGCACTCCATCGCCTTCTGTAAATTCCTTATGCTACGATAGTCCTTCTACAACCACCTCCCTCATTCACAGTGGTACTCTCATTCACCGTGAAAGAAGAGCTTCTAAGTGCAAATAATTGCTCACAAGTTGTATTTGCTGCACGTTCTGTTGCAGGAGCGCTACACTTGTGCCTCAAGCTCGTGGTCATTTGCAGTTACGATCTGGGAGGTCATGAGCCTGGCCAGGGAGAAGCCATTTCAACAACTTTCAAATCAGCAAGTCATTCAGAATGCTGAACACATGTATTATGGTGAGGAACTCAAGGTAAGGGTTTGTGTGCTTTTCGGTACGTTGTTCGTGTATCAATTATAGACAAGATATAAGTTAATTTCAGATACCAGAACAGGATAAAAATAAGTTTTCTAGTTTCGTTCTACACTTTCTTTCCTGAATGCACAATTAATAAGCCTATGTATGGACAAAAAATTACTTATTTATTTCCAGGCTTTCCCACAAACAAAACCTAAATTCAAGTTACCTATGACTTGTATGCTGGAAGTCAAAAAAGGGAAGGAAGAACTCTCGCTCTCAAGCCAAAGCCTTACAACTCCTCTCCTTACTCTTCTGCCCCTAAACGTCTGGAAACTTTACATCTCACCCTCGGCCAGTGCCTCTCTGCCAGTGTTCTGCTAGGGACATCTTCCTGCTGAGTGGTGTGTGGTGTCAGTAGAGGCCCAGTGGCCAAGACACAGCAGTGATGTGTGCTTAGTACACTGTTCCGTGCTCCCTAAGGGCTGACAGGCAGCGGAAGTAGTCGTGGAGACCTGGGGTTGCCAACGGTGCAGTCAAGGGATCTCCATTCCTCTAGCCTATGGAGTCTCCTATACATGGCCTCCAGTCGCCACCTCTCCAAAGTGTTGAGGAGTTGGCAGCCTCCCCTACCCACCACATGAACAAGATGTAAGCGAAACATCTCCGAATAGGGATCCAGGTCTACAATGATGTGACTGTTCAACACTCACCTTCCCTGATACAAGTCACAGAAGCTTCAGCATGGCCAGCTTGTCCGCTGTCCTCAAGAAACACAACTAAATGAACAACTCTTCAATAACAAGAGCACTGAAAGAGCACTACTAGGCAACAAATTTACTATAAACCAAGCTGGGGTGTATCTCTGCTTTTAATTTTACCCTTTCTTTCTTCCGAAAACCCCATCAGGCCATTAAGCAATGACTTCACAAGCAAAGTTTCAGCGAAACATTTAAGTAATACGTAACACTGGTTGGATGGCACTTGTTTTCAAGTCGACCTAACCTTGGAGTGGTAAATGGAGGAGATTCTACAGAGAAGTACCACTGTTCCTTATGGAAGACAGTACTGACCCTTGTTATCAGTACACAAACACCCAACATCCCTTCTTGAGTTCCCATGCATGATGCTTGCTTGGTTTTTCAATGTCTAAACATCTCATGAAAAACAGAGTAATTTGTTATAGATCTAGATGCCTGGACAAACCGGAGGCACAGGGAATAATTGGCGACGGCCTGTATTAAGGTACTCTCCCTGCATTAACTTGGAGTAATTTAGTAAAACCATGGGAAACTGAAACCAGAGTGGCCAATTTGGAAGATTTAACCCAGGTCCCCCTGAAAATACGAGTCCAGTGTATTAACACTACATCACCTCACTCAGTGCCTGCTGGTTATCAAATCCTATATTTAGACAACGTACCCGGCAGCAGAAGTAAGGGTTTTAAGTTACAGTTTTAGGTTACCGGCACACAATACATGCAAAAATTTTAAACTTTGAATCATTACAGTTTTCTTGAAATGTACAGTGATATCTGTGTCTAACTCAGCAATTTGTGTTTATAAGTTGTCCCACTTTCCTATCCGCTGCATTCTCCCACCATGACTGATATTGTTTTTAAGACTTTTCTATCAACTGATAAGGTAGTAAACACCGGGTAACCAACCCTTAATCATGCCCATTCAGATAGTTGTATTTATTTCTAAAACAGTTCATCCTTCTCATGAATACACAATGATTTAATGCAGTAACCATGATGATTTGATAAAATTAACTACGTTTGTGACACGTTTTCTTTGACCCAGGTGCTACTACCGAAACCCACAATATGCCCAGAGGAAATCTACGATGTGATGGCCGAGTGCTGGAGGCGGGACGACGGTCTCAGGCCGACCTTCAGAGAGATGCACGACTTCTTCAGGCACAAGAACATGGGATACCGGCCGGGCGACTGATGTCTGCTCTGAGCTGTGCCGCAATGCCATCGCTCATTTAACGGCTCCTCTTGACCGCTCGGCGCAAAGAGGACACGAACTTTCAGCACGATCTCATGGAAACCCATCGATTTGTCTAAAATTCTGCACTCTCTTAAACGATCCACACGCCACCTTATGAATGGGCCTGTTTACCAGTGTTGCATCATACTTTCCGATAGCGTTGAAGCACAGAACACATTGCCATCCTTTCCAGCTTCACTATTGAATATGTGGAGCTATGAAGCGTAATGGACAAGGTGCACGTTATGCAACTGTAAGTCTTCACGTAACATCAGATACACTAGAGGCTAATACGGGAGAGTATGCACTTTTCTTGCGAAAAAAAAAACCTGTCGGCGGTTTCACCTCCAGCCAATAGATGGCAACACCTCTGTTCAATAATACATATAAAAGTTACGATACCAGTGCAACACATTCCGAGACGTGCATTTATTTTTCCTATGGTAATTTTTTTTTTTTTTCAGTCGGAATGATGGACAATGGAAACCACAACCTTTAACACTTCAAACGTAGGCAAAGAGGAAGGTGTAAAAAATAGTTGGTAACTGCATTACTTAAAAATTAGTGTCAAATACGTACATTATAACGTAGTGTTGCCTCTTGTCCATGTTGTTCATTTACANTTCAGTCGGAATGATGGACAATGGAAACCACAACCTTTAACACTTCAAACGTAGGCAAAGAGGAAGGTGTAAAAAATAGTTGGTAACTGTGCATTACTTAAAAATTAGTGTCAAATACGTACATTATAACGTAGTGTTGCCTCTTGTCCATGTTGTTCATTTACNGTGCATTACTTAAAAATTAGTGTCAAATACGTACATTATAACGTAGTGTTGCCTCTTGTCCATGTTGTTCATTTACAGCTGCCCGGTATTAGTGTCAGTGTATGTGGTAAAATTCTTACCCTACAAACAGCAATATATTATTTTCGACTAAAAATATTATCAAGCACGTTATTGGAACAATTTCTTTGACCACTTTTACTTGGAAGTAATTCCCTTTCCCTCTTGTAAGTAAAGTCTGTAGACTGCAAGAGGTGGGATAGGTGCTCAGAAGCACAACACATGCTGACTGCATAGTTTCCATTTCAAATTTTATTATAATATTTGAGCAAAGGATTTGGGCCCACATTTTTAATATGCTTTAACGTCTCCTCGCCAGCCAAGAATCCATTTAGTAAAACACGTTGCATTAAAGTCACGTTCAAAACAGCAAACGACTTGCATTCTGTTTCGTGATTTTTTTTTTCAGTCACCAAGCAACCGTCATAAAACCTTGATTGGTTGAACACGTTTCCTTTTGTATTTGTAGCAATAATTATATAATTGTCGTTTACTTGAATCTGAACATAGCGTGAATGTACAGCTGTCGCCTACCTATGTAGTGGTAAACTATAAGTATAGTGACCTTCTATACTGCGCTTCCAGTAAGTAGTACAGTACTTTTCATGTATTTTTACACATATTTTATTGTAATGTTCCAGGACACAAGAAGTGTGGTGTTTTAAAATTTAGTTTTTCAATGACGAGTGCATGAGTAGCTGTGTGTATGACTGTTCCACCAAAATTGCAAGTTAAATGATTCTATGAACATAAATTTAAGCATTTACTACAAAATTTTACAAGTGTGAACTTTATAAAAAAAAATGTTGTGCTACAGACAAGAGAAGAAATAAAGAATTATTCCGTATTTTGTCTCGTTATTTTATTAAGGCATCTAAGTACACCAACATATAAGGTAAAAATGGCAGTCAACTTGTTTTACAGGGGGTTAAGTATGATACTTTATAGATTCCAAGTTAGCAGCGGAGAAAAAAAATTGACAGTAAAAGTCACAGCGCAAGTCGGTTCACAGTAATATCACAGCAGAAAATTGCTCTGACAGTATTTTGCAATACGTATTATGTAAAACGTAATAAGTTAAGTTTTAGTTGCTGGCGAAACCAGAAGTAGGGAGGTGGGTACACTTTACCCCGGACCCCATTTTGTGGGGGAACCAACAAGATGCATGTGTGTGTGTGTGTATATATATATATATTTATTTATTTTTTTTTTATTATTTACTGTTGTGATCAAACATTATACACATCGGTGTTCACTGACTGACTTCACTATGCCACCCCATCCTAGACAAACCCAGTGGCAAGCAAGCGCTTGGAAGGGGAGGGGGACAGTCTCCATTATGCTGTATGCAGCCCCTTAGAGAGGGGTTGCAAACCCATAAAACAACCCTCATAGGCAAGTTTAGCCTGTTCGCGATTTCTTCACACTTTTTTTTAATCAAACCTCTGAAATATCACCCTACTTTGGTTGCTTCGTAAGTGTTCCGTGTATTACAAGCGTTTTTTTACTAACATATTTTTCGTNGAAATATCACCCTACTTTGGTTGCTTCGTAAGTGTTCCGTGTATTACAAGCGTTTTTTTACTAACATATTTTTCGTGAAATTGAACATTTACTTATGTTTTGTCCATTAATTGTAATACGAATAAAAACAGCGAGAAAATTATCAAATTGAGNGAAATTGAACATTTACTTATGTTTTGTCCATTAATTGTAATACGAATAAAAACAGCGAGAAAATTATCAAATTGAGTGCGCAGGAATGCGGTGCGTTGTCCTTTGGTGTTCTAGACTTAGTTCAGTTTTGTTTGCATGAGGCGGAGGAATAATTTGAAAGTAGAACTTAGGGCTTCAGAAAAGTTGTAAGTTACCGCGAATGTTCTGTAGTGCCGCTGGTGCGGAATTCAGTGTAACCACTTGGCAGTGAAACAACAAAGCCACGTGGGGATCGTGTGCTCCGATCGCTTGTCGTATTTATTCTCGGAGCCCGAAAAGACCTACGAAGTGAATCATAAATGTGGTACGTATTTTTTTTCTCTATCTTTAATTCTTATTTTTATCTAATGCTCTTGCATTAAGTAACCACCATCTTCTTAAATAGTTACGAAAAAATATTCTTAAATTATAACACTTCCCTTCCGTGGTTCAAATACAAACTATTATTTTGTACCAATTCTGGTTAATTTCTTATTTCCTAATTAATTTAGGTAAGTTTGAAAAATAATAGCTGATCATTATACACAGCTGTTTCTGGTAAAAATTACTGGGGAATTTATTTAGTATTCTTTAAAAAAAAATTGTAAATTTTTGCTCTGGAGTGTTAAATTTTCTGTGAAATTCTGTAAAGGAAGCATAGCAACTAGTATACACATAAGCAGTATCATAGCTCCTCATTATATATATATATATATATATATATATATATATATATTTGTATGTAATATGCACCTACTAAAGATGCATAAAAATGTTACCCCACATCTGGACATCATAACTGAAGAAGCCTAGTTTTTCGTGTATTTTTTTTTTTCAAATCATAGAGTACACGATAACAAATAACGTTGTAATTCACCGGTGATTTTTATTTTTTTATTCAGTCATACAGTGCCTCGTGTTTAGTATTGTTTCGCTCGTGTCAACCTTGCGTAGAGAATAAAAACAAAATTAAATGAATACCTTATTTTTCTTCAAAACTTTTTGGAGTTTATTCCATGAGCTACTTAAAAAACATGTGTAATTTCCGAGCATGAGTTTAGAAGTTACATATTATAACTAATAATTATGCAGTAACCGCCGATCGTGCAAACAGAACCACGTCTTCGTTATTGATGAATCACAATTCACATGATAATTTTGAATTATAGCCAACGAATACTCGTAATAAGTGTGGGCCCTTTATATTTTGTTAATAATTAAAGTCACTATACATCACATAATAAAACCAGCATTTAGTCACGTCGTTATTCTAGGAGGATATTTTCTTGCAGAAACTCTTCTCAGTGTTAATTTAATTCACAAATATAATCGTTATCGCATGTTTGTCCTTTTAATACTTAAATGCATGCTTATAACTGCAAATACCACTTTCCACCAACAACACATACTGCCATGCTCTGATTGGTCACTGCCGCAGAATATTTAGGCCTACTTGAGTTTAAAAATAAACCTATTTGTTTTAACGCATAATGAAAACCCAACAACGCTCACAGAGGAGTAACTAGAGACTTGCATGACCCCGGTAAACTTTTATAAGGGGTTTCTTCCCACATATTTTGATTAAATTATATTTATACGAGTACGTTAAAAATATTTGTTATTCAATTAATTAGCTATACAATCCGCATATTAGAAATACGAAACTCTAAATATAATTTATATGCCTAATATTTACAATTCATTTCTGCGTTAACACTTAAAAAAAAAAANAAATACGAAACTCTAAATATAATTTATATGCCTAATATTTACAATTCATTTCTGCGTTAACACTTAAAAAAAAAAAAACCTGCCGTGTTTAAAATTTACATTTCCATGGGCCCAATGACCTCATACACGCATCATTCAAGTANAAAAAAAAAAACCTGCCGTGTTTAAAATTTACATTTCCATGGGCCCAATGACCTCATACACGCATCATTCAAGTAACAGTGTGAAATTGTTAGGAATTTAAATATACGTTAACAGTATGGCAGTTCGTACTCCAATGTTTATAATGAACCAAAGCCCAAATTAATTTTCCATAAATCTAATCTTGACACATGTAATACAATGAAAAGTCCTAGAACTCTTTTACTTAATTCGCTGTCAATTTAACAGGTAGCCGGCGTGTCAGTGTTTGCGGTAGCATACAGAGTGTTCGGAAATTAAACGCCCAAACTACGGGAGGTAATTCCTTACGAAACACAAGAAATTACTGATATAACTAATGAGCCTTACTTTCCTCAACATGGGTGCAATTTATTTTTAAATAATTTCTTAAAAATCTGAGCTGTTANAAAAAAAAAAACCTGCCGTGTTTAAAATTTACATTTCCATGGGCCCAATGACCTCATACACGCATCATTCAAGTAAAAGTGTGGAATTGTTAGGAATTTAAATATACGTCAACAGTATGGCAGTTCGTACTCCAATGTTTATAATGAACCAAAGCCCAAATTAATTTTCCATAAATCTACTCTTGACACATGTAATACAACGAAAAGTCCTAGAACTCTTTTACTTAATTCGCTGTCAATTTAACAGGTAGCCGGCGTGTCAGTGTTTGCGGTAGCATACAGAGTGTTCGCAAATTAAACGCCCAAACTACGGGAGGTAATTCCTTACGAAACACAAGAAGTTACTGATGTAACTAATGAGCCTTACTTTCCTCAACATGGGTGCAATTTATTTTTAAATAATTTCTTAAAAATCTGAGCTGTTAGGTAGGACTTGTCGTCTCGTTGAAAGAGATGAAACCCGAAACATATGCAACAGTAGGGAGACGATTACAAATACACACGTGCCTTACCAGGGACTCTAACCCAGGAAACCTCGTACCATATGCTAATGTGCAATCGACTGTATTACGGCAAAATGTTCAATTTTCTCACCTGGCAGTGTTTCGCAAAAATTTCGGCAAAACAGGATCTCTGTTTGTATAAATGACGCTTCAAATGAATAAAGTTAGTGTACAAAATTTGGGTGAATTTTGTTGAATTGTTTAATATAAATAAAATAATGAACTATAATATCTATATCAACACTATTAAAATACGGCCTGCCGCACATAAAACGTGTTGGTTTACCTACACTAATGTTAGCACTACTTGCTTGTAAAATTTGGTGGGAATCGGTTGATTGATCCTCGAGATACGGTAAAAAAAAAATATATTTCATGTAAGGATCCTTATAAATGGAGGACAAAAATGTTATGTATTAGCACATTCGATGATTGTGGTTAAGTTAAGATGAAATAGGTTAAATAGCTTTGTAGATATAGCACACTAGGCTAAAATATTTTTGTAACCTCCATCATGAATATAGCCTAGCACAGAACATCTTTTTCGCACAATCAGGTAGGAATCGGTTGATTATATCCCATTACATGTCATAAAAACTTTTCATGTGGGGCTATCTTACAAAATGGCAGAGAAATGAGGCTAGATATTGCCTGCTTACAAAGTTAAGTTGAAATTTGTTTCGTATTTTCGTAGATATAGCATAATGAAATAAAATGTTTATATAGCCGCCATTTTGAAAATAAGTGTGTAACTCCCAAAGTGTATTCATTTACTTGGCCTGCTGTATCGCTACTTGTTTGTCGAATTTTGTGGGAATCTGTTACTTTTTTTTATATATATGGCATACATATTTTTATTTGTCATGTGATGTTATCTTACAAAATTTTGGCCAAAAGAGACTTAGCGTGGACACATTAAATTGTTGTAATATATACTACTGCCAACATACAAACTTAAGTACGAATTAATTACATGGTTTAGACGATAGAGCATGCAATGCTAAAATGACTATATAACAGCCATTTAAAAAATATATGCCTGACCTATGGTCTGTCTCCTATAAGTTGACGAGATTCTGACAGTCAGTGAGTGGCAACTTGATGTATACGAAACAAACCAAGTGCCATTTACGAAATCCTGTATCAGCTGATGCACAAACGAACAAAAGGTAAATATTACGTTGGCTATTCTGGGTGCACTGCCGATGCACATTAGACAAGCAGAAATTATGCAATAAGAAAGAGTTCCTAGATTAATTATTGCATTTTATTTTACGTGGTCACAAAACAGTGGTTGTTAGTTTTACAAAATAAACTTTGTGATAAAGTAGTAATGTATAGGTGTTCAAAATGAAATGCACAATAAAACTATCCGTTTCCAAATGAAACGCAACTTCAAAACCTTTTTCACGTCTCCAACCATGCTTTCCATACATGCTTATTCCAAAAGCATACAAAAATATTGCATAATATAGTTAATTTATTTTTATAATAATTTGACGAAATATATTTTAAAGTCGTGTCGTTCCAAGCCAGTAATAGAATAACAGTCAACTTTTAAAAAGACGGGATCAAGAGGAAGGCCGTGTTGCTATCTGTTGAGCAATGCAAACGGCTCACACCTCGCCCTTCATGCTGTGCGCACCATCTGTGCGCTCTTTCCCGAAGCATTACCAGCCAGAAAAGAATAGCTTTCATGTGTGATATATAACAAATTTACGAACAGATACCAATAGTTTTATTTTTCCGCGAGCTCTGCTTAATTTTTAAAGTAACATATTTTTCCTGTACAGTGATTTTGAGTACTAGTAATTTCTATCTGGCCGGTAATCGTTCGTCTACGTAAATTATACGCCATATTGTTCTCCTGAAAACCCATTTCCTTGTTTCCGTGTTGTTACTATATTGTATTGATAAAACGAAGAAAGTGGGACACACGTGAATATTTTTTAAGCAATTCTTACATTATTCCACGTTACATATTTCAAACTCGAATTGTTTAGTATCAGTAATAGCAGAATTACTGCATTGCAATCAATAGTCGTTGGTGAGTTGTTGGCGAATAGAAGTGTGTTGTCAATCAAATTTCCCGAATTACTTTTAGTTCCACTTATATTATATATGATGTCCAAAGTGTGATAACAGCTACAACTACCGTCTCGCAAATGTTAACCCGAATTCGCTGTCTCGGACAAACTAAAAAAAAAGAGTTAGCAAATATTTAATTTTTTGCAAGATTTTATATTTTTACTTTTATAATCTATTAATTTTTTTAGACAGATGTCAGTCTAAAATATCTTAAAATTTGATTAGCATTACAGTACAATGGCAAGTGGATTAGCTGACAGCGTGTTGATAAAAAATACAGCCTGCACTTGACGCACCAGCTGATGGCGAAAGGATACATTGACGTGACCAAGCTTGGCTACGACGATAAAGCCAACTTGATCTGCGGTGTTTCCAGAGTTGTGAAGTAATATGTGTGTGCCCGGCGCCACAGCTCTGCGGTGAGCTGATGAGATGTAGGGTCGTTCGGCCGACAGCCTAGGGACTCTGGTAAACACTCCGTCATACACACGTTGCCGAGGTTGTGGGCCACCTCGCACGCCTTACTTGATTATCAATAAAAACAGTGGTGCTGGTTGTTAAGGTATTTATTACCCCGTTATGTACACTCAACTATACAGAAGACACGTGGCCTGAATGGCCCGGAACTACAAGCGACCACGTGGTCTTATCATGTGAAGCTCGAAATGCACTTTTGATTCCCGATAAATAATAACGTCGCTCTCCCCTCGGCGCTATGCAAGTTAAGTCAGGAAAGAGATTATGATAATGATTTATAATGTTCCGGATGCCACTGCATACTGTTCGACAGATGATGTCCTTGCTAGGGCTTCTGCGGAGTGGGGAGAGCGTAACGTCCAAGCTCGTCCAAGTCCTGGCTAATACTTCCGGAAATGTGCGTCGGCTTCCGCCGCCTAGACGTCGCCGACGCCATGCGGTGGTACAGTGAAACATAATATACACTAAAAGATGATTATGGGATGAAAAATGATATGAACTAAATTAACACAACAAAACATAATTACAATTACACAAATACATAATAAAAATGATAATACTTATTCTAAATGTTTTCATTGCACCAGCCACAGCATTGCCAAATGTAGAATGTCACATGTCTCTGGCTGTGGCTGGGCAAATTGTCTCCTGATGACAAAACAAATTATAAATGAATTACACACTGACATTATTTACAAATACACTGACGAAATAAACTGAATAAATAATAAACACTAATGCACTCGTGCCCACAAGCCTGTCGGTGTGGTGCGTCTGGTGTGGGCATACTGCGGCAGTCAGTGGGCAAAAGGACTCGTGAACGTGTTGTTCATGTCAACATAAATGAAAAGTAAATATTGGTGCTACTCTCGTTGAACTGTCAAAATCTTGCCAAGTTACATGAGACAGAGAGTACTTATTACATACCAGTCAGTTTACATGAACTGCCACAGTACTACTTGTGTCCCAAATTTGCTAGGAACCAACCGTGTCTTGAGATACAACATACAAATTTAATTTATTCTTATGGTGTTATCTTACAAAATGGCAGACAAAAAGTATTAGTGAAGAAAATTTTGATAAATGTAATATATTCTGCCAGTATACAAAGTTAAGTTTGAATTGATTACATAGTTTCTGTGATAAAGCAGATTAAACTAAAATATCTTTATGGCCGCCATTTTGAGAATAAGCGCCTGATTTACTTAAAAAATACTATTTTAACGCCTGTGACAATAATACTTGTTTGCCAAATTCGGTAGGAATTGATCAATGGTTTCCTGAGGTACTTTATTTATTCGTAAAGCACTAGCTTACTAAAGGGCCGACAAAACCGGTTCCATGTAGACGCATAGTAGACGTGGTAGTTGTAATATATACTACCAGCATACAAAGTTAAGTTGGAATTGATGAGTGGTTGCGACGCTATAGCATACAAAGTTAAAATAGGTATATGACCGCCATTTTGAAAATAAATGTGTGACCTACTTAAAACATACCAGTACTAGGTTTAGTTGCAGTCAGTAACACAAGGCTTTAATGGGGACCACGAAGCATACACACAAACATTTAAATTCTTCTGTTACTGAGAATTATTGTGTAGGAGACAACTGTTCAACATGTTGTGGAGACACGTGAGTTCGCCTTTCTGCGGGGTGTGTTTCCGACAAACGAAAATGAACACTCACTTGCAACAGATGTGGTCGGGAGTGTTAAATATTTGGTAGTCGAATTATAAATGTTGGGATATTTGTGAGAACCCACATTTTTATACCACAAACACACATCTTCTTTTCTATCCACAAGCACATCCACCATCTAGGAAGTAATTTCGCTCTCTGTGGTTGTACTTTGATATGATTTCTTCATTTGTTTCACTGCATACCACAGTGACATCTCATCAAAACTTTCATTTCTTGAGGCATCCTCTACCTGTGATTCTGCTTCCCCTGCACGGAACACTTCCCAGGTTCTTCTTTAACTGTATAAAGGCACTGTTTTGCTCTGCAGCATGTAAAGAGTCATTTTAAAACGTAGGTCTAGCACCATGCACGCTATAAAAGTTTTGCCCTCCTTGTAGAAAGGGAATCAGGACTTGAATGTTTTCATTAAGTTCCTCGCAAATACGCTGCACTTTTAGATTGAAGAGTCAATAAAATTAAGGATATGGCCATGGAACGTGTTGCATATTTGTTTACAGTCAATGGTGACTTTCTCAATTTTGCTTTAGCACTCACACTATTCCTTCGGCAATTGCTCATTCTTGTGAACTGAGACAGTCAACACTTGCATTTGATGACACTAATTCTAGCAGTTGCCGAAGCATATGAAATTCTGAGTTCCACCTCATTTCAACATCTTGCACAACGGTAAGTGGTGTCTTCTGATCCGGTAGTTTTCATCGTTCATGTTTGCAACACTACTTTTATATCTGCCCACTTTGCGCCTTACCTTTGCAAGTAGTTTTTCCACAACAGGTGTTTCCTGCTTAGCATTTTTTATGGCCAGATTAAGTTTATGGGTAAGAGACTGCAAATGTACCCATGAATGCTCATCAGTTATTGCAGAGACAAATTTTTTTTCACATTATCAGTTACATAAAAAATAGTAATATTACCATCACTTAGGATCTCCCATTCCCCCATTAAAGATTTCAAAACATGTTGGATGCCGTCTGCTGTGCGAGACTCAGAAATATGTTGAACTCTGAGTGTACGGCTCTTGTGGACCCAGTCCTTGTTTACATAACGAACAGTTGGTGAAATGTAACAGTTGTTAGCTTTTGATGTTCAGATATCGGCTGTGAAAACTACAGCATGAACCCATGTCGCCTGCGTAAATATGAGTCACACCTCGTACGCATATTGCAATTGTTTTGGCATAACTTTAGGCCTGGTCTACAAGGGCGGTAGCGTAATCGTAAAATACTCAATAATTTGAAACTTTGCCAGAAATAGGAATAATCTGGAGTTGTCCATTGTAAAATGTATGCAATTTTGATTAATACACGATTCTCTGGCAAAAGTTACTTACAAATTTTGTGTCCATTTTCTTATGCATTCATCACTTGACAATGAACCTGAAAGAGGAAAACAGTGAATAAATGTTTTCATGCACAACATTAATCCACAGTTCTCGTGCATTTCAAGAACACATGCATACCTTTGTTTACTTTCTAGTTTGTACGTTCAACTTACAACTTTACTGGCAAAGATGCCTTGTGACCACAGTAACAGTATTAGCCTAATATATTTTCTTAGTGCAATATTAAATGTCAACCTAGTTTATGAATGCAGTTTGTAAAATTATAACATTCTTTTAGCTGAGATATTTAGTTTATGTAATATTTACATTTAAGACTGGTTAGTAGACATTTTTTGTATTAATTTAGATGTAGTATAACAGCAGTAATAGGAGTTTACAATTCCTTTCTAATTTTATATTTTAGAGGGAAACATAGAAAGGCATTAGACCTACTAAACTGGTCATCTGCAATTGAAAAAGAATCATTAAAACTTTGGTGCTTTAGGATATCAATGCATCTGACCTTCTCCTGTCCCTTAAATATTGTATTATTAATATATTTTCAGCTAATTTGGCTACACCATAAAACTTAACTGGAATTGAGAATCAAGGAATTATGACAATCGGGTTTGAAATCGAAATCAATAAAATATTGCAATACACACTAATACTTAAAATTACAATATATTTTTACAAAAGAACTGCATTTACACTATACATAAATAATTAACCACAACTTCAACATGTTTGAACAACTACAAAAATTTTATGGCATNTCAGAAATATGTTGAACTCTGAGTGTACGGCTCTTGTGGACCCAGTCCTTGTTTACATAACGAACAGTTGGTGAAACGTAACTGTTGTTAGCTTTTGATGTCCAGATATCGGCTGTGAAAACTACAGCATGAACCCATGTCGCCTGCTATTTCAGCTTCCAGTTTTGCCATAGTATAGTGAATTCAGGAAAAATGCTTCTCGGAAAAGTCGTTCTTGATGGACATTTATACAGAATAGGCCAAAAGTTAGGGTAGGATTTTATATTTAAATAACTTTTTTTATTCGTGAACAAATGTCAGTGATATTGCACACATTGAATGTCTGACATCTACAGATTTGGTTAGTTCAGGTATGGAAGATGACATTCTGACATTCTTCAAGTGAGTTCCATTTGCAGTCTCGCAAAGTCGGACTCTTTTTATTGCAATGTTCATAACAGTAATTTATGTTCGAGGATTTAGTGCTGTAATTTCTGCACAGATATTCTCCTTGAGCTGCTCAAATGTACGCAGTTTGTTCGTGTACACTCTCCCCTTCAGATAGCCCCATAGGCAACAGCAAGCAAACTTCTCAGAAATAATGCTGGGTTCACAATCAAAATGCATACGCATAGAGCATAGAACATAACACAAGAAGATTCATACGACCAGACCCAATTGAATAATCGTGAATTATTTTTAGCCAATGAACTTTCGAGACTAGTTTGGCGTAATTTGGCAGTGTTGGTAAATAATGCATTTCCTTAACAGATTGTGATATTGCGTTGAAATTTTACAGCAGTATAAAATATTTGGCTTTTTTTTTTTTTACTTTGTTTTTGCGATTGCAAATATGTGAACCATAAAAAAATTATTTTAGTAAACTGTTGCCTGTTCTTTTCTCTAAATTAATATTTTACAACATGTCTTAGTGTAGAAACATGTAGAAACAGCACAACTATCCTTACATTTTAAATAAACAACTTCGTTGGAAATTTTATACTCTGCTCTCGATTGGCTGTTGCTCCATGCACCTGCACAAGAAATGAAATATAACCATATTTTGTGTACAATGTCAGGAATTCCTGTTGTGTGCTTCCTTAAATCAATAGGTTCGAAAACATAACTTGACACCCATGGCTTGTTCACACGACCCATGTTCTTCTGTGCTTACTGTTATGTTTCATATTGTGAACCATGCTTATGTAATAACAAGACCANAAAAAAAAAAAAAAAAAAAGGGTGGGTAAAATGTGGAGCTGTTTTATTCTGCTTGCCGCGTGCATCAGTATCGACAGTGGCTGACGCTACCGACACGGGGCTGAGCGTGGAATGTGCCAATCTGCGCGTGCGTACCACAGCAGACAAGTACAGCACATACAAGAGAACTGCCCCAGCGAAGGTGGTGCTATAGAACAGCTGTCAGGTCTACGACCTTGCCCGCACGCTGTGTGCTAGTGACAGTAAATTTTTATGAACTTCTGCTGTCTTTTTTTGTTTTTTCTTCCCATGTGATGCATTTTGTGAGAGTAGGGTCATTACTGTAAAGGTATTACAGCTTTAGTAATATTGTGAATTTTCTGTTTGTTTACATTGTGTGTATAATATTGTTTGTTTACAAAATTTCAAAGCCCTACTCATATAGCTGCACTTATAATTTTTTTATATCACCTCTCAGAATGTTTTTTCAAAGAACACACTATAGTATTCAGTTTAGGCATACTTAAATCTATGATACTAAAGTCTTTTCTCTTTGCACCTTACCTTAGACAGGTATGAAATTTTATTGTGGATAAGAACAGCAAGCCAAAGAGGTTTTGTGTGACCAAACCAACTTTGATCTAAGTTTTATTAACTTTTGTGATAATAATCTAATATTTTTGGGTTTTAAGGAATCTAAAATTTCTTTTAAATTAACAAGGACACTCTCCTTCCGGCCAACAGACTTATTAGTCCATCGTAATATTAGGGACAGCTGATCAACTAGATTAATTGAAATGACTGCCCATCCTAACATAGTTTCCACATGGGAGAGGCATGGCAGTTTTGCAAAACAGCACGGGCAAGAAAGAAGAGGCCCCTAGGCACTAATTATCTTAGTATTTTGTGTTACAATCACGACGTCGCCGAAGCGTCACTGTGCGACGTTAACCAGCAACGCCGTATGAATAAGTCCTTTGTACAACCGAAATGGTTTATCTTGAAACAATGTTATACCATGCTCACTATTAATTGGAATTATTTTTTTTTGTTGAACTGAACTTTTCCTTATGCAAGATCGTACCAAAAGCATGAGATGGAAATCTGTGCTCTACAATAGCTAGTTCCGAAAAATTTAGGTCAAACAAATTAATTCAAGAGCTAATAATTATAAACAGTGCTCTATCATAATTTTATTCGTTGTGTGTTTGTGAGAAATGTGATATTTCAATTAACTTCACTTAATTCAGTCTCTTCATTCCTTAAGTCAGCATCAGTTTTTTTTTCTCCTATTTCAGTATGTTAAATTTAGTAATTTTAAGCCAAATTCTTTCTTCCCTTTGCACTAATTGCATTGCTTAATTAATTGCTACATAATGAATAGAATATTGCAAGGGCTATGTCAGTGTCCTCGTTATTTGTATTGTAATTATTCAATTTTATTGCTTTCTTGTGTTTTATGTCAGTGTGTCTTATCTATTGTATATTCTGCCACCGTTGTATCTCATGATCACGCTTATGTCGGCAGTGATACGCTGATAATGTCAGATTGGGTATGGTGCATGACTTACCTGCTACATTCATAGCCACTGAAATACTATATTAAGGCAATTAATTATAACGCGCAATTTTCATCATTCCTAGTTGCCTATATTTATACTGGTGTTAAATTGTATATTACTGGTGCACAACATTTCATTACAACTTTCAGTTTCAATGCTACACACTAGCTTACATTATGTTTCATTTTCTCGCTGTCGCAATCCCCATAACACTAGAAACAAAACAGACACTGATCACAGTCGCAGTACACATTACAACCTGTGTTATTTTTTTAGCGTTGCAGCTTTCCAATGTGTTTTTATAAATTTTTGCTGCATTTTTTTTATTTTTCATCTAAACATTTTTATATTTTTTATGGTTCCCAAACATATCTGAACAAACAATATGTCTATGAAACTGGTGCCGTACAAATAAGGTTTGAGTATTGTGGAAAAAAAAGAAATATAAAAGAAATTAAAAAATGTTTTCCATTGCATTGATGGATAACCAACAAAAAAAACTAGCATTAATTTGCTCTAGAAAGAAAAAATATTAAACAACATAATAAAATTTAACAAAATCAAGGAACATAAGGACAGGCTTCAAATTAGGGATAGGTAGAGTTTATTCTTTGATTCCACTGTAACATTGCAGTTTTTGAGGGGTTTTGTTTCTTGTTGGTCAGAGATATTTTAATTAGATATGATAACGGAATACCGGCTTATGTTGTCACTTCATTTAATATTATTTCCAAATTATACTTTATTATATGAGTTAAACAAAATGCAGTATAATCATTGGTTAATTTAATAGTTTATTGACATAGAGATCATGTGCAAGTATATTTCATTTGTTTCTAAATGATATTCAGTAATATAATTTTGTTTGTTAGTATTCTTTATTACCTAGTGGGTAAAAAGTATTCAATGTTTATTCAATGAAAGAAAATTATATCCTGGTTGTCTCTCGTCTCACTATCGCTAATTGGTGGAGAGATGTGGTGTGGTCAGACAACAGCCAATCGGAGGAAAGGTAACAACATAAGTAAGGCAGAATTATTACCAACACCGTCAAAGGCAGACGCGTGTGTGAAAAATTGGATTACGAAATTAAGTTAATAAAATGTAACTGATGGATAATATGTTGACGTAAACAGAATATTGCTGCAAGACGTTTTAAAAGTTGAAGTATTAATAATTGAAGACAAATAATATAAATTTTACTGTGTTTGAGAAAATGATGTAATTAAATGTCCATTTTAAGAAAAAATAACAAAAAGAATTCCCACATGCTGATTTTAATGAAATGTTACAACTGACGACCTGTGGATTTAAATTGAATTGTAACACCACGATACCACAGATTCTTCACTAATAATTGGAATCTAAGGATTAAAATTTTCAGCAATGGATTCCAAGTATTGTTACCAGTAAACCAAATTTATAGTACATTCACATTAATTATCGGGCAATACCATAGGTGTACTTCTAGGTAAAGGCAACTGTGTACAATAATATTTGGCTGTCGTCACACGGTGTACCGAAAAAGTGTGTCGTTATTTTCACACTCTTTTTCTATTGGCAGCATGTTACAATCTAAAATGCAGGCAAAAAAACTCCTAATATTCCCATCATAATTGAGGTTATACATAGTTAATAAATTATTGCAGGGATGATTATTTTATTTTCGAGAAGCCGCTTAATACTATAGTAATTATTATTGGCTGCTCTACGCCAATCACATATTTTCCCTTTTTTACAAAATGGCTGAACGTAAATATGAGTCACACCTCGTACGCATATTGCAATTGTTTTGGCATAACTTTAGGCCTGGTCTACAAGGGCGGTAGCGTAAGCGTAAAATACTCAATAATTTGAAACTTTGCGAGAAATAGGAATAATCTGGAGTTGTCCATTGTAAAATGTATGCAATTTTGATTAATACACGATTCTCTGGCAAAAGTGACTTACAAATTTTGTGTCCATTATCTTATGCAGTCATCACTTGACAATGAACCTGAAAGAGGAAAACAGTGAATAAATGTTTTCATGCACAACATTAATCCACAGTTCTCGTGCATTTCAAGAACACATGCATACCTTTGTTTACTTTCTAGTTTGTACGTTCAACTTACAACTTTACTGGCAAAGATGCCTTGTGACCACAGTAACAGTATTAGCCTAATATATTTTCTTAGTGCAATATTAAATGTCAACCTAGTTTATGAATGCAGTTTGTAAAATTATAACATTCTTTTAGCTGAGATATTTAGTTTATGTAATATTTACATTTAAGACTGGTTAGTAGACATTTTTTGTATTAATTTAGATGTAGTATAACAGCAGTAATAGGAGTTTACAATTCCTTTCTAATTTTATATTTTAGAGGGAAACATAGAAAGGCATTAGACCTACTAAACTGGTCATCTGCAATTGAAAAAGAATCATTAAAACTTTGGTGCTTTAGGATATCAATGCATCTGACCTTCTCCTGTCCCTTAAATATTGTATTATTAATATATTTTCAGCTAATTTGGCTACACCATAAAACTTAAATGGAATTGAGAATCAAGGAATTATGACAATCGGGTTTGAAATCGAAATCAATAAAATATTGCAATACACACTAATACTTAAAATTACAATATATTTTTACAAAAGCACTGCATTTACACTATACATAAATAATTAACCACAACTTCAACATGTTTGAACAACTACAAAAATTTTATGGCATATATGTACAGAACTGATGATATATTTGTTCATACAAAGTCAAATTTGTACAATATGTGTTTAAAAAATGAACTGAGTGGAAGCTGTATACACACTACTATAGCCTCCAGTAGACGCCACGTCCAGTTTGTCCCTCCCGAGCACTTCAGTTCCGGTAATGCACGCAGCAGGCACGGTCGACATTGTCGAGGTTGTTGCAGCCATTGGCGCTTGCCTGGTATGGCCCCTTCACAATGTTACAGCAGTAGAAGAGGTTCTTGGGCTCGAGCCGCTTGCAGCCGTGCACAAACGTCTCGAGCAACTCGCCGCTACTGAAAGAGCAGCCGCTCAGGTCCAGGAACTCGAGGTCCACGAGCACCGTGGTGCACGTCGACAAGGTCTCGAGCGCACCGTCCGTCAGGCGGCAACTACCGGACAGGCTGAGAGACCGCAGCCCCGTGGCCCTGTCGCTCCCGGCGTTCCAGCAGCTCACTAGGTTCTTGATGGTTTGGTCGGTGATTCGGTTGCAACCCGATAATGCCAGTTTGCGCAGTTTCTTCAGACAACTGCCAGGGTTCCACCTAGCAAAGATAAGCCACGTTACATTTTGAAATGCTAAACCACAAGCACTGTACGGCTGAAATTAATCAAAACATCCACTTAAACATTCAACTGCAGGGCAACAAAAAAAAAACAGGGACTGGACTCTGCCATCTGGAATCTGTATAGTTTTTGCAACCACCAGCATTAAAGATTTTTTTTTTATCAGGTCTTACAGAACAGCAGCACACAGTACATTGCTTTGTACATTTATTGAAGTTGGTATTGCTCGACTACTGTGGCAAGTTTTACTGCTGCAATCGCCCATAAGGAAGAATTACTTCTTCCTAGCAGGTAGTCAAATTTTGACAAAACGACCCCATTAATAACAATATAAAAACTGTTATTTGGTGAACCATAAAAAATTTGATTAGATAATTGAAAAATTTTGAGGAAATAGGCGGAAAAATAAGTTGTTGCATTTATTTTTATTGCTGATAGTTGCAATTCTCTTTGCCACTGCACTTTCCTGCCTAAGTTTCGCATGAAACCGACTTGTATGTTTTCAGATATAGCAGTGCGAAAAGGCAGTTTTTAGCCATGTTAGATGGCTCAGATACAATGTTTGCACTTTAAACAACTATAACATGTAATGTTGCTGGGAAATCTGTGAAAAAATGACCTAAATAAAATGTTTTTGCAATCTTTGCTTATAGGGGTTGGGAGTTGGTCAGAATCTGTCCCAATTCAAATAACGACCTCTTCAAAGCACCACCCTTTTCACTGGGAGCCCAGATAGGTTGTAAGTTTGAGATCTGAGAGTACATAATTAAAAATTAATAGTCCGTGAAACTGTAACAAATTGATAAAGCTAGAGAAGCTATTATTTATACAGTGTCATGCGAAAAATTTTTGTCAAACCAACAAACTTAACTTACAGCTCAAAACTGGATAAATCCAAGATGGTGGGAAGTTATTTTTAGCTTTTAGTCATGCTCTATGATGTATGCCTCGAGCACAGGAAACATAGTCGACTTTATAAGCATGTAGGCCTAAACATGATAATGAAACCAAATTCCTTCTCTACCTTCGTATAACTGTACACCCAGCTCAGTAAGTGCAATAAAAATGGAAAATACTGTAATTTGTGTATCAGAATAGTAACATGGTCGGATCATTCACACTCTGATACGGCACAAGAAAGCACTTGTGCACACAACCCACACTGGCGAGTAAGATGGTAAAATGACAAACTGAAGAAAACCCACCAGCACATATGCTATCTAAAGATGTTATAATCAAGATGCCTACCCCAGATCAACTGCACCAGGAAAAATTAAATAAAAAATAACATTTTAATTTCAAACTTACACATCAAATGCTTCTGAAGAAATGCAAGTGTAATTTGCGTACAGCTCTTCCAAGTTCGGGCNTGCAGCCGTGCACAAACGTCTCGAGCAACTCGCCGCTGCTGAAAGAGCAGCCGCTCAGGTCCAGGAACTCTAGGTCCACGAGCACCGTGGTGCACGTCGACAAGGTCTCAAGCGCACCGTCCGTCAAGCGGCAACTACCGGACAGGCTGAGAGACCGCAGCCCCGTGGCCCTGTCGCTCCCGGCGTTCCAGCAGCTCACCAGGTTCTTGATGGTTTGGTCGGTGATTCGGTTGCAACCCGATAATGCCAGTTTGCGCAGTTTCTTCAGACAACTGCCACGGTTCCACCTAGCAAAGATAAGCCACGTTACATTTTGAAATGCTAAACCACAAGCACTGTACGGCTGAAATTAATCAAAACATCCACTTAAACATTCAACTGCAGGGCAACAAAAAAAAAACAGGGACTGGACTCTGCCATCTGGAATCTGTATAGTTTTTGCAACCACCAGCATTAAAGATTTTTTTTTTATCAGGTCTTACAGAACAGCAGCACACAGTACATTGCTTTGTACATTTATTGAAGTTGGTATTGCTCGACTACTGTGGCAAGTTTTACTGCTGCAATNTATCCGGTCTTACAGAACAGCAGAACACAGTACATTGCTTTGTACATTTATTGAAGTTGGTATTGCTCGACTACTGTGGCAAGTTTTACTGCTGCAATCGCCCATAAGGAAGAATTACTTCTTCCTAGCAGGTAGTCAAATCTTGACAAAACGACCCCATTAATAACAATATAAAAACTGTTATTTGGTGAACCGTAAAAAATTTGATTAGATAATTGAAAAATTTTGAGGAGGAAATAGGCGGAAAAATAAGTTGTTGCATTTATTTTTATTGCTGATTGTTGCAATTCTCTTTGCCACTGCTGTACAAACAGGGAAAGATTTTGACCCTTCCATCATGGCATAGGCGTCGACCTGTATCAACAACAGGAGGTGGGGGGGGGGGAAAGCTAGGTTAATGTAGGATGTATGTAGGATTAAGTAGGATGATTTTTATACATATATACACACATATATATACATATAGACTCCAACCCTTACAATTCATTCCTAAAAATAAAAATTACAAAAAATATCAAAAAATTAAAGAATTATTCACAGTATGTAACATTGTTTTATTACAGAAAAAAAAATCCTAATGAAATATTATTTAGTCTACTTAAAGTAAACTATTCATGCATAAATTAAGTAGGCATGTTTGTGTTTATTTTTTTTGAATGTGCATTCAATTTATATTTTTATAATTATCATTATGACAGTTTTGTACACAGCCATGTCAATAAACTTTTGTAAGCAAATCACCAGTAATTAAGTATGCAGTAATTAGGGTAATAATTAACATTTTTTATAAAGAATATTTACACTGAAAATAATACAAATTAATTTGAAAAATCAAGCAATGACATATTTTTTAAATCAAACAGTTAACTCCTAACCTCCTAAGTGAATTCTCAAATCATGATTCACTTCTGTACTTAATCGCAATGAATAGAACATCAACAAACACTTTGTATTTCACAATTTTGTGGATAAAATTTTACTATACTTAAAATTAAAATAATTCATGCTGTATTCTGTTGTTACATAGTCTTAAATAAACATTTTTGACAATGAAAAAAAATTAAATCCTAGAAAATCCCCACGATTTTTCAGGAACTTTTGACAACATACAGTACCTTCACTCCCACTATTCAACAGTCCCGAAAATTTGAAAGCGATAGTTATTATTTATGAACTGCCTCGTAAGATTAGACACACAAAGAGCGTCCACCCTTTCCTTGTGTACATGCAGAACAGAAACATAGCTCAGCTCAACTCGATTCCTTGTCGCTCTGAGGTAGTTTCTTAAACGCCGCATTGCAGAAAAACTACGCTCTGCTGATGAAGATGATGCAGGGACCACAAGAAGCAACAACAGATTTTCAACATTGCAGAAAAGAGTACCACGAATATCTTTTTGCAATTTGCTACATGCTGTAGCTATTTTACCCACAATATGTCTCCCAGGGACGACAGATTGGCTTTCAGCTACTCCGCATCTATACCATACTTTTCTAGCAGCTCTTTTAAGTTTTCACCTGCAACCCAGTCACGTGGATTTGTGAGAAGGGCTTTTCCAAGTTGAGAGTACAGCTTCAACCCATCCTGGTTGTCAAATCTCTCGTGTATTTCACTCACAATCAAATCCAGAATATAAAAAAAAAAAAAAGTCTTTCTTCGGAAGCTCTTGAGGTGCTGTGAAAGTGTGAGATTTAGATGTGAGCGAGGCACATCTAGCACTGTATCACCTCTACACGCACTGCTGAGCTGGCGTGCAGTGTTTCCATTGCGCTGCGTGCAACTATGGGACTTTAAGAGGTGACCTTACCATTTTCTTGGTGGCAAGCCTGTGGCAAAGTCCAATGCACTTTCCTGCCTAAGTTTCGCATGAAACCGACTTGTATGTTTTCAGATATAGCAGTGCGAAAAGGCAGTTTTTAGCCGTGTTAGATGGCTCAGATACAATGTTTGCACTTTAAACAACTATAACATGTAATGTTGCTGGGAAATCTGTGAAAAAATGACCTAAATAAAATGTTTTTGCAATCTTTGCTTATAGGGGTTGGGAGTTGGTCAGAATCTGTCCCAATTCAAATAACGACCTCTTCAAAGCACCACCCTTTTCACTGGGAGCCCAGATAGGTTGTAAGTTTGAGATCTGAGAGTACATAATTAAAAATTAATAGTCCGTGAAACTGTAACAAATTGATAAAGCTAGAGAAGCTATTATTTATACAGTGTCATGCCGAAAAATTTTGTAAAACCACAAACTTAACTTACAGCTCAAAACTGGATAAATCCAAGATGGTGAGGAGTTATTTTTAGCTATAGTCATGTTCTATGATGTATGCCTCGAGCACAGGAAACATAGTCGACTTTATAAGCATGTAGGCCTAAACATGATAATGAAACCNCGAAAAATTTTTGTCAAACCAACAAACTTAACTTACAGCTCAAAACTGGATAAATCCAAGATGGTGGGAAGTTATTTTTAGCTTTTAGTCATGCTCTATGATGTATGCCTCGAGCACAGGAAACATAGTCGACTTTATAAGCATGTAGGCCTAAACATGATAATGAAACCAAATTCCTTCTCTACCTTCGTATAACTGTACACCCAGCTCAGTAAGTGCAATAAAAATGGAAAATACTGTAATTTGTGTATCAGACTAGTAAGATGGTCGGATCATTCACACTCTGATACGGCACAAGAAAGCACTTGTGCACACAACCCGCACTGGCAAGTAAGATGGTAAATTGACAAACTGAGGAAAACCCACCAGCACATATGCTAACTAAAGATGTTATAATCAAGATGCCTACCCCAGATCAACTGCACCCGGAAAAATTTAAAAAAAAAATAAATTAGAATTTCAAACTTACACATCAAATGCTTCTGAAGAAATGCAAGTGTAATTTGCGTACAGCTCTTCCAAGTTCGGGCACGCAGAAATTAATGCATTGAACTGAGAGTCATNCACGCAGAAATTAATGCATTGAACTGAGAGTCATTAAGGAAATTATTCGCACTTAATTCCAACACTCTCACACCACTGCCCACGTGATCCATTAAAAACCCCTCCAGCCTATAAAAATAAAACACAACCAAACATAAGACTCCACGACGGCTATAAACACATGTGTTAAGAACAGGGCTGCAGTGTCTGTATACCTAACTTTCAACTCAAACTCCTCAGTTTTTCCAGTATCAAACTCCGGTTCCGATTTCTAACCTAAAAATTAGGGTACCAAATTATTGACTTATTCAATTTAACTTCACTAGATGAATATAAAAATCATTTTATTTTACAGAATATTACACATGTGAAACGTGACAACTGTACAAGGTCATATGGTAGCAAGGTTTCAGTTTTTGTCAGGTCAGGGACACCCAGTGGTGAGCCAAGCTCTTAGTGGGACGAAGTTTGCAATAGTTGGTGCATGGCTTTAATTGGTCCCTTTAGTAGGGTTGAACAGATAGACTGTCGGCTTGGCACAAAATCTGGTTGGGCGAGGTGGGATCTCGCGATGGTCAGAGTGAATGCGGTCACAGTATTACCTTGGCCGAGTCTTACCCAGGGTTGGCTGGTCAACACAGTCTGCTGGTTCAAGTCTGTGGTTCACGCCGAGACATGAGGGGGGATGAGGGGGGCAAGGGCACCCAGTTATGGTACCTTGGTGACTGCTGGACTAGGGCTGCTGGGTACATGGCAAGCTGTGTCAGGCGACAGGAGATGTGGTGCTGGATGACTCGTGGGGCATGTCTGGTTGATCCCTAGCAGCCCTGGCAGACCCACTCGCATGATGGGATCAGCTTCTCATGGCATCTTGACGAGGGGGCCAAAGAGTCCTGTGAGGTGGACTGCGAGGCGAGTCCTCGTCAGTCGTCTGGCGGCTTCAGCTCGCTATCTGGGGGATAATGAATGTTAAGGTTGAGTTTGGTTGGTTATCGAGAGGTTGGCTAGCCGAGGGGACGGTAGCTGCTGCCTTGCGGTCGCTCCACTGCGTACCCCTTCTGTGGGTGAACGGCATGGGCGGGTAGGTGCTACAGTTCACTTCACCAAGGGTGAGGCAGGCAACAGTTCCCTAGATAGAGGTGGTTAAGTCAAGCTTTGTCAGGTACTCCATCCAGCGGATCTATATGCGGTGGATGAGTTAATTAACTCGGGTGGCCTAACCGCTCCGTTATGTAGTCTTTCTCGTAGTGGACCTATACCATGCAATAGGTACCGCTCAGTATCCTGTCCGCAGTATGGATGGCATATGAACGTGTGTGTTTCTCTCGACCCGCGGACTGTCCTCGGTTATGGAACGGTCCATGGTCCTACTGTAGATTTGGAAAGGTTATCAAATACAGCTGTCTCCAGTTGCTTCCTTAAGGGGTGACTGTTTCTAGGGTTAGTGAAAAGGTTACTAGATTCACCTTAGAAACCATACACAGTGGTTAGAACGTGGCATGTTTACTCTCGCAAGAACAGACATATACAATCTCCTGGAATCATCAATATCTCTACAACCTACACATGTTAAGGTTAAAGACAGGTGAAGGGAGTTGTCAGAATGAAACAGCAATGTAATTTGACTGTACAAGTAAAAAGCAAACTAAAGTCTCAAATTGGAGGCACACTGAAGGTCCTGAAGGGACTCGGGCACCACTCAGAGGCTAAGATAAGTTCATGGTGATTGACGTCAAGGGTGCTGATAGACACTTTGCGCTGGAAGGCAGTTGATGTTTTCACAAGGGTGGCTCCTCAAGAGGGTAGGCAGACAACTTCAGCACAATGTATGCTGAGACGAGCTGCCGGAAGTACTGTTGTTCCTTGGGGCGTTCATGGCCTTATATACAGTGAACTCCCTATCTACCGTTTTTGAGGGGACTGTCAACAAATTTTCATACATGCAGGATTTCAGTAGATGAAGGTTCTGACATGTACATCAATAAAATACCACATCTGACCTTATTAGAAATTATTTTGAGTATAATTAGAGCTGTACGTTATTTGTGCATAAAGTTTAGCTAATAAATACAATAAAAAGGGGCATTTAAAAAAAANGTATAATTAGAGCTGTACGTTATTTGTGCATAAAGTTTAGCTAATAAATACAATAAAAAGGGGCATTTAAAAAAAAGTATTACTATATTAGAATTCATGTCACCAACACATTAAAAGCATTTTACCTCAACTCATTTAGATAAANAAAAAAAAGTATTACTATATTAGAATTCATGTCACCAACACATTAAAAGCATTTTACCTCAACTCATTTAGATAAAGAATATAACATCTCAAAATACCGTATATAATTTATTGAAATCCAACACCAAATGCAAGCCGACGTAAAACTTTTGAACCCTCTGAAAATGAAAATAATACGACACCGAATGAAAGTCAAATCTTGAATGTCCCGCGAGCACTCGATCAGCTGAGAGCGCGCGGAGAGATTATCATTTGGGCAGTGTGTTCACAGCGGGCATAAACGATGTACCCCTCCACGCCACTACATATTGTCGACACCTTGCGAACGTGGCAAATGTCTGTCTTTTAAAGTTATTAATTATATTTCACTGCAAAAAAACTTTTAATTTTAAAACAGAAATGAATAAATAAGGTGATTAAAATTAATTTAACACAGGTCTGCGATATTGAAATTGTTAAAAGCTTTTTTAATATAATAATACATTTATATTTGTAATTATACACTTGGGTATGTTAAAAAATAGTGTCTTAAAATTTTTTAGCACATCGCATATACCCATAAGGGGATTACATACATTTGTAAGAAAAAACAGGACGCTTATTTTTCTAGACATATTTATTGTGAAATATAAAAAATATAGATGATATCAGTGTGTTCTTGTCTTAATTACATAATGAAATACATATAAAATCAAACAATAACAGAAACAAAACCATAATTTTCTAAAAAAAAATCTATATCATCTTGCTTTTTTGACTTAAAACTTTGTTTTGTCGCTTTTCGCGTATAAGTTTTTTCTGTGTCATGTCTGTGTATCATCCCACAGTAGTCTGCCTCATACTGACTTCCCAACGACCCTGGGATCGTCTTTCTACATCTTTAAGGTCTTGGTGGAAGCGTTCACCCTGTTCTTCACTGTGGTCTNCCAACGACCCTGGGATCGTCTTTCTACATCTTTAAGGTCTTGGTGGAAGCGTTCACCCTGTTCTTCACTGTGGTCTAAGAGATTATCCGGGAAATGCTCAATATGAGAATTCAAAAATGTACCTTTAAACTCATATTGCAGCCAAGATTTTTGTAACTACTAAGCATTTCCCTGACAATTGCTTTCTAGTTTAGATCCTTGACATTGCCTAACAATTTGGAAATCACTTCTTTGAACGAAGTCCATGCCGAAATTTCTAAATCACTCTTTACGCGCTCAAAATTTTTATCTTTTGTTAACTTTCTACTGTCAGGTACTGTAAAAATGCCTTCCTTCAGTTTAGCATCGGAAAGATTAGGGAATTTGGTGCGAAGATATTTCACAGTTTCTCCATCTAGGCAGTGCTTTTACATATTGTTTCATCAGTCCTAATTTAATATGTAGAGGTGGAAGTAAAATTTTATTAGCATCTATTAAACTGAATTTTATGACATTTTTAATTCCAATTTCTAAACTTTTTCAAGCCGGCCCAGTTGTTTATTTGCCAATGTAAATTTCTAGCTCTGCTATCCCGTTCATATAGAAAACATGGAAAATTGGTGTAACCTTGTTGCTGACCAAGTACCAAAATAAGCGCAATATGTCTTTTCTATGAAATCACCAATATTTCTTCGTTGTTTTTTTACAGTATATTGTCCACAAATATAACAAAATATATCTGCACTATTATTACATTGTCTCGATGCCATATTAAACTATTTGAAAGGCACGCAAAACTTGAGCATTAAACAAGTGCGTTCCTTACAAAATGTGTAGCGACACTGCTTGAGGCTGAGTGTGGTAAAGAGGGGCGGGGGTATTTCAGTGAAATGCATTGCTCTCTACAGATCGAATTTATTTACTGAGAATGTTTTGTAGTAAATGTAGACAGAANTTGTTTCATCAGTCCTAATTTAATATGTAGAGGTGGAAGTAAAATTTTATTAGCATCTATTAAACTGAATTTTATGGCATTTTTAATTCCAATTTCTAAACTTTTTCAAGCCGGCCCAGTTGTTTATTTGCCAATGTAAATTTCTAGCTCTGCTATCCCGTTCATATAGAAAACATGGAAAATTGGTGTAACCTTGTTGCTGACCAAGCACCAAAATAAGCACAATATGTCTTTTCTATGAAATCACCAATATTTCTTCGTTGTTTTTTTACAGTACATTGTCCACAAATATAACAAAATATATCTGCACTATTATAACATTGTCTCGATGCCATATTAAACTATTTGAAAGGCACACAAAACTTGAGCATTAAACAAGTGCGTTCCTTACAAAATGTGTAGCGACACTGCTTGAGGCTGAGTGTGGTAAAGAGGGGCGGGGGAATTTCAGTGAAATGCATTGCTCTCTACAGATCGAATTTATTTACTGAGAATGTTTTGTAGTAAATGTAGACAGAANTATTTCAGTGAAATGCATTGCTCTCTACAGATCGAATTTATTTACTGAGAATGTTTTGTAGTAAATGTAGACAGAAAACGTTTATTACTTTAATGAATATGACAAAAATTACATATTCATAAAAAAAAACCATTTTGCAGAACAACGTGATGTGATATGCAAAATTGAGTCATTTTCGTGTTCAGAAGCCAACAATCTATAAGAATCATATAAATGCATTAAAAAAGCTTTTTCATCGCAGAACTGTGTAATTAATCATTCGAAACCCCGTCCTCTGATTTTCCCATACACACACCTGTCGCAAGTTACGCTGCAATCGGGCTCGGTGCTTACCCATTATTAGACAACAAAAGGTGTAAAATAGGCCCTTATAGGATATCAGTTTATTCAAAAGATGTGTTTCATTAGAAATAAATTAATATAAATCCTCTGATTTTCCCGCAGGAAGTTACTGAAAATGAACTTTACACTTAGTAATACAAGTAGCTCGATGTTCAAACAATTTTCGGCGACAAGGGAAGGTCAAGTATATGCTTCTGGGCATAACATTTTATTCGCAAAGATTCTGTCCATTAAGTTAAATTGATATTTCGTTTTAAAATCACAACTTCACGCCAGATACAATTAAACGCCACCTTTACGGAAAACAAACCTTTTATCACAAAACAAAACAGCTTTGCAAATAATAATTCCTCGCTAAAATACATTGCGTTAACATTTCCAGGTGAAACCATTTGCTTTGAAATACTAGTGCAATACAGGTGCAACTATTTTGAGAGATGGATAATCTCGATAAAATTCCTACGATTGCCAGGTGCACTTTACTTTCTCTGCAGCCAGGCATGTAAGGGGTAGTGGCTGAGAAAGAAGGGTGTGCGGTTGAGTGACAAAGGGGTGAGAGAGAAGACGCTAGGTTGCCATCCTGGTTGCTAGGTAACCACTTACCCTCTCATCAGGCGTGTAAGGGGAGGGAGCAAACCGGACTCGCACCGTGCCTCAGAGCCAGTGATAATCGACGGCACACATGACGTACTTCACATTTAATTACAAGACGTTTGTATAAACAACCAGTTTAAAAACGATTGTAGCAGGAAATCTTAGGTGATGGGACAGAAATATATTTTGATTGATGCAATATGCTATAAGCGATACAAGCGGGTAGCTTTATCTTTATTTATATAAGAGTTTTGCCACAACCACTGAAAATAACTGTGGACACGGTTTATCGGTATATGCGTTTTCGGTACGAGAGTCCACTGTACAACTGGCCAGGGATGCTTCGGGTCCCCGACGTCTGCAGGAGATGGCTTCAAGCGCAGCCCCTCTCTACCGCACTGGCGCGGTCTGGCTGTGCACGGGTCCGACGATTGAGAAATGTTGGGGGTAGTTTTCCTTGCGGGTGAGTATTGGCGCTCACTTAGGGACTATTCACTTACATTGCGGCATTCTGTATTCCTTCTCTCAGGTAATTGGCATTCATGCACGCTCGGGCTAAATAAGTATTGGGTGCTCTTTCGGTCTCCCCTTTTTTTTTACTTCCTGGGAGTTAGCGGTATCAGAGTTCACCCACCTCTCTCTTCGGTACGTAATGTCACGCGTGATGATGGGAAGTAAAAAAAAATATTGCCCTCATGTGCCACTCGTCAAGTGTACATTAAATTTTTAGCCAAGAAAATGTTTCAAATTCAATTCCAGTGGAAGTACATATTGTAATGACGCAGTATGCTTAATTTTTCGGGACACGGGTGTAAAATTCGTTTGTGTGTATTTAGCTTTGGAAAGCTTTGTAATATTTTGTCAGGTTTCAAGTTAAAGCCGCGGTGGCTAGTTTCCCGTGTTTGTTTGTCGAGCAGACGTGTGGACATCTGCTGTTTACGTTGTTTACCGTCTAGTTTCGAAAGTTGTTGTTTTGGTTATGCGGCCGTTGCGGGACACAGCGCAGTTTTGGGCAGATGCGCCGGAGGCCATGCGCTTATCTTAGGATAAGGGGGAGATAGGCCTGCCTAATATATACTGGTGGTGCCTATCGCCTGGAGAGAAAGTAACCAACCGTCGAAGAAGACGCGTCGGGCGTGAGAAGACGCACCAGCCCGAAAGGGCGTGGGTCGTTAGGGTGCCAGGAGGGAACGAACATCCCTCCTGCCTCAGTAACTTGGTCGTGCGATGTAAGTTTGAGACATTAATAAACCGTAAACTACTGTGGCGCTGTTTTCTGCACTGGTATAACTGATTGTGAAAGTTCGTGCTCTGAAAACTGGAAAGTCGTCTGTGCACTGTGAAAATTCAATGGTAAATAAAGTATAAAGCAAACTAATCTGGAACTTCTTTTTAATTAATCGGCGTCATCTGGTACTGAGTCTCGTATTCTACCTATGAGCAAGCCGTGGCAACGTAAACCTTCGGCAGGGTAATACTTCCGCAACATTACAACATGGCGCCCAACTGTGCGGCTGTATTATTATAAAGACGGTAGTAAATAAGACGAAACACTACAATATGGCGCCCAACGGTGAGGCGGTAATATAACAAACATCGGCCAGGTGACGGCCCGGAACATTACAATATCCAACACGGTAGAGTAGAACTTCTCCATATCGACCCCATCTACAGCGACTGTTCAACTCATTTTTTAGGAACCATAAAAAATTTGGGTGAAAAATGGTGTAAAATTTGAGGGAAATCTGCTGAAAAATATATTTGTATTACTTTTTTGGCCACAACACATGTATTTCCCTTGGTGGGTGCTGTACTTGTCGTAGAGGAGCATACCTAAAAATAGATATCACCCCCTTTGGCCATCAGCGTTAGCCAATGCCTATTGACTCCTCCCACCCTCCACCCTACAGGCAGCTGAATATCTCTGCGCACGACGCGACTACAGTCGTGTTTGTAAATTTACTAACAAATACAACTCTGGACAGCAGCTGCTGTTATCACAGACTGTGTGCAACCATGGCAAGTCTATTTTTGTATCCTCACTATCAACCTTCTCCCCCACCCCTACCAAACCCACCCTTTTACTGGATTCATCAGACGTGACTACAGATTTGACCTTCAATACGTTTATACAGTCAGTTGAAAACATAGTTTCGGTAACCTGGGTTTTGGAAAGTAGAGTTTGTGTGCAGTATAAACGTTGCGAATGTGCAGTTTTGCTGTATATCGAAAACAAGGTTTCTAATTTAAGTTTCGCATCGAATGTTAGGTTTTTTGTGCAGTATTTACAACGAAGCTTTGAGTGTGTAAATATGGTGCAAAAAGGATGCAGCAACCACTTTTACCATTTTTGTAATTGTTTGGCAACAAGGGAGCTCCCAAATACCTTTCTGTGGTAGCATTTTATTTGGAAGAAGTCCGAATATTGAACTGAATTAATATTCAACGCAAAAATCATGTGACTTTAGCCAGAGATAATTGAACGTGTCCTTACATTATTTGATAAATCCTTGTGCCACTCAATATTTCAAACATTTTGGGAGTTAAACAGGAGACTAAGTAAATGCACCACTTAGTAGCTTCTTACAGAAGACATCTGCTTATTAAAATAAATGTATATTTAATTTTTAAAAAAGTGTAATTTTCACGCTCTAGAAGATTGAACATGGACTTCATGCACAAAATTGCCAATTTTGATGTATAAGCGTTGGGGGCGGGTCAAAATTGGTCCAAAATTTCCTAAAATCTTTATAGCGACCTTTTTTTCGTAACATCGTAATTTCTGAAAACTGTGAGGGTTATTTTAGAAAGATTCTACTGAATGTAATACAAAAATGAGTTCTTTAATAAATGTAGTTGGAGTCCAAGTCGCCATGTTTCAACTGACTCAGACTCCACCCAAAATTACTGCAATTATGACTCCACAGCCCTGGTTAAGAACAGAAACCAAAAAAAAACAGGCATCATTGAAATACAAAGCAACAAAATTAGTTACCCAAAGTAGAAACTGTGCCAGAACGGTTCCACAGTAAAGCATACAGGATCCAAAGATAAAGAAAAAGGCCTGCTTTGTTTCGAGACCTCCAGGTAGAAGTTGTACTCTGGGATCTGGTCCGCACATCCCACGTAATCTGCTGTGTGATTCCACTGGCCTACAAAAAGTTAACATGCAAGTGTTAAAATGCTACTCATTTTAAAAAATTACTTAACATATAATGAATTAGTGATTATAAATAACATGCATTCCAACCACAAAACGAACTCCGAGTTGTTTCATAAATTTGTTATTTCAGGAGGGAAGCATACAAAAACCCCAAGACAGAGCTCAAATTTCAAGATTTTGCAAAGAATTAACTTCAGAGGATACTTTTCGGTATAATACTTAAAAGTTGAATCAAATAAATTTTCCTTGGATAAAAATCAATGCACAATTATTATAGTTTCTTAAATATACTTTCTTCATATGGAAATTGTATAGTACTGTACATACGTAATTTAATGAAATATGCACTTCCAGAGGCAGACAACAAAAGTATGTTTATGAGAAAGCCAAGACCACCATATTGACTCGTAAAACAACTGCCTTAAGATATATATAAATACATACAAAAGCAGTTGTTTTCATATTTTCTATAGGGATATAATTTTGTACAATATTTGCTACAGGGATATAATTTTGTACAGACTACATACAAAGGAATCTGACATAGTAAAACTTTTGAAGGAAAAAGCACATCGTTAAATGGTTCATGTGAAAGTTACACATTCATCTGCCGACTAACAAATCAACAGACTTCTGAGGTTGGACTCATACTCACGACTCCTCAGCTGGTTATGCCACATTAAAATCATCCCATCTCTAAACACTGGTCTGCAAATCATACATAGAGCTAGCCAATCCTACAAAGTAACAATAAAGCGTTCACCTTGCGACCACACGGTCGCGTATACGCATCGCCACAGAGCGGGTTCCTGGAACAGCCGGCTCCATCGCTTGCAGACTCGCGCGCAGCTGTTGAGCTGTGCTGGATTCAGGAACGAGAACACCCGTACCACCAACTCGTCCGGCAGGTCCGCAAAGGACGTTCTCTCTGAACCAAAAACCATCTCTGAAATAAAACTATATGCTCTTCGCTTCAGACAACTGAATTCCAAAATTTTCACATTTATTTATTGCTCTGAAAATTGTATAAGTTATTACAGACAAGAGAAATATGCATACACACTGTCTAATCTAGAGATTACTGCACGGACAATTCCAGCTTTTTACACTGGTAAGCAATGGTATTTTCTGTTACGCAAAAGAAATAGCTTAATGTCCCTGGTTCAATCCCAGAACCTGGTGGGCTAGAATTATTCTGTACAGAATCTCATGGGGAGTGTAGTCAAAACTGCCGTATAGCAATATAGGGGAGGTTCCCTAACTACATTACTCCCACTGCGTCCTCCAGCTTTTCATTCTGCTTTAATTTCACTTCCCCTCCCTCTCCCCGAATAATTTTCTCTTCAGCCTGCTTGGACACAACAGGTCCACTTAGCTGCCGCCTCCTCTCATGCAGGCTGCTTGCGGTAAAGTGAGCAGCAGGCATGATGACCAAAATTGGCATTTTATATATTAACAATTGGCAAAAGGCTACAAATAAACTGAATGGAACTTTTAAGCACTGTCTTAAAAAGTGCTCACTTTACCATGCGCAGCCTATACCAGCTAATCCTACCTCATGCCAGTAGCAAAACAGTAACAACAACGAATGCTGCACTGTACTATACTCAGATATGAATTTGCTTACAACAAATCACTAATTACTTAAACTGTACCAAAAAATTACAACTAACCAAACTTTATTCTAAAAACTCCCATGTCACACAAATTTAAATAATTCTCATCTGCTTATATTTAATTCTGTGCTTAAGATATATTTGTGCCCAATTTGCAAATTTTACTAAGTACTTTTGTGTATGTTAACTATCTACCGTTTACTATAATATTCATAGCTTCACAACTAGTACATAACAAAAGTGATAAATGTTTACTTAAAATAACCTGCAAAATAGAAGGCACATATACTGAAGGAGAATCAATCCCCACCATTATATTTGTAGAATTTTACCAATTTTCGATCATGTTTTACAGATTGGCAGGTTTTAGAACGATGCTTTGTACATTTTATAAAATTTTTATTGCTTGGCTACTCTTGCTGGTATTATTTCTTTGATCGCCTGCGAGAAACAAATAACTTATTAGTACTTCCAAGCAATTATTACTTCAAAATGAATAAAAACAATGAAACTTGAACAATTTGAGAAAGCTACAATTGATGTTATGCTGCGAGAACAATTGTAATAATTTAACTTCTGAAATAAAAGTAATTTNAAGCAATTATTACTTCAAAATGAATAAAAACAATGAAACTTGAACAATTTGAGAAAGCTACAATTGATGTTATGCTGTGAGAACAATTGTAATAATTTAACTTCTGAAATAAAAGTAATTTAAAAAAAAAATGCATAAATCTAAAATGGCTGGAACCAACTCCCCTGAAGTCTGCGTGCATAGCAAGCAACTTGCTGATTACTTCGTTAAGGGAGCTGTCTACTAGGATGTCTTTTGGGAGTCCGAGACACAAAAGCACATGAGCACTAACGAAAATTCAGGTATGCCCATCAGATGCCTCGTCGCCTCTTTGCACAAGGCGCTGAGATGGCTTGCAGTCTTTCCACTGGCAAGCCACTTTTTACCAGTGGCCCTGTCAGTTTTGGCGTGATGGTACACATTTGCTGCATGCACACGAGAGTGGAGTGGAGAGATTCGGGTGGCTCTTACCATCAATGTCTTGAGAGCCAATGCATGCACAAGTGTTTTATACCTAAAAATGACTGTGAAAATTATGTTTTCAGTCATTTCCATGGTTAAAAAATACAAATCAAGAGATGTAAATAAAACATGGAAAGCAGATTTCAATGTCAACAATTTCTTAAAATGCTGCTCATAAGTAGACACCACTAAAAAAATATTGAGCAGATTTGTAATCCAATATTTTTTTTTTTTTTTTTTTTACTAAAGCTTTGGTCAGTATTTAGCAGCCTATGCTGGTGGCAGCTTAAAAACCAAGACATGAAGGAGGGTGACAGTAGGTAAAGTATCATCTGTAAAATCACATGCCGCTTAANCCAATATTTTTTTTTTTTTTTTTTTTACTAAAGCTTTGGTCAGTATTTAGCAGCCTATGCTGGTGGCAGCTTAAAAATCAAGACATGAAGGAGGGTGACAGTAGGTAAAGTATCATCTGTAAAATCACATGCCGCTTAACACGTTCGCCGCTGAAGCTTAACGATAAAATCGTACTTATGTAAAATCCACTAATATATTCCAATAAAATTTCTGTACACTAGAGGGTGCTAGGTGCAACAAAGCTTATAAGTCAGCCACACTGGGTTGAGCTGATAATATCTGCATGCTGTTCGACGCTTACAAACGTCACCAGCAGCCAATGTGTTGAATCCCTCAACTCCTCATCCTTAATACACTCTCGTAAAGCTAAATCAAATTCCCCTCTGGCCCTTGCCGGTATAATTATTCACAGATGCCACTGCACTAGAAACTATGCCTCTGTTGAAGACATCACTCACCTCTGCTTCACAATGAAGAACACACAACGCCTAGCATGAAAGCGACACAGAGCCAGCACCACAGACAGCCATCATTTACACATCCAGCTTACGGTATGCCCGTTGCCTTCTCAGAAATATGTCACCTGAAAATAAAATCTATTAGAAATCTTCGAAGCTGGCAATCTGCTATGCATTAATTTTTAAAATAAGGTGGAATATATAAACATGTCGCAGTATATTTTGAGCACAGCTCTGCCAACTCCTGGACTCACTTGCAAAGCCAGAACACAATCTCTGCATAAAATTCCCCTGCTTCTGCTGGTGCACACTGTAAAACAGATCAGCAAGGTTGAATTATATAGCCTATTTGAATTAGTATTGTTTTACTTGGGCTTCAAAACTATTGTATGCTTAAAATTTAAAAACATTAATATTTAAATGTAATATTGGATAATATTGTTACAAGAAGCCTGAGGGGCGTATCTGAGTTCATAAGGGATGGAGTATAATAAAAATAAAAGAACTAAATCAGATTTCTAATTTATTCACACAGCTGTTACTTACAGCATTAAATTATCTATCTCCCCTATTACTCTTTTTTATTTCTCAGTGAGTCCTTCTTAATGCCTCTGTTTAGTTATAATCAATTAACTCGTACTCATCATTAACACACTTTCAGTCTGTCTATTGCCATCATTTGTAATGTCTTTCACTCACGCATCCATTCCAATAGTCCAGCCTGCCAGTCGCACTATTTGCTGAGCCGATGCTCGCAGTCACAGATTTTCCTCCCTCTGGTCACTTCTCTCGCAGCTCGTTTCTCTTCTCGCTCGTCGTCCTTCACTCAATCCTCCAGCCACTACTCCACTCATCAACTGTCAGCTCAGAGGCGTGTCACACTTTCATATCAGTCACCCTGACCATCTGGAAGGTTCAACGCACCCCAAGTCACGCAGAGAGAACGAGGTCAGTAATCCAGAGCATTTTCCCGACAAACGCAGAAATCCTATCCGCCGAACATCAGGACTGGCGAGCAGCCAAAGGGTTAATGCAGGAGAATGTCTTCATATCTCAAAACGCTGGTAAGATCATTGCTAGATTGTCATTCAAAACATTCCATTAACTCGCTGCCCCGCAACATATCACTACTCTCTCCTCCTCTTCCGCCCGCTCACGCGGGATAGGCCAAGGTCATCGGCGTAAACCAGCGACACGTAACAATATGTTTAAAAAGTATTTAAATGCACCATGTGTGTGCACAAACAAAATAACATTCAGTAGGTACAAGTGCAAATAGCATGCACAACAGGAACTCCAAACACTAAAATCACTTACTATTTACGTTATATTTAGATAACAGTGCCTTTTATTTTTACTCTTCTGAGGACACAAGAAAATAAATTCATATGAAACATGAAATGAACCTACATGGTGCCAAACTACTGGCAACTCAAGAATCTTCATTTCCAGAATCCCAAACAACACTAATACAACATTACTGATGAAAAACAAACTATGTCAACTAAAGTTAACTAACGAGGCATGCACAGCTAGCTACAAATAAGGTCCCAGTAGGAACCACAATTAAAATTCTTAAAAGTCCCTACCCAATGTTATACCTATTTCATTAAAACTTAATTACAGAACTTAAGCATTATAAAGGTGCTTCCCCACGAAGTTCTCACTGACTGGGAGTGGTTCCGAACATCACTGTTCCCTCTACTTAGTGCTTCTCCCCACAGGGCTTATCTGTAACTCAGGGGCTGTACAACATTTGTTTTCACCCAGCCTTGAAAATGACCTTGTCCGCACTAGCGTGACCATCCCCTCTTCTCCCTGAAAGTAAATAACTGTGTACAATGGCATCACTATAACCGTCGATTAAATAAAACAAAAAGCTATTAACATGCATGAACACTGTTATTTAACAAAGTTTCTAACAACAGTCTTCACATGCTTGTCTATGCTCACCCCGGCATGTTAACATCACCCAGACACTCGTTAACAAACCTGCTTACAAATGCATACAAAATAAAAACTGCCTGTTTCAGAACATGTTTTTCCACAGAACCTACAATTACCACCACAAAAATGTAAACTCTTTTACTTTACGAACAATTTTTCTACCATGGCAAACAAATTTTCTTTTCCTAGTTTTCCTTTTCAAACAGTTTAAACAAAACATGCAAAACATTATGATTCATATTATTTCATTTCTTCAAATACCCCCTTGTGTCATTTCATCCCTATAAACGCAGATATATCCATATAGGCTATAAAAAAACCTGGCCCAACACTAACAATTTAATTGTTCTGATCTCAAACTAGCTCCCTGAAACCTATAAAACTTTACACAGGGTCCCTCTCTTGGGACACAGTCCAAAATGCTACTCCGACAACAGAGTAACAATTATGCAAAGCTACAGTACAAGTGTTTTTGGAACCAGCATAATGTAAATAGCATTTTGTGTTTACAAACATGTCCGGATTACACAACCGATGTAAATTCCAGTAATTATTCAGAATTGGGGCTTTTCTGAAGGAAACGTCATAGACCCACTAAAGTAACATAAATGGGTTCAGCACAGCTCACGTTTTTAATATTCAGGAGGGCGTAATGGTCAAATAAGTAAAACGTATTAAATAAAATAGATAAAAGTACGAGCCGTTCGGCCGCTTTGTTTACATCGGACGCCATGTTGAACAGCCATGTAAGTGTGCTAACGACATCTATCGGCTGCGGACGTGAAGACGAACGATGGTTTGGTACGCCATTGTATGGGATACAGAGCAGTTCGTGGTGAGTGGAATATTATGTGCGCGTGGTTTGCGACGTCCGAACCCGACCGTGTGAAGGCTTATGATTGAAGAATGGTGAATAATGATGTAAGAATTGAAGAATACGAGTGCTTCTGTGCGTTTGCCAGTTTATAGAATTAACGTTGTTTTGGTCACTAATGGTTGAGTTTCTGGTACATCATGGCGGTAGTTGAATTGGCCGGGGTCAGTGGAATTGTACCCGCCACCTACCTAGGTGAGTTAATTCATATACATCCGGTGTGTTTTACTGTTACTTTAAAACCCTAAAATCTTTGATTAGACTAAAATCATAGGTTAGATTAAAACCCTACAATCCTAGGTTGGATAAAAATGTAAAATAGTGATTCGCTCATTGTGGGGTTAGGTTAGGTGGGCACATATTATGAAATTGGGTGGACAAATGTTAAATTGAGGTGTTTTTGTATTTTTTGTGGGTGTAATTTTACCCCACAATTTCCCTGATCTTCATAGTCCTCCCCACTATCGTACTTGTGGTTTGTATTGGTAATACGTTAATGCCCCTAGTAAATTTGTGTTCTGTGTAATTAGTAGAGTGGAAATATACCACTTTCTGTGATTTTTTCTTTTATTTTCAGAAAAGCCCCTACTCTGAATAATTACCCATACTTGCTTCATTGACTTCAAGAAGGCTTGAGATAAGGTGCCCCACTGGATTTTGATGACGAAAATGGATGAGCTGATAGACAAGTCGGTAGTGCATTGGATAGGAGACTTCCTCAGGGGACGGAGTTGGAGAATAAACGTGGGTAAAGCCTTATTTGATGGAGTAATTACATCAGGAGTGCCGTAGGGAAATGTGCCGGGTCCCATGCTGTTTACCGTTATAGCAAATGACACAGGTTTAGGGATAGAAGTTAAAATAAGATTGTTTGTGAATGACTATGTGCTGTATACAGAGGTAAGTGGGAAGAACAACCTGCAGGTCAATACTGACCATGTGCAGAGGGGGACAGAGAAGAATAAAATGAAGAACAAGCAGCGTGACAGAGGGGAGGAATCAGAATATAAGTACCAGGGGGTGGTGTTGCAGGGAGATCTTGGATAGCAGCAGGTTCCGAGAGTGCTGTCGAAGGCGAGAAGAGCACTAGGAATGTTAGGAAAGGTTCTAAAAGAAATCAGCAATGAGGTGAAGGACAATGCTTATTGCATAGTGGTAAGGCCAATGTTGGAATATGCGGCTGCAGAATGGGAACCGTACGTGGAAGTGGAGGTGAGGGAGTTGGAGAAGGTACAAAGAAGGGCAGCAAGATGGGTGATGGGTAAGAGAAGAAGGCAGGGGCAGGATGGGGAGGAGGAAAGTAACTTTAGGCCATCAGTGATGATGGAGGAGATGAGATGGAGCTCCTACAACGACAGTAGAAAAGCCCCTAAACTAGATATTTACCGCAAATTCCTTCCATATGCACACCAACGGTTTTGTTTACAAATATACGTTACTTTTATTCTGCTTTTTCCTTGTCGCATGCGACCGTCGCAGGTTATAACGCACAGTGTCGCATCGCCATCGTCTGCTGGCTCACCTCTGATTGGCTAGTCACTTTTGTCGCACTGTCGCGCTATTGTAAAAAGGAGTTTTCTAAGAGTGTACAACTGAAAACAAAACTAGCCCATGCAGTATTAGCACCATACGTTAGGGGGGAAAAAACTACGAAAAACTTTTACGTTCTTCTGGAAATCACACACCTAGACAATTATCCAATAGCGTTAAACATTTTTTTTTACAAACAATGAACACTGGATTGAACCGAAAACCCTTCTCATACTCGTTCCGATAATACTCCACAAAATAAAGCCAATTTATAAATCAAAACACACGCCAGCTGTCTTAATGACGTACCTTTCTTAAGACGTTCAAGCTACGAATTTACGTAGTGCGAAGAAGGAAAAAGGACAACCAAGGTGGTATTTGGTGTACGACTGAATACGACTCACCTACTTAATAATCTAACGATAAGAAAATTAATCTCAACTCTTTAAAAAAATTAGTGATTACAAGAGTTACCGCAACACCATTGAGAGCCTCTTTGTTACTAAAGGCGTATTTGTTTTTGATATAAGTTATTTAAATAATACTTGACAGTCCTAATCATAATATATACAAAATACAATAACAAAGCATGAAGGGTGTGTTTGCAGTAGGGAAACTTCCCGACGCTAGATGTGTAGCAAAAATTTATATGTATATTTTAATTAAACATTTAAGCAACGTAAATAATAAATCAGTAACATTTTACTTAGTAATAAAGATATTTCTTATTTAATGTAAGATTATTACAATTATTGTTTTTTTTTTTACATAGAGAAAAGAGAAAAAAAAGGTGCACATTCCAAACTAGCCCATACATAGTGGCAAAAATTTAGGCTTGCCAAAATTTTAATATTACTCTTCCCAACCTGTATCAGAGGTTAGCTGGGTGCTTATTCTAAGGTATTCGTTTCGTTTTCAGTCGACAAAAATATTCTTCATTACTCGACTTTTTGTTTCCTAATGAAACTCATTCTAGTGTTCGTTTGATGTCACTATGTAAGATTAGAAACTCGAAACTATAACGAAGCTCTTCAGACTTTCATTACGGAGTTTTATTATGAAAACTTGCTGGGTGTGTGGTACAGGTTATTATTTCTGATTGTGGATGACGAGAATTGTAATGTAACGTGCCTTCATGCATTACAAAAACATAAAATTATATTTCAGAAAAAAATATCTTAAGAGCACCGACTATCCTTCCTGTTTTAAATTGTGAACCATTTGTGCAGCAGTGTAGGATGGCTATTGTGAGTGAATTTATTATTTAATTACATTTGTTTATAATGATATACTAGTTCATAAACACTGGTTATTCAAAATTCCATTCGAACAAAGAAGTTTGTAAATCAACTGATAAGTAGCATTATTTGGGTAAATAATTATTGGGAGAATATAACAGAATTCCACTCTCTTGAAAATAATTTAGTGAAAATTCATACACTGTTGGAATTACTAGAATCGTCTGGAAACACAGCAGCATCTAGTATGTTGTCCATCGCTTATTTTTTTCTTGGTATTGAAAATAACAAACAAAACAGCATGTTCGCAAAGTAACTTCCAATCAAACAGCGAAATATTCATGGAGAAAAAACTTCGTACATGTGACAGCCAAAGTACTGTCTGCTCTCTCTTATTGGCGTACATGCGAGTCCAATTTAAAACGATATATACGAAATTCCAGCATATTTATGTGTAATACAACACACGTCGAGCAGAATTATAAAATAGAATTACAAAAAATTTGAGACACGTGATGAACGAAATACACTTTTTTCCTGAAATATGTTATTTATTTAAAACTAACATTTCAGACACACCAAACGCAAATAAAATATTTTAAGGGTTTTACTGCATTGGTTAATTAATGTTCGTAAGTTTAAGTATTCATAATTGATAGATCAACTCTGGTAATTCAGTTAAAGTTAATGTACGTAGTTTTGCCAACTTGCATTAGCTAATGAAAACACGAACATTGTCGAATACTCGGAGGGCTGTAAGGAAATATGACTTAGAATACGAAATTGCCTTTCTCGAATATTTTATTCGTTTCGAGAGATATCGAAACTTGACGAGAACGAAAAATTTATGAATAATTTAGAGTAA
>NQII01000320.1:613540-684865 GCA_002778355.1 Clitarchus hookeri | reverse complement strand
CACAAAAACAACACGAATACTTTATATCAATAACAATTGTTCCATTCGGCAACTCTTTTTGCTCTTCGGGAGTCGTGAAAGTTGAGGCAAAATACATGGTATTTGGTAGAGGTGTCAAAAATAGTTGTTATCCCCTCTAAGGCGAATGGAACGCCTTTAGGTGTATAAAAATCACAATAGCGAATATAGCTGACATTATATTTATAATAGTTTGTGTTCAAATTTAATTTTACCCGAACACATTATTGATGCCAACTGCGGCTTCCCCCAGAGCCCTTGACGACCCGTGCACACCACCTAATGGAGCTGGTAGGAACCACCTGTAGCAAGCCTGTAGGCCACGCACCCAAGATATTCTGCAGGTGTCAGAGCAACAACTATCAGTGCAACGAGGCGTGATTACCAACCAGCTCAATTGAAAGGCCTAACATAAATTCTAACACGACTACAAATGAATGTGAGGAGTTCCCTACATACATAACATAGCAGTAAATGTGAAAAGTGCCGACCATGAGGTCAATGTAATCCATAAGATCCTGCAACTTTTAGAAAATCAAATTAGTACTTTGTGCAACAATCATTAAATGAATATGCCAGCTACAAGTGACATATTTAATAAGTGCTCTGCATAATTAACTAGAATAAGGTGTTTTGACTCCAGCAGTGGGAAACCTAAACCCAAAATGAGCCACAACAAAATTCTCACAAAAATTAATGTATTCTTAAATATTAAATTAAAATAATCTTTTATTAAAACATTTTCATTACTTTAGTGTGTAAAATAATTATGTGCATGTATTCGCTCTGCATATGACTGAAAGTCTTTATTTAAAAAAAAAACAGAAAATTCCATAAAAATTATTAACATAAATTGTATTTATTTTCATCGATTGAATGTCAAAAGCAGTTGACGTCATCCAAATTGTAATGTTGTCTCCAGCATTATATGTTACATCTCATCCATTTAATTTATTGTTGAGGGAAATTCTGTTGGCAGTAGACAACTACCATTACCACCGCCATACCTTCCCCTACATAGTCTTGCAATAGTGGGAATCAGGGCAGGTCGTGTTATACGGCTCGGGAGTGAAGAAATGTTTGCACACCAATCAAGTAACATCAACAGCTTGTAACTTACTTGAACACTTTTGTATTTCCTCGTGCACTCCCGGATTTGCCACCCTTCCGTAGCAGACTCGCAGCCCCTCCAGCATAGTCTTCTACTTAATCTTTGTTCAGCTTTGTCAATGCTTTGTTCCAGTCAGCTTAGGCCAGTGCAAGGCCTCGTGCCGCACATCCAATCCACATTTTGTTGTGTATCATCTCATGTCGATTGTATTCAATACAACTGGTATGCATACTTTATTCCTGCTCCATGGGGAGCTTAGGGGCAATTGCCCCTTATAACCTAGAACTACCTGACACATTACCTATGTCAGGTTATTCAGTGCGTTTTTAATGTAATTGAAGTGTTTTATGCCAGTGCATTGGAATGGCATGCTGGTGATCCATAAAACCCCACTTCGAATGTGTGTGTGCAGGTAATATCACCTACCTAGCCAATGATGTCAGTCATCACGCACGACCTTGTGTAGACACAGGACGCAAGGTCCCTCAGCCCGACCTTTTCGACAGTGGCCCACCTCAAGAGTATTGCGCTAACCAGAGTGAATTCCCTTAATTGGTTAGCTGGCGAACTCCCTACAATAACTTCATCTCTCGCCCTGGACCCTGTGACCAACCCCGAAAGTGTCAACTCATTGCCCTCCAAGTGNGGGGGGGGCAGTAGTACTTCAGCACCTACATGACCAAGAAGCACTCGCGCTCGTTCACATCGTAGTGTCTCTCAGACTTCCCAAATTTCGTGCTTGCATGGTCAACGAGGTGCTCTCCATAACCTTACAGCTGATACAAAACAGCACTTAAACCATCTTGGCTTGCATCCATTAACATATAGAAGCAGCAGGAACAGTTGGGGCCTGGCGAACAGATGGCATTCGCAAAAACTGCATTTCAGTTCATCGAATACTCATTGGTCTGTGTCCGACCAGCAGTACCTGTACTTAGGCGACAGTAATAGGTGTGGCGTTCTGTGACAGTAGCGAAGTAAAGAATGTAGTTACGTAGCCAATTCACTAGCCATACGAACCATTGTAGCTGTTTGCATGTCTGGAGTGGGGGTTACGTGTCTATAAGCTGCAACTGATCCGGAGATGGTCGGTTCCCCTGCGTTTTCACGATGTGCGGCAGATACAGATCTTCGGTAATGCCAACATGGCACTTATGGAAGGCACAGGAAAGGCTGTGAGTCTCGAGTTTCTCTATCACAGGTGCAAGGTGGTGAGAGTGCTCTTGCCATGATTGAGACCATATCAACACATCGTAGAGGTATGCCATGGTGAATAGGCTGGTATAGCCATCCAGTACTCATGCCATGAGTGCTTGCAAGGTCGCGGGGACATCCTGCAGCCTGAAGGGTGTGGAACAGAACTGGAACCATCAACCGTCTAGAGGAAAAAATGATAGCTTGCCCAGCCCTGCCAATGTGTCCGAAATGTTTTGCAATGATGGAGGTGCATTCACAGTCATCTAGCTTCAAGGTAAATTGTAGCTTGTGGACACACAATGTGCAATTGAGCTGCAAGATCTGGTTAGATAATGTTTAATTCGCATTGTACCAAATACCTTGCACACTAACTACAACAATAACATTACAACTCTTGCGCCAAAGATAACTTAGTGAGGAAGTCCATCATGTAGGATTTTTACTGATCAATCGATCGATCAGTCCAATGTCATATGATGTCACTGACGTGGTCGTGAGGTTACTAGGGCTGGTTAGATGTTGAATTTTTCCCGGCGCCATAGCTTAAGTCGGTTTAGCTAATGATGGGGTCGTTCGGTCGACAGCCCAGAGACCCTGGTGCAACCTCTGTCAGTTAGTTGCTTGGTTGTAGCGTACTTACAGTTGCACTCTTCACCTATAATGGTGAGACTAACGGCCGTCTCCTACGCCTGAACTACGTGAATGGAAACACTGGTGGTGCTAATAAGGTTGCCCTACAATGACTTGACACTATTTCGCTTGTTGAGTTGTTTATTCATTGCCCTTGTTACAATTGATTAATGCATGAAAGATATACCCAAAATGGCTTCAGCCCTTACGCGGTGTAAACACGTGGTTTTATGTTGAAAACGCGATAGCGTTAAAAATTCTCGGACGTGGGGGCGGTGGCTCTCCCCTCAGTACATTAAAATAGAGTACAGAGGTTCCCATAATTAAGATTATACTATTGCAGTTAAGATTATTACAGTTTACATGTCGTTACTGAGAGCCTCGCAGAGCGAGAGACTTAGACCGCCGGTCTGGTTCGGTTATTGAGACGAACTGGGCGAGAATGGAGTCGGCTTCCGCCACAAGTGACGTGAAGCCGAAGCCAAGCGGTGAAAAGATGAAACACGACTTGACATAACACACATAACATCCTGGAGCAGAATTAGGTGATGACAAATTATATGCATTAATTTGAAACATAACTACTCTTAAATAATTAGACTTTAAAAGTTATTACATGTCTCATAAGTGCTGAGGACGCGCTTGCATTACACTAACCACAGCATTGCCAAGTATACAATGAAAAACATCCCTGGCTGTGACTCTGCATGCGACGACGGTTTTTACGTTTGTTGTTATTAGGAACACTGATAAATTACACTTTGTCACACTTTTCACTCTCTCTCTCTCTCTCTCTCTCTCTCTCTCTCTCTCTCTCTCGCCCACAAGCCAGTTGGTGTGGTGTAGCTGGTGTGGTTGAGACGAATGCGACAGTCAGAGTGGGCACAAAGGAGCACGTGAATGTGTGGCTCACGTCACCACATACTCCTCAGGGCCGAAGCTAGGGGGGGGGAGCATTGTGGGGCAATGCCCTACCTTAAAATACCAATGCCCTACCTCAATAATCGACTAATAAAAATCAAAGTAGGTACTGAAGCAGATTATGACGGAAAAAAATACTAGCGTATAGTGACATCTATGATCTAGTCTTACAGTCATAATTCGTTATACTGCTTATAGATGGCATTTGAAGTCTGTTTTGCGATATTTGTTCGTATTGCAGTCTATGGCACGGGGAATCCCCTAGCCAACACTTTTAAGCCCAATCAGTGTTGCCAACCCTGAAATCTAGCTGACGTTAGAATTTATCAAAAATTTCGGTAGATTTTCCGAAATTATGTTTTAATTTATACATTACATCAAAAAAGTAGGTAAAGGCCAAAATTTGAAAAAAAAAAAAAAAAAAAAAAAACGTTTTAAATCTGTATCAGAATTATTGTAATATAATTTCCATCAAAATCAAATTGACAACACAAGATAATAAATAAATTAAAAAAATAAATTTCAACTAAGAATACGAACAGACTTAATTCAAAACTTCTTAGTATTCATCTACAATCAAATACGGCAATTACCTACCTACCAAACTTGTTCGCGTAATATCTCAAAGCTCATTTTGGAGAATTTCCAAAAATTATACGCGTAAGGAAAAATATACTGTACTGTCAACAGAATAAAAAAAAATACCCAAATAAAACTAAGGATGCATTATCATTATATATCATAATTACCTAAAAATTATGATTCCTTAAATTACGGTATATTTTGCTACCGTAGTTGTAACCCTACGGTAGGTGGTAGATTTGTGCTGAATACGGGAGATCTACCGTAATTACGGTGTAGTTGGCAACACTGAGCCCTATGGGGATTCCGTTTTTAAACTAAAATAAGCAAATTAGAGGTTATTTGTCTGTATGTGGTGGGCGTTGGTTAGTGCAGTACAGTTTTTCAGTCAGATAGGGACACAATTGTTTGTTTATTGCTGTCAATTGAAGATTGATTGATTTTGCGATGGATATACGGACTTTCTTTAGCAAAAAAAGAAGAGTAGAAAAATAAATTGATCACGAAGAACCTCATTCCTCACAACAGATGGAAGCACAGGATTTAACAGCTACTTCTAGCCATATGGAAACAGGTACGGTGAAACATGTTGGTAATGCTAACTATGGTATTCCTTCTGATATTGCACAAATCGGAGAACCTATAAAGCAGGTGATTTTAGACACATATCCAAAAGATAATAACAGCAGGGCCTTTGTAGTGGACTGGTTCAAGCGATATAAATGGTTGCAGTATTCTGTCGCGAAAGATGCTGCGTTTTGCTATCCTTGCCAGCAATTTTTACCACATGGAAGCAAACAGACTTCGTACACATCTACAGGATTTAAAAACTGGAAAAATGCCACTGATTCAAAAACTGGTTTTCCAAAGCATGAAAAATCCATTCCTCATCTACAAGCCATGGCGATGTGGCAGGAAAAATTACATAGATTATCAACAACTAGCAGTGTTTCAACGTTAATACATCAAAAAGCATTAGAACAAAACAGGTATTACGTGAAGTCTATTATTGAAGTAATACAATTTCTCGTTGTCAATGAACTAGCTTTGCGTGGAAATTATATTTTGGAGGAAGAAAAAGAACAAGGATTATTTCAGAATTTGTTTGAATATACGTGCATGAAAGATCCCAATTTGAAGGAGGCTCTCATTCATATACCACAAAATGCAACATATCGTTCACCTGAAATTCAAAATCAAATAATTCAAGCAATGGTTCAAGTAGTACGAAATTCCATTGTTAAAGATATTAAGGAATCTGACGTGAACTGGTTTACTTTAATGGAAGATGGGACGAAAGATAAAAATAATCGTGAAAATATTGCAATAGCAATACGTTATGTTAAGGATGGAACTGTCAATGAGTCGTTGCTGACAGTTACAACTACTGTAAACCTTGATGCAGCCACTTTTACGGAATTAACGTTAAATACCCTTACGGAAAATAACATTGACCTCTCTCGTATGCTAAGCCAATGCTATGATGGAGCAAGTGTAATGAGTGGGAAAGTTTCGGGAGTTGCCACCAGAATAGAAAATAAATTGGGCCGAAATATTCCTTACGTCCATTGCTATAACCATCGCTTGCATTTGATAGTCATCAGGACTATCTCGGAAATGACTTACATTCGATTATTTTTTGATCAATGCATCATGTTGCACGAATTCTTTCACCATGGCAAAATAGCCGCCTTGTATGATGGAAAAAGGATTGGCCGGCTTCTCGAACAGCGTTGGTCAGGACACTTGGCGGTTACAAAAGTTGTGAACGAGAATTTTTTATCGATTTTGAAGACTTTAGATGAAATTAAAAATAACAGATTTAACGGTGACTTCGTCGCTAAAAGTGTCGGCATTAAAAAAGTCATGCTTAACTTAGAATTCCGAATGGCCATGGTTGTAGCCAACAAAATCTTATCCATGCTTCAGCCTGCAGATGCAGCTTTACAAGCGCGAAGTGCAGGGTTGAAAGACGCCATAACAATCATAAAGTGCGTCCAAAATGAAATAATTAAGCTGAGAACTGATGAAATGTATCATCAAATTTTGGAAGAAGCTAAGTCTAAGACAAGCGGCGATTCCGAAAACCAGATTCAGAAGAGACAAATCAAAAAATCAAACCGGATGGATGATTACTTGACGTATGCTCCTTCCTGTTCCTCTGCGAGTCAAAATATAGAAGACCAGAATGATCAGCCATTTAAATCAGAATATTTTGAAACGTTAGATATACTAATTGCTGAATTGCAAAGAAGATTTTCGGACAATGATGACCTACTAAATTCAATAGCTAATCTCGATGAGTTGGATTTAGACAAAATGGTACCTCTAAAAAATATAGGTAAGTGTGAGAAAATTAAAGAAAACTACATTTCTGCCTGTATTGTATTAGTGTCATTTCATGTCACATTCATAATATCTACTAATTTTCAGGTCTAACAATACCATCAAGGGAAGAGGCTTCTGTGGTCAAAGATTATTTGAGTCGTCGCGACGATAAAATGGAAAACACATTGCGAGTTTTATACAGGCAGCGAGAGGCTTTCAAAGATACATATGAACTTTTTGCATCTGTGGCGACCATAGGATGTAGCACTGCTGTGTGCGAATCTACATTTTCAACTTTGACTGCAATCAATAGGCCTCAGAGGCTATCAATGGGTCACGAAAGAATGGCAGGCATGGTATTCCTGGCCTTTGAAAAGAAAAGAACCAAGTCAGTTGACCTGAATGAAGTCCTTCGCATTTTTAATAATATGGCAAATCGAAGAATTCAGCTGTTTTAAGGAAGGGCTTTTTATTGTTATATTGAATTTGTTTGAATATGATTGGAGAAATAATAATATAAATCGGAGTAAATAACTTTTTTATATATTCATACAGGGTGTAACAAAATTCCATTAAATGCCGAATGGGGTCATTCCACCCATCAATACGAACAACTTTTATAATGGGACCAACTTCGAAATCGCAATTTAAGGGAATTTTGNGGGGTCATTCCACCCATCAATACGAACAACTTTTATAATGGGACCAACTTCGAAATCGCAATTTAAGGGAATTTTCTTACATTCTGTATAAAACCACGACGATTACTTAAGTATTAACCTGACTCACACAATATGTTACAAGTCAAGAAAGCCAAAAATCGATTGACCACATAGAAATCGGAATAAATTCCGTTTTTTATGATTGACCAGAACAGATCAAGTAGCATTTATACTTCCGCCCTACCTGTAACCACAGCTGCCCTACCTTAAATTCAAGTCTAGCTACGGCCCTGATACTCCTCCCCTACCGACAGAATCAAACAGTCACCTCGAAAGCAGCACTGCTCTGCCAGATCGGGTGCACCACTAGGCTGGAGCAACTGGAACCTGTTATGCAGGGTTTGAGTTTCATCAGTCACTGTAACTGCAAGCTGAGGTTGAAGAGCAGGAACTGGGACTACCACCGGCACTGGCACACAGAGCCCTTCAGGGTAAATACAGATTTCGACCAATCAATTAAGATTGTCTTTTCTATTTACCGAGTGAGAATAAGAAAATGTTTTCCTGTCCGCAATTAGATGAAAAATGGGCCATCATACACTGGCTGTAGTGGCTTACATGAGAGAAGCGGCAGTCAATCAGGTCAGAGTTGGCAACTACACTGGTGGTATGCCTTCATACCTTGGCATGTTGGCACAAGACGTATGATTTGGCCCATAACCCAACATTTTGCTTCAGTAATGGCTATACAAACCACCTTCGAATGAGGTCGACCGAGCTTTTGATGCCTAGATGAGCTAGGTTATGAGGGGAATTGAATATTGTCCTGCGAAATTGGAGCAGTATGTAAGGTCTCACTTTGTCACAACTGCATCACAAAACAGTTTGACCCCATCGTCAAGATGGAAGCTTAGTAATAATTATGGCGACTATAGGAGGTGCAAAAGCTCTTTGTCGAATGGCTTGTGTAGCTGCAATTTGCTGCCAAGGGAGATCAGAGGAAAGTGTGATGGAACAAATCCTCGAACAGGCATCCGCTGCAATGTTGTATTAGCCTGATACAAACCTAATGTCAGTTGTATATTGGCCAATAACGTCCAGGTGCCTTTGTTGTGGTGGGGTGATCTTACCAGAGCGCTGCTTGAAGACATATGTAGTGGCTTGTGGTATGTGTATACTGAAAATTCTCTAGCTTCTAATTTATAGCATAAATGTTTCACAGTAATGTAGGCTGCAAGAAGTTCCTTGCCATATGTCCTACAATTCTCCTGGGTACTGTACAAATTTTCGAGAAGAAAGCAAGATATTCAAGAACATCATTACGGAGCTGGTAAATGGGGAGCTCATGGCAAAGTCAGAAACATCAACCATGATGAGAACCACTCGTCCACAGTCTCCTTGTGACCACTCTGATCGCCGCAATCACAACTACACTAGCTACACAGGGCCACACCTGCCACATCAGGCCAAGAGTAAGTAGTGCAGGTCGGCAAGAACGGAACTTGCATCTTCTTGCAGACAAGGATTATGTAACTCAAGAGACCACCCTACTCATTTATTACAAGAGGTAACACTTTTAATAAATGGGTAGGCGATCCGAAATGGTGTTTACCCCAAAGCCACAGCTGTTGGGAGCACTAGCAATTGGTCGTTGCATCGTAACAGCTCACACCGCGACATATGACGTGACGCACCACCAAGTGGCATCAAACTGGCTTGTAGGCTGAAGCTGAAGTTATAAGTGACCCAACGTTTCACCCAGTAGTGTGAAGCAATTTTGCAAACACATTAAACACCATCACCGCATTCACAGCTAGAGTCAGGGGTGTGTTCTATTGTATTAGCAGCGATCAAGCATGGCATTCCACACCCCTTTGCACAGGTGGACTCGTCCATCCCTTCAGGAGACAGCCACCTGGCAACACTGTAGCCAGTGAAATGCAAACACTTTTTACGAGAAAATGTAATACTGTAACAATGTTAGTTTAGATAAGAGTAATTATATTCTTTGTGTTGGTTGGCGCCCTTTGGTGTGGCTAAATTACACGGCCAGGTGGGCGACCATTCGTGGAGCTGCCATATTTGCCATAATTATTCAATTTTGAGAAGATAAAAATAATTGTTTAATTTGTTTTAGAAGATGAAATAATAATTGGTTTAATGTGCTGGAGAAGATGAACGAAAAGAAAATAATATGGTAAAAAGAATTTTGACTTGCTAATTGTACACAATTTCTTCATTCTGGTTGTATTAAAACATTAGAAACGGCGCATAACTTGTGAATTGTATTGTGAATTGAAATGTAACAACTGGCGATCCAGCATGAGTCTGAAGTACAACTTCGAGTACTTTTAGAACATCTGGAACTTCTAGGACTTCAGTAGTTGTGAACTCGGCAAAGGGAAGGACTACATCCTGGAAAGAATTTTCTGCTACAATTGAAGACGTCGTTCGAGCTGAAATGCGGTAACCTGAGAACTTCTAAAATACGGTAACGGAATATATACGTATTTTCCTCAACACAGGATATCATGGAATTCTGGGAAGCACAAGGACTCGAGCAAGAATTAATTAATTTTTTTTAGTTTTGCGGATTAGAAGAGAAAATTCTGAAAGGAACCAATTGTGACCAATTTTGTTTTTATGTTTTACAATAAGTGAGAGTGAAGAGGAAATATTAAAATTCATAGGTTTTGAACAGGAAATTACTGTTGAAAAATAAAGCACTTTAGAATGTTATTAGAAAAATTCGAAACAATGCAGAAAACCATTAGGAAATAAATGCAAACAACCAGAGGCACCCTTAGAAAAGAATTGCAAACGGTCATAAAAATAGAAATGTAGGCAGATAGATATCCTAAGGAAAGGAAAACAAATGTGTTTTAATAATGTAGAAAAAGTTTTGGAAATTATTGCACGAATTTATTACATTTCAAGTTTTGGAGGATAGGATTTCTGTTAAGTGTAACCACACAAATAAGTTGAGGTCGCTTGTGTTACCACAACAAATAATAAAAATAAGGCATTACAAAAATGAAGATGTTCAAGTAGCTGATAGAGGTTTTTTTTTTTTTTTGTAAAAATGCTTTAAATCCAAATGATTCTGTGAAATAGGTAAGTACACATGCAGCTCTGCAGCCCAGTCTCTTTAAAGACAGATTCACACAATATAACTGTAGACAACAGCACAGGTGGTTACAAAGAAACCAGTTGGTAGCCTTTAGTTATCAGTCTGCCAATATTACTTCTCTCTGACCACACCAAACACACCTCATTCATAGGGATGAGATGTTCTGCTGCCACTGAGAAATGGTTTTGTTAGTTTCACTCCAAGACACCATGAACTGAAGAAATTTACTAAAGGACATACTGTAATCTTTAAACAGACCCAGTGTTAGAATAATAGAAGTACAGAAAACAACACTTTATTATACACTGATGTATTTAATAAGCAATTAACAGACATAAGTAACCGACATCCCTCCGTGGTCTCGAGTCCGCCACGGAGTAGTGACGAAACTCAGTGTTGCCATTTTAAATGTACCATAAAAATAACACACCTCCTTACATTCATATGGCAACACCAAAACACACACAAAAAAAAAAAAAACTTCACTATGTTATTAAAACTATCTATCTTAACTTAATATATATTATTTTATTCCTTTACATTTAACATTTCTCTGAATTTAATGAATTTTACATTTCCTAATGCTTTTGTAAATATATCTGCAATATTATTTTCTGAATCTATCTTTACAACTTCAATATTTCCTTGCTTGACACTCTCATGTATAAAATGATAATGAACCTCAATATGTTTAGAATTCTTTGTAAAGTTTTCATATTTGGAAATGGCTATTGCCCCTGAGTTATCTTCATATATCTTAACTGGTTTACAAATTTTAGTGAAAACATCATTCGTTAGACAAATAAGAAAATTTATTTCTGTTATAGGTAGACTTCCTGTCTAGAATGTCCCCTGCCCAGTCAGCATCCACAAAACAATCCAAAATATCAGCATTATCATTCTTATAATATTTTAATTTAAGATCTCTTGTCAAGTATAAATACGCATAGTTAAAATGTGTCTCATCATAACAATTTTGGAACCTGCTTAAATAATTTACACAAAAAGATGTATCTGGTCTACTACCAGAGCTTATATACAAAAGAGCACCTATTAAATTTCTATACTTTATATCCTCATTTTTATCAGCTTGTGCCAGTTTTAAATTTACTTCCATAGGGGTCTTACACAATTTTGCATTTTCAACATTTTAACGTTTAGCTAAAGATTCAATATAAGATTTCTGACTAAAAGTCAAGATATTATCTTGATCATAACAATATTTAATATCGATGCCAATATAGATTTTTTACTTTACCTTTGTCTTTCATTTTAAACTTGTCAGATAATTTACTTTTTATGTCAACAATAGCTTGTTCAGTTTTACAGCAAATTAATAAATCATCAACAAACAGTAGAATGTAAACAGTTAAGTCATTCTCTTCTTTAACATACAAACAATAGTCATATTTACTTCTGCGAAAACCAAGAGTTATCAAGAAATCATTGAAACATTCATACCATGCTCGGGGACTTTCTTTTAAGCCGTATAATGCTTTATTTAATTTATAAACTCTGTTAGTACCATCTTCATAACCAACTGGCTGCTTTACATAAACTTCAGATACAACTTTACCATTCAAAAAGGCTCTCTCTACATCCATTTGATGAATAACTAAAGAACATTGACAACAATAAGACAATAACAGTTTAAGAGTCGGCATTTTAGCTACAGGAGAATAAGTATCAATACACTCAGTTTGTTGGAAGCCTCTCACCACTAGCCTGGCTTTATACTCCCTTTCACTCTTCCTTTTGTATATCCACTTCACATCAATTACCTTCTTGTCCTTAGGAGGTTTGCTTACTAGTGTCCATGTATTATTTTTCACAAGACTGTCCATCTCACAATTCATTGCTTCTTTCCATTTTATTGACTCTTCACATGTAATCGCCTCCTGAAAATTTTCCGGAACCAAAGCATCACAAAAATTGACATTAATGCAGTAATAACCAAATTCCTCATCAAAACGAAGTGGAGGTTTAACTTGTCTTGTTGAGTCCTTTTTTGTTATCCTATCTTCATCTTCTTTTATCTCATCATTATTTATTTCTTGTGTATTATCCTTTTCCAACTGTTTTGCCATATCCATCTTCTCTTGATTTGTATTAGGTGAATCTTCAATCTTATCCTGTTTCTCATCTTCAAATCCACACAAAGTTTCATCTTCTTCTATGACATCACAATGTCTAGCAATAATCACTCTGTTGTTAACCAACACTCTGTATCCAGTGTCAGTATATCCAAGTAAAATTCCAGCTTCTGCTTTCTTGTCCCATTTTGATCTTCGCCTTTCTTCTGGAATTCTCATAAACACTTTACTTCCATACATTTTCAAATTTTTAACTGATGGCTTTCTTTTAAAAAATATTTCATATGGCGTTTTCCTTTCAATAGTATTAGTCAATGTCCTGTTTTTAAGATATGCAGCTGCTTTAATTACTTCAGGCCAAAATTTTCTTTCTACTTTTGCTTCTGATAAAAGACATCTGCCCATATCCATTAATGTTCTATTGTATCTCTCTGCTGTTCCATTTAGTTCATGAACATATGCTGGACAAGGTTTTATTACTATTCCCTTTTCTTTTGCAAACTGAAAAACTCTTGCATTCATATATTCCTTGCCATTGTCACATCGCAGTTCCTTTATCATCTTTCCTGTCAAGTTTTGTACCTCATTTACATATTGCACTAAATAATCATACTTTGTCCTGACACAATAAACTTTAACTAATTTGCTGTAATCATCTATGAAACTCAAAAAATATTTTTCTCCCTGATTTCCTGAAGTCTGATGTGGTCCATTTAAATCTGTGTGTACAATCTCTAATAGCTCCTCTGCTCTTCTTCGATTATGGTGAAATGGTAGGTTATGCATTTTGTTTTCAATACATGTTGCACACCTTAGGTATTCAGATTCAATCTCTTTAGGTAATCCATCCAATGACTCAATTTTGCACATTACTTTCAAATTTCTAAAATTTATGTGTCCCAATGTACGGTGTAGTTTTTCTTTTATAGTCATATGTCTTTTACCCACATTCGCTTGCATTCCTTCTTCAATCATGTAGCTTTTCATCTTATACAGTCTCTCACTTTTAATTGCCACTGCTAGAACCTTTCCATTTGTGTTATAAATTTTTGACAATCTCCTTCTTGAAACAATTGAATGTTTGTCTGTAATTCTTGAATAACTTAACAGGTTTGCCTTCATTTCTTTTACATAAAAAACATTTGTCAACATCACTTCCGATTTTTGTCCATACACCAGGAAACAAGTATTAATATTACCAACTTTTGTAGCTTCTAATATTGTTCCATCACCAATTTTTACTTGGACAGGTTTCTTCAATGTCTCGCAAGTATCAAAGTACTCATCAGTGTTTATAATATGGTCTGTACAACCACTATCGAGTATCCATTCTATTTGCCCTTTCTTTGGCTTATCATTTTCACTTGTTGTGTACGTATTGTTTGCAATGGTAGTGTGAAAACTATTACCTTGATTCTCATGACTACTTTGATGATAATTTCGTCCTCTATGCAAATTTCTATTATTCTGTGATCCACGTCGTTGGTAACTGGATGATCCACGTCCTTGGTAACTGGATAATCCATGTCCATGGTAACTAGAAAAACCACGTCCACAGTTTACATTTCTGGAACGACAATCTCTTCTAAAGTGTCCTGGCTTTCCACAGCCAAAACAATTTAAATTAATCTGATTTGATGACCTGGCTTCCGCTCGAAAAACATTTGATGTATCATTTGATGTATCACTCGCATTCTCTGCCGTTTTTAACTTTATTTTACTTTTTAAATAGTCCACAGTTCTCTCACCCTCCGGTAGAACATCTATTAAATCACCAATATGGCTGTAATTAACTGGTAGCGCCTTCAACATATAATTTAGCTTTTCCTGCTCCGATACTATTGCTCCTGCTTGTTTTAGTTCGTTTGTAGCTTTCTCAAAGTCGTCAAAGAATAAACTAACCTCCGAGTAATTTTTTAATTTGATAGTTTCCAGATTATGTCGGCACACTATCTGCAACGCCGTTGATTTTTTTTAGATACATCTCGTCAAATTTTTTGAAAATATCATAAGCTGTATCGAGGTCTCCTATGTATTCCAGCTGTTTATTCGATATGGCACTATAAATGTAATTTGTTGCCTGGACATCCCTGTCGTCCCACTTGTCATCATCTGTCTTCATTTTCGGACGTACCGCCACATCCTTACACTTCTTAAACTGTAAAAACTTGAGGATTCGTAATTTCCAATTACAGTAGTCCGCTCCATCGAAAATTGGAATGTTTATGTTGCTATTTCTAGCCGCCATTTTGGTTAACAAAACTGTTCTTTTTTAGGAATTTTCACTAAACTATTTCACTCGTTCACTTCCAAACCACGCTTCCAAACCACGCACCTCTGCAACCATGTTAGAATAATAGAAGTACAGAAAACAACACTTTATTATACACTGATGTATTTAATGAGCAATTAACAGACATAAGTAACCGACATCCCTCCGTGGTCTCGAGTCCGCCACGGAGTAGGGACGAAACTCAGTGTTGCCATTTTAAATGTACCATAAAAATAACACCCAGTTTGGATTTGAAAAATGTATCGAGGATCATAACGGACAGATATCATCGTGCTAGGGAGTTCAAAGAAGGTTTCGCGAAGTTGATAAAAGACAAAGCCACTAAAAGATGGAAATACTTGTGTAATGCAGTATCATTGTCTAATGCCAAAAATAACCTGTGTGCCAAGGTCAAGACAGTCAAAACCATAACAATATGTAGTTAAAACAGGATTCAGTTTTATCTGTTTCAAAGGAATATACCACAGGAAGTCTCAGGAAATGTTAAATGTACTGGTTAAGCTGCGAAAAAAAAGTTTCAACTAATATTTGACCTTAAAGAGGAAATAAAAACATTCATGGACATGATATGAATACTACTGATTGTGCCCAATACACTAAAGGAAATGCACAGAAAACCTAGTAAACATTGTCTAATCCAAATAGGTTTTACTGCCAGCACTAACTGTTTGCGTGTAGACAGCACTCTAATCGTAAATGAATGGGCACAACCTGCCTGCACCAATTAGCAGCCATTAGATCAAGTGTCTTATCGCAGGTCATCTGATAACACGAATGCAGTTGTGTGTGCAATTCCACTGTGTGTGTATCACAGTGTGTGTCTGCAATGCCTAGAAGATGATTGCGGCCACCAATTGACCGAGCGTGGCCATATAGAGACACCGAGAGGGTGGCCAGACATTCTGCATAACTGTCGCTCACTTGAGGTGTAACGCGTCAGTGGTCCATCACTGGTGGATAAAATGGGTGACAAAAGGGTTCCCACAACCACCCAACTCCACCAGTGTCACCTCAGCTTCACTGATGAGCACCAGGACAGAAGGATCATTCGGGCCGCCCCAACTGACAGAACAACAACTGCACATGCAATCGGAGCTACTGTGGCCCCCACGTGCCTGCAATGAACAATAAAAGATAGCTGGAGGTAGGTTTATGTTCTCGTGTTCCTCCGACACATTATTTACCCCCGATGCCTGCTCATCGTCAGGAACGTTTCCAGTGGTGTCGGGAGGGAGATATGTTGGAAAGGCCTACGGACAGCAGTGGCGTTCAGTAATGAACTCTTCTGAATGTCCCATGGCAGTGATGTTTTCAGCAGTCTCGCACACCACCTTCTAATTCTTGTGCACCAACTTTGGTGCAGATATTTGAATTCCTTGGGGGCGTCCTTAAATGTATTTTCCCTAGCGTAGATGAGCAAACATTCCTTGTCTAGTAAATATATGTACACAAATATTCACTTGAATGAACTGATACTGCCAATGCAAAACACAATTACTCTGTTTCGTGTAACTTGGCAAGACTCGACAGTTCAACGAAAATAGCACAAATGTTCACTTTTCATTAATGTATTATTTTGCCATCAGCTGGTGCATCAAGTGGTGGCTGTATATTTTATCACCACGCTGTCAGCTAATCCAATTGTCATTGTGATGCCAAACAAATTTTAAGCAATTTACAGTCTGACATCTGTCTAAAAAATTTGAATGTTATAAAAGTAAAAATAGAAAACCTTGCAAGAAAATTAAATATTTGTTAATTCTTTTTTGATCTTTTAGAGAGTGAATTTGCATTAACATTTGTGAGACTGTAATTGTAGCACTTATCACACTATGGACATTACAGTTAATATGTTAAGACTAGAGATAAAAGAAATTCGGGGAAGTTGCTTGACAACGCACTTTCATCTTTCATCCACGAACAACTCACCAACGACTTTTGCAAAGTAGTTATTCTGCTATTACTGAGACTAAACACCTCAAAGTGGAAATGTCTCCCCTAGAATAATGTAAGAATTGCTTAAAAACTACCCACGCACGTCCCACTTTCTTTGTTTTATTAATACAGTAAATTATCGCTATAGCGAGTTATAGTTATAACACAATTTACTTTTTTTATTTATTTTATTTTTTTAGTGTGTACGAAAGTGTTGTGCCCAAATTTACTGTGTGTAATACACTCTGTTGCCCTTCCAACAAGGAGGTTCTCGTACACAGCAACACAAAAACCACAAAGAGATGGGTTTGCAGAAAGAGAACAACATGACGTGTATTAGACGTAGGCGTAATGATTACCACCCAATAAGAATTACTAGTAACGAAATCCCTGTACACAAAATTACGTATGTTAGTTTAAAAATTATACAGTGGTCGCAGAAAAATGAAACAATTGATATCAGTATATAAATGTATTATTATACACAAGAAAGCAATTTTTTTCTGGCTGGTAATGTTTAGGGAGCTGGCTATCAAATGGTGTGGCAGGGAGTGTTGTGAGCCGAGCGTGTTCATCAACAGATAGCAACATGTTGGCCTGCCTCTTGTTCGCTTATTTTTAAAAGTTCAGTTTTCTCTTATTACTGGCCCGAAACGACAAGAGTTTAAAATATATTTCATCAAAATAATTGTGTAGGCTTTGAAAATTAATATCAAGCAAGTATGGATGGATGGCAGGGGGAGTGGAGATACGACGTAAACAGAACTCCCAATGTTTGAAGTTGCATTTCATTTGAATACGGACCGTTTTAATTTGCATTTCATTTCGAACACCTCTACATTGCTACTTTAGCACGAAGTTTAGTTTGTAACACTAACAACAGCTGTTTTGTGACCACATAAAATAATTGTATTAATTAATATAGGAACTTTCCTATCCACATATTTTCTGCTTGTCTGATATGCGTAGGCAGTGATGTCAGAATAGCCAACATAATATTAATTTTCATTCGTTCATGCATCAGCTGATGCAGGATTTTGTATATGGCACGTTGTTTGTTTCGTACACGTCAAGTGCCACTCACAGACTGTCATAATCTTGCCAAGTTATATGAGAAAGAGAGTAATGTGTTCTGTTTCTTATCATGATCAGACATTAAAGAATAATAATTACATCCTTTGGAATTACAACTTGGAAAGCAATAACTTCTCTGTATGTATTTTCCAGCACTAGTAAAGTGTAACATGATCAACTCTCATAAATCTATGGGAACAAGGGAATTTTATTGAAATTAAGGAAAAGAAGACAGCACAAGGTTACAAGATGAATAGTTCCAAGTCTCCATGTTTATTACTTTTCATTCCCCATTGGTATAAATGAGGTTCCAGCACACAACTGGGGGTATTGGTTTTCAAATATATAAACTGAGATCAAAGTTTAATAATTTTGTTCTGCTGGACACTTGCAAAACATACATTTACTAAGAGAAGTTTCCAGGTATCCATAGACAGGCATGCCACATTCATACCTTCATTATCTGAACAAACATTTTTATGCGAGATTAATTTTTCTCAATGATAAAACACATGCCCACAGCAGAGAGAGATCACAAATCAGTGATGCCCATCTAGAGAGTTTGAAGAAATCTCTTTGGATAAAGAATTGCCAAATCTCGCATCAACAAAGCAGCGAGTAAAGAAAATTAATTCCATTAAAATGCTACAATAATAGAAACTTCTTCTTTTATTTTGGTATTTTATCTTATACAATTTTACTGATTTATATTATAAAGTTGTATGAAATGTCTTACGACACTAGCACTTGGGACTGCTCGCAAATGTGTCCACATAAGAGTGCACAAAACTCTGTAGTACACTGCACACACACCTGTTACAAGGCGAGAATACAAAGGACAATCTGACGCCATGGATTGAGAAATAAGCCACTCATGGCCAGGTACAACACATATTCAGGCACATGCAGAGCGTTGTGTATTTACCAAGTTTCATTACATTTCACAGACTTCCAACTTGCAACTAATATCAACTAAACCAATGTAATGTAAAGTGCAATATGTACGCAAATCTCAATACAGTATAACCTCTCTATATAAAGTATAAACCCATACAGCGACCATCTTTATGTAAAAACTTATTTTCGAGGAACTGTGAAAAAAGGTGGAAAATTTGCAGAAAAAATTAATTTCTTGCACTTTTATTTGGTTTCTGTGAATTGCATTTCTTACATTCAACTGTGCTCATTTCTGTATATGTTTTCTTTTTTTGTCTACAAAGAGGTTGGGTAGAGAGGTTAAAAGAATGTGAACGACTTTTCTTTCCTTTGTATACATAAACGAAAAGGATAAGAATGAATTGCATCCCTCTTTTCCCCGGTAGTATCCAATCTTTCCTTCCCCTTTAATACTGTGGCTACTGAGCAACTCTAACGCAATGACAAGCGAGGAAGACAATGAAAACACGGTACGCATTGTGTGTGTACAGATTTTTATTTTGCACTTCTAGTGGTAGCCATGTCCTCTTGGGTGGACGTGGGCAATTTCGCCGTCTGAGACAGGGGCTCTCTTCGGACACCCCTGCCTCATCGGCGCGGCTGGGCTCATCCTACTGGATGGGGCTGGGTGGCTGGGGTCGTCAGCAGGGGTAGGGGTTCCCTGTCCAAGGGACTCTGCCACGACAGTTCGAACCAGGTGGGGGTCATGCGGCCATTCTCCAGACCAAGTCTATTGGGGTCGAGGGCAATGTCATAACGGAAATCGCTCCTCGAGGTGCTGGTCGTTCTTCTCTCGTGGGTGTTGGTTGGACACGCCTCTGCTCCATACCCAAGCATGCTTCAGGGTCCCAGGCAGCTAGTGGCCCGAGTTTGGCGGGTGCTGGTGGCAGGGAGTCGTCCTCCATTTCCTCCTCCTCTTCCGGTGCTTCCACCTGGTGGTCCTGGGTTCCGACGGGGTAAGGGCACATCTGCTCTCTGGTTCAGCATGTGACCTTATTCTCTATCTTGGGATGCGGTGGATCGGTGTGAAGTTGGGGTTTCCTCATCCGTCGTCTCAGCCGTGGTTCAGCGGGGTTCAGCTCACCTGTAGATGTTGCAGCTGCACAGGTTCCTTTTCTTCTCTCCGATCTGCAGATGGCGTTGCCTGCAATCTACTGTACATTTTCGCTGGGAGTGATGGGACGATGACTCCTGTGTGAGGAAGGTGGTTGGGGATTTGAGGTAGTGTGGCAGTACCATGCTATAGTAGCCAAGCCCTTCACAACACCGGCTCTAGAAAGGATGGATGATGCGTCTCTTATAGCCTCTCTCCACTCATGGCGACCCAAGGCTACTCGTGCCTCCCCTGTTATTGCAGATTGGGCTCTGCCGCCCGTATCCCTATGGGAACCAGTTTCCTCATGGCTGGTAAGGGGTATCTACCATAATGACTTGGGCCAATAGTTGGTACCTAAGCCCGACCACTTGGCATTCAGGCCGTTAGGGCCCAAGACAGGAATTTCCTGGGTGAAGAAATTCTAATATATGGTAAAGGACAAGTGTCCGATGACAGATTGTCAGCTGTGCTGCTGGTGGATGGTGACGACAACTGGGGAAAACTCTGGACCTGTGGGACCTACGGAAACCACATGCTGTCTGCTGGTGGTGTGGTTAGCAGGGCGGTCGGACATGAGTAAACCCACTAGTGCCATGGCAAATAAGTGGGAGCAAGGGCTGATCGGGTTGGCCCCATCAGAGGTTCTCTCTGATGTTCCGATCACTAGAGGTTGGAACTCGTGCTGGCAGTGGTTAACTCTGTATGCTGGAGGAGGTCTGGAGAGATTCCCCCTCTTAAAGAAGGGCCGAGCGGTGAGCAGGCACCTGCTCCGGTAGCGTCCTGGCAAGACGTTAGGGGTCCAGATAGTGCTCCGGCCAGACCACATGCTTGGTAATCTGAGTACGAGGATCTCAGGCCTTGTGGAAGGGTGCTCCTAGTACAGATTGTGTATCAAGTCGGGGCTTTGAGCTTGGTTACCTCAGGTGAATAGCTGGGACACCTGCGTTGAGAGGGCGTGTTCCCTCTTCCCTGCCGATTGGGCGGCCATAGCGCGGTATGGCCACAAGGCTAAGAGCGCTACGTAAAAATAACAAAAGTATGGCTGAAAGGCTGTATGCTTGCTTATACCTGTGCATTTTTGTTGCTGGAGCCAGGGCTGTCCCAAATTTACTGTTTCCCCTATTTCGGGAGCCACCAAGAACTCGGTGTGGGTGGTTGTCTGGTTGATTTTGAAGGCCAGTTTTATTTTCCCTTCCACCTGCAGAAGGTGGTCAGGTTGGATTATCTGTACTTTTCCATCCTGGGGTGTCAGGTTGGCTCTTTGGTAGGACGTGAGAAGGTTGCTTTTAATAAAGNTTTTTTTTCTCGCTCTTCTGAGCCCTTAAAATTATTAAAATCATTTTTCGACGAAATTAAAAAAGAATGACAACACCTCGGATGGCCAATGGCTAAGAGAGGTCAGGCATAACAAAATTTTCTTGTGGTTGGCGGTGCTGGTATGAGCCTGCAGAGGGTTGCTATTCCTGGCACGTCTGAACCATGGGTTGTCTATTCCCAGCGGTACTGGAAGTGCTTAGCGAAATCTCTGGACGATAGGAAGCGGCTCGCCGGAGGTCTTGTGGGATGGCTAAAAGAGGCAGCTGGAGGGAACTGGGAGGTGAGGCCTTTCCAGTTGGCGGGCGGCTTGAGCTCGTTTCCGTGGGGTTGGACTGCAGAGTGCAGTTGGCACTGGGTTGCAGTTCACACTAGGCTCAGAGGCAGTAGCTGCCCTCTTCGCTCTCCACTTTGCACCACTCCTATGGGTGTATGGCATAGAGGTAGGAAATAAGGTCTGCCACACTAAGGAAGAGCAGGCGATGAAGATCCCTAGCTAGGTGTAAAGCCAGTCGAGGTCAAGCCAACTAGAGTCGGACCCGTTTGCACCAACCGGCGAAGTTCAACGCGGTGGTTGGAGTGATGCGTTTCCATAATGAACTTATTTCTGGAAACTATAAGGGTTGTTTTAGAAAGGTTCTACTGTAACTCACACCCATACAATAACAGATACTGAATTGAAAATATATATGGTACTAAACCAAATTAATTTGAGCACATAATTAGCACAATGAGTTTTAACTATTAAAATGACTCATATTTAAAGTATTTGTGCAATAGAAGTTAATTGAAAATACTATACGCAGTAAGAATATGACAATACATTTAATGTAAATAAGATTTTAAATTATTACAAAATTAGACAAAACACATTTCTTATTCAGACACCTCATACAATACCACATATAAATCCAAATGAAATACTGTAGTACTAAATTATATAAAAATGTGTATAAAATATAGGTATGGTTTTACTGACAACATACAATATGTACTTTCACATATTTAGCTCACTTTGGCGAGTAAATAAAGTTTGCGAAAGACAATACATACATGTAGAGTATCATTTTGCAACATTATGGTACATGACATAAATCCACTAAAAGATAAAGGTATCCATTTCCCACCACACGAGATCAAAAATACCACATGACAGCAAACTACATGTGCCATAATTCATGATGTAGTTAACTATCACTATCGCTATAATCACAGTCTTCCGAAATATTGTCAAATGTTTACAATAAATGTAACTGCAATACGTATGTTTAGCAGTAAAAAGGCTATCTATTTTACACAAATTATTTATATTCAATTCCAGCATTAACTATTATTATTAATAATATATATTTTCTTGACCTTCCAACATGATTAAATCAACATACAATAAATNTCCAGCATTAACTATTATTATTAATAATATATATTTTCTTGACCTTCCAACATGATTAAATCAACATACAATAAATAAATCCTACTATATAACAATGGGTTACGTTTACATAATCAACAACTATGTGGAAAAACACTTTGTCAACAATGNAATAAATCCTACTATATAACAATGGGTTACGTTTACATAATCAACAACTATGTGGAAAAACACTTTGTCAACAATGTTGACAAAGTGTTTTTTAACAGGAACAATGTTAAATTCTGTTGTTAACCTCCAAGACTGTCTAAATTACAAGTAACTAGCAATATTTCATAAACTCTGCATTGCAGGTAACAATGTTAAGGCAATCAGTCATTGCAAATGACACAAGCAAGAACGTTCCGTACTAATGCTCAAGTATAATCATTTTGCAGTCTTCACTGTATTAGTATAAAATCCTTAGGTGAAACAAGTTCAGAGTAATTATTTTTTGTCTACAACTGAAATGTGATGCAGCATTCATTGGTTGAATATAAAAAAAAACTTTTAGCAAGACACTAGCTGCATTTCTGCAAAAGACATTTGCATATGTACATTCTGTCACTTATTTAATTTACTGCACCCAAAAACAGGTATTCAACTTGAAGATTTCTGATATACCTACTAGCCAATCCTACTAATTAAAATCTTTTAAGTTATGAAAATGTGATGGAAAATTTAATTATGAGACAAAAATAAATTTTACAAAATCATTAAATAACAGCAACAAAAAATGCAACATTAACATGTGTTGTATGTAATAAACAAACAAAAAAAAAAAANAAAATCATTAAATAACAGCAACAAAAAATGCAACATTAACATGTGTTGTATGTAATAAACAAACAAAAAAAAAAAACATTCATATCAATTGAATATGTAGTGGTTAAATACTTACCACAGCATTGTTCTAAAGCATTGTACGTACTTCATACTAAGTACTTCCAGTTTAAGTGAAATTCACTTTTCATACATAAGATTTTATATTTAACTCACAATTGCAGCAACTGGACTAAGTTACAAAAATTTACACACACTTGGTCTTGNTACATAAGATTTTATATTTAACTCACAATTGCAGCAACTGGACTAAGTTACAAAAATTTACACACACTTGGTCTTGGTGTAATTTGACAACATTTTACATTACCACAATTTCACATTTATACTGTCTTCACTGGTGGCATGGCCAACATTGGAGCACCAAAACTTCATAATTTAATAAAAATTTTAAAATGTAAATGTGTGCGTAAAATTTTTTTTTGTATAAATACATTTTTTTACAAAAACAGTTTTCCAGATTATTTGTAACCCAACCAGACTTTGACCTCCTAGTACACACACATAAATACATATACACAATTATTATCTATGCTCCTTAAAAGCAATAAGAAAATAAAAACGCCCATTGGAATTCCCTTTAGAATGAAACTCTAACATTACCAAAGTGTGAGCTTGTTTTCTAAATAGAATTACGTATTAATAATCGTGACATAGAGGAATGTATGATGACCAAGGCAAGAACGGTGAGAACACAAATGTGAATGCAGCTAACTCCCTAACTTTCTCGACTCCGCTACACGACCATGGCTCCTTATCAACAGCTTACAATATTAGTGCTGTAAACCGGAGGTCGCCACGTAACTGCGGAAGGACAAGAGGGTGGTATGAATGGTAGGCGTATGTATACATTTCTTAGGCTTCGACCTGCCGAGTGATAGTAGTCTTGGAGAATGAGTCTTTCATAGCGAACCATGCACAACTCTCAACATCATCATCATCGCTCGCACCCGCTCTAGGCTGACAAATGTATGCTTGGAGTGGACAAGCGCATGTAAGCACATTCTTGTACAATCAGCTCCGCAGAGGGAATGCTGGGTAGTGTGTGCATGCCAGCAGGCAGTAACCAATTACCAAGTCGGCAGTATACCGAAATTCTCTTTTGACAACAGACCTGTTAATAATGCCTGAACAACTGTTTACATGCATGTGCGTTTTGAAAGTGGAGTGGAAGTTTGAGCAGCTCTTTAACATCGTGATCATGAGAGGCAGAGTCGATAAAGGTGAAGCGAGGAGTGTATGGAGCTGCGCCCGAATGCAAGGGTGGGGGAAACGGGAGCTCCCCAAGAAAACCAGCTAACCAGCGGCATCATCCAGCACAATTCTCACGCTGTATTTTGTAAGTTTATTACTCTCTCTCCCGACCACATTTCAAAACAACTAAGANCATCCAGCACAATTCTCACGCTGTATTTTGTAAGTTTATTACTCTCTCTCCCGACCACATTTCAAAACAACTAAGATGTAGTTTAATATGCACAGTTCTCTATTAATTGCTGCAAAGATACGTCAGAAAACAAATAGTAAATAAATGTAACATTACTGATATAGTATTGCACTACTGGTGAATAGCGAGCCAATGTTGGGGTCTCAGTCTACTCTACCTTCATTCCTACGTCAGCTCTAAGTTCTGTTTGTGGTGGATCGTGAAGGAGACCACCACATTTCTACTCTGTACATTACTACAGGCATGTAATATAACTGTTTACACATCATCAACACTTGTTTCTTCCACATAAAATTGTCTCGCACACCTAGAAAACAGAATTACTAATGCACATGCGACAGCACAGTTGCACGNTTTTCTTCCACATAAAATTGTCTCGCACACCTAGAAAACAGAATTACTAATGCACATGCGACAGCACAGTTGCACGGCCTTCAACAGCAGGCTTACCCGTCAGACTTATCCCATCCAGGGCAGCTACAACTGTGCAACACCAACTACAGTACGTTCACTGCAATGCAGAGTACGTTGCCCTTACTACAAACACTCTCAGGCAGACAATGAATGACCATAGAGCAGACACCAAACAAGCCACAGCTGGGGCAAATGTAAATCTGCAGGAGAAACCAGTTGCAGCACATGCAGCATCTCACAACCAGAACTTTGACTCCTGTTACATGATTGCCCTACCTCCTTCTACTAACAATAGTGCAGAACTGTGATGCTAGGAATTGACTCACCAATACATCATCACCAAATCCAGACTGACACCTCGCTTATACATAAGATAACCCCTCCGCCCCATTTAAAATTTCCTGCCTTACACTAGTTCGCCTCCCGGCCACTAGATTCACTGTTTGCCGACCACCGCTCACCAGACTGCAGTATGCCACCACTCGCCATCTGATGAAGCTGGCCTAGCCAGCGAAACGTCGCGCAACAGCGCATCCACGTGGAAAATGTGTCCGCCAGACTTTTGTACCGTCCTGTGAGTACTTGTGCATTGTCTACTTTTTGTAATTTACTGTATTTACATACACTTATGAAAGTCCCTAATACACTTGATTTCAGAAAAACTTTACTCTCATGACCTGCTACTTTTTTATGACCGTCATTGCCCACCATCTAATTTTGTGTCAAGTTTTAAATAACACGAATGAAACTTTTCGTGGAATGTCTAGATCAGACAACATACTTGGGAGTTTCTGGGAAGCATTTGAACATTTTTACCTGCAGCCATTGTTACAAATGAGAGAGCTTTCAAAAGTGCTCACTCTACTGTGAAATATAGAACTGAGGAGCCAGCAATAATCTTTTAAGCGGCATTTTCTTTGGATTTTGCTATGAAAAAACTTTGTTCTATCTGTTTCCATTGGCTCAGAAATGCCTACACTTTCACAGCCAAGGGAAAATACAAAACAACTTGTTGAAACGCACTAGGGTGTTAAAGTTTCAGGAGCAGTAATCTTTACGCATACTTCAAACTGTCTCAGCCAAAGTTCATACTGATTTCATTTTCCCAATAATTTGTTTTAATACCATAGCGCTGGAAAAGTACTATAATAGCAATTTTTTAATACATTCGTCCGACGTTGAGAAAACATTGTTTCAATAGTTCCTCTCCTAGAGCACTTCACAAGAAAATATGTGAGTTAAAACTGTACTGAGAACCGAGGTCTGAATGCCCCAGCTCCTATTAGTTGCCTAACACCAGCGAGAGCTGCCCACAGGCCAGGTTTCAAGAATGAGAGGGGATGGTGGTTGGAGAAGTAGGAGAAGGGGAAGGAGGTCCAGTGTCATGAACAGTGGCTATGGAACAGATCAGTCAGGCCACTGAACAAAGTTAGGAGAGATCCAATCCCCCAAACTGAGCGGCAAGGCATCCTGACACAGGTGTGGTATCCAATAGATGCAACAGCCAGTTGGGAAGGACCACCGCCGACCGTCAACCTGGAGGAGGCAACGAGCTCTCCACCACCACGCCCGGGCCACTTGCCATCCTATCGCTGTCCCACTGCGTCTTTTGGACCATTACAGCAGGATCATTACCTAATGCTTGAATGAAAGAGGGAGAGAGACTATAAAAACTTCTGATTGGAAGGCTGAACACTTGCCGTTCCACAGCTATCCTACAGAACAATATATAATTATGTATGTCTGTACATGTGCTTGAGATATTTTATAAAAAGCTCACGTCTTGAAAAACTTGTGATGCGAAAAATTTCCTACACAAAATTTATAGACATAATGGGCATTCATGAATGTGAACATTTTAACATTTTTATTCAAATATTTACCAAAAAGCAATGTATACATCAGTTTTCGGCCTGAGGCAGGGTGAGCATAGTAAAATACCATTAGTTTCCTTCTATCCACCATTCACCCTCTATTATGCTCCACTCTTCCTCTCTCCCTCATGCCCCCCAAGTGATCTTCCTCGAGGCATCTATCCTTTCTAAGTCAGCTACACCACTTTTTTTAGGCAGCCTTTCCCATTCCATTTTCTGCACATGGCCATACCCTCCCATCCTTGTTTTCTCTATTATCTCAACCAGGTTTCGAACTTACGATCTTGCTTGTAACCCATCATTCCTGGTCATTGAAACTTTGCAAGCTGAAGGAGGCCTGGAGGGCAGTGAGCAGCGACACAGCTCCAGCACCGTCCTGGAGAGACAGTAAAGGTTGGGTAGTCATCGGCCGGACCACGGGTTCCTCTGGGTAGGAGACTCCCAAATGGATGTGGGAGGGAAGCGGACAGGGCATTGCACTATCAGTTCAGAGCTTGGAGATGTCAACTGGGATGTTAGCTCAATGTACCTTCGAACTGATTGAGCGTACCTCAATCTTTGTCCATGGAGGGGACTCATCGACATGTTGCTTTTATACTCCATTTGGAAGTTTGGCACAGCCGTTTGGTGAGAATTCCCCCAAAATGGCAACCGGGTAGCGGCTATGCCCTAGTGTCGATAAAGTTGCCTCATCTCACCACTGTCAAAAACACTCCGAAAAAGCTTAATTCTTCTACAGTGGATTATCGTTTCTCAAGGGACTGACAAAATATTTCAATACATGTGGACTTTCAATGGATGTGGTCTTGAAATGCAGATAAATTAAAAATGGGACCACAGACTATGTTCCATGGATGAGGGATTTCAATCCATCCGAATTCAACACATAAAAGTTCCATTTTAATGCTGATTTCCTTGGCCTCTCACTCATCTAATGTCCACATCTCTGCCTTGCGCAGTACATGAATATGGGAATAATATGAACAGTAATCCATTTTGCAAAAAGAAGAAGAAAAAAAGCAATACAACTGTAAGGATGATAATGATAAACTGTGTTGCAACTTTATCTTTATGACTGCATAAACCAATAACCACAGATGTACTGACTGTCCCCTTAGCAGATAAACTTTGGACAAAGGGCCGTCCTACTCAAAAAAGGGAAAAAAAAAAAAAACATAAAAATTACTGCAGCAATAACAAAAAGATATTATTAAACTAACGTTTTACTGCAGTTGATTTAAGCCTGGCTGGTGGTTATTCTATGAGAGTTACATCTCCACTGCAGCTTCCTTAAACTTGGAGATAAATTGAAAATGAAGCTTTTGACATCACCTGCATCAGGGGTTACATTCAACAGAATAACTAACATTTTCTTCTGCTGACGATTTTCCACTTGACAAATCAGTTCAAGTGGGCGATGCAACACCAACCTCGATATGAACAGTTTTCCTTTTTTTTTTAATTAGCATGAAAAACATTATGCAACACTGCAAACCGAGCTTTATTTGCCTAAGTGGCACTTACACTAACTTGTCTCGCATCTCAAATACGCCTTATAATAAAACTAGTAAATGCATTCAAAACTTATTGTCTTACACTTTCTCAAGACTCAAGAGAACAGGACTTTTGAGCATGAAACATACCAACCTGTACTAAATCTGTTGAAGACTTTTCTCCGGCAAAAAAAAAAAAAATTATAGGAACGCTGCTCATGTTTCAAGTTCTGTAGCTGCACCAAACATGCTGAAAATACTTGCTGTCACTTCAACACCTCGCAAAACTAAGGTGACAGTGCATTTGATATGCATACCAGTTCGCAAGTACTGTATTGCTTCTGCTGTGGCTAACATGTGAAACCACTCCCGTAGGCAAACATTTACCAACAAGCTGTAGCAAATCATGGTATTGTGGCATGGTAAGAAAACATACTTAACACTATAATTATTAGCACCAAACTTCTTAGAAACTAAAACGAATTACCCATAAGTAATCACCTGACAACACCAGGGATCATCCCCATGCTCCGCATTGTCGTTAAACTCCACGCTCTTGAAAGCTAAAAAGTAAACGAGGTTACACGGAACTGTAGTGGTACCACAGTGGGCGGACCAAACACAGATCCATGATGTCGTCTTGCCAGCAAGCAAGCGTAGTGTGGATCAGAGAACCTGCTCCCAGCCACTTGGCAACTGACCCGCAGAACTTCACTGCAATATTAGTTTCTCCTGCTCTGTGTTACCTTCTGCCGTTTGCATTTTTTCCTTTCCCTCCTCTAGCAGTGTGTTGCTAGAGCCGTGCGACACTTCGTCCAATGAGCAGAGAGGTGCCAACATCTGGAGGAAAAAATGGTAGCATCCTAACATTGAAATTCTGCTCACATTACTTATTTCAAAATGTTCACAATTTTGTTTCTTAACGTCAAGTAAAATATTTGTTTTTGTACATAACAACATAATTATACATATAGATGTGGGGTGTACTAAATATCCACAGCAGAAATGTTCTCACATTTGCTACAAATTCATAATTTTATAATTACTTGTCAGTTCAATGTTTTTTAAGTGGAACATATTACTTATTATTTTCCATTAACCTGACAAGCAAAAACCAAGTTCTACAGAAAACTCAAAATAAATTCATAAATAAATTATAGTATTGGCCCGAATATAAGGCAAACTGCAGTTTTAGGAGGACAGAAAGTGTAAAACATTATTTTGTTTATGCAGCAGCACAATCATTGGTGCATACAGCTTCATTTGCGACAATCACATTAAAAGTTGGCATCATAGCTTCTTCTACATCCACAGGTTGACTTTTGCTCTTCCCGCACTGTTCCACAGACAGGTAAATAGTAATTTTGGCTGGTTTCAATTAACTATCATAATATACCAGTAGAAAATACACAACATTAGTGAATCACATTAAGGACAATAACTAGCATTTCCTTTAACCAATGGTACATTTGTCACACATTTAAAATGTCTAGCTTGAAAAAAAAGTAAACCATGCAGAGCACCAGAACAAAAAACAGTCGCCAGTGCATTGCAGCTGCTATGACCTTGCTCACAGGCGTGTGGCCACGTGTGTGCAAAGTTCAATTCTTGGCCTGGAAATACAGTTCATAGCACGGTTTACAACTAACGTGCAAAAATAAGGCAACTGCAAAGTTTTACGCCTCTCGTTCTTCTAAAAACAGTCATCTTATATTCAGATCAATACAGTACATTGGCTGTTTAAGATCTAGGGATGGGGCAATACGCAAGAATAGATAAATTGAATAAATTTTTCACACATACAAAAATGTATAAAACATTTTCCTGTAACATGTTTTCAACTGCTATATGAGATACCAGATATGTGTGTTAAGTATGATACTTAATGTATATTTTCGTGGAAGTTGTTCCCTTATACCTCGGCATGTGTCCGCTATTGTTCTACAGGGCAATTTTGTGAAAAGTTATTTAAGTCCTTTAGTTAAAATTAAATATGCATATTAAGTCATGATTCAGGTGATATCGGCATGTACTGAGAATGCGAGAAAGGGGCTGGAGAAGATGCTGGTATGAAAAGCAAAGTCCCACAAAACCAACAGAATATGAGCAATTCAATTTTCTGAAAGACAATGAAAACGGTTCTTTACAAGTTGTAACTCTCTCACAAATTGCCATAAACCACAAACCACCCAGCCAACTACTTCAAAACTCAGTATGCGAAACATGCATCTAACAAAAGCTACACATGCCTAATGGAAGTTCAAAATATCAAATTGTAAGGCAGGAACAATCAGCTACAAATATTACTAGCAGTGTGTGCACAGTTATGAAGTGTGGAGATATGAACTTCATAATGTCTAGCTTGAGAGTTGAACAAAGAGCTGGTTGACAAACCACAATGACTATAACACACAAAATTTGTAAGTATATCCTCTTTAAACACCCTGAAATTACAGCAATTTTCTTTAACCTCATTTAATACTCGCACATATGACTTACCACGGGGGCAGCATTCTGCTTCTCAGATTGTGGTTGAGGCTGCTGGACCGAAATACCCAGATCTAACTTGTCCATCAACTCAGAAAGCTTCCTGGACTTGCGTAATTCGTTCTGCTCAATGATCTTGCACAGGTGTTCAGTTAGCAACTCCTTCCGCTCCAACTTCCCAAAAAGGACCAACTTTGCATCCAAAAACTCTTTCTCTGCCTTGTTGTAACGCTTTCTACAACAACAACAACAAAAAGCTGCGAACTTTTTCTGCACTCGACTACACAATCTGCAACTTGAATACACACAATTGTATCCTGTGGAATGAAACCCACGGAACCAAATTCTAGTAAGTAAAATGTAAAACATACTTAACAATAAAAAAATCAACTCAAATAAGATACACTGGATCCAGTCCTGTGGAATTGCGACCTAGTCAAAGGCAGAGTGGATGCAATTTTGCAACATCACAATTACAAAAAACATACTCACTGGGCCTCCATGAACTCTATGCTTGCACTTTCAATCTCGTTCCTCAAGATCGACACATCATTGCTCAGCAACTGATCCAGTTTCTGAAGTTCATCCTGAATTTGCTGAAGGCGTCTAGCTTCTTCTTTTGTTCGCTTCTTCCTTAAACATTAAAAACTTAAACATAAAAAATTACTCATAATAACATAGACACAAAATTTAGTGTTCGGCACAATAACATACAAAAAGGTTAAAAAAAAAATGCATTTATTTTTTTTACAGCAGTTGGAATACTTTTTCAACAAACAGTTCACACACACCACAAGTGTATCCTTCTCGATCACAAACAACACCGCGCTGAAACCAAATAAACTGCTCATTAAAAAAAAAACTTGTGAAATATGTACACTACATATTGATAAAAGATAATCAACTACACAACTGCCTACCCTTCTGTCCCAAAAGACTACATTACCCAACATTGTACAATAATTCGTAATGCTATCAAATGGAGAGTAAAAGAATCTTATGGGTTGTGTTATTTTCAGCAAGTACTCATAATAACAGACAGTGATTTTTTTTCAACATACTACTGCACACACAATTAATCATGCCTAAATATTCACAAAAAATTGCCCAAATTTTGAACCTATTAGAGTAGGGACACGTTTTTACAAGGCCAGAATAGCAATTACATATGACCGACCCTTGTCCCAAAAAAAATGTTAACACCGGGTGCTGAGTCACATTTAGCAGGTGTGAAGTCAATATTCAGTTGACCATTAGAATGAAATTATAAACCAGAAGACTACATACAACCTCACGTTGATGTCAAAAACAGAATTTTAAACACAGCACTGCATAACTATTTAGAAGGAAACAACTTCATCTGTAGTGGAAAATTCCCATTGGCATTCTGAAGACATCTGGTTTAAATTTGACCCAGTTTCACACCTCCACATTTATGGCGCGCGCATACAAACATGCAAAAGGGTTGTGCGGAAGGGGGAGGGGGAGGGAGAAATTTACAAGAACATGTTTTCTCTTTTGTAAATTGTGAACACACGAGTTGAACATTATGCATTGAACGGGCCATCAAAAAAGGAAAAAAAAAGGACGAGATAGAAATACAAAAACACAAATAAAATTGTACTCTAACAAACATGGCATAAGTAGGCCAGCAAAAACCAATTCAGTAGATTTCAAACACAATCCGAACTCCAACACAGAAGCTAAAATCCAACTTACAAAAGCAATTATCACAAAACTTATCCTAAAAGCGAACACAGCGCATAGTGCACACATGGAGAAGCGATGTCGAGACTGTTATTGGCAGGCCTTTCTGCTTTGCTCCAGATGAGTGTAGAACTAAACTTCCCTTAGTGACGTCATGTGGAGGGCAGGCCGACTTGCAAGTGCTGCGCAGTGCACTCACTTTACACCACCACAAGAATGACAAATAAGGGTAGCAACATTAAAACCCATATATTTTATTGCTATGGACTAACAAACATATTTCTTACAATTTTGACAATTTTTTTTTTTTATATTATGGTTCCTGACAATGGCCTTGTAAGATCACTGCCCTCGTTAAATCAGGTACTCACAAAATCAGGTCCCGACTATACATAGTTTGAAACCTTAAAAAAAAGCAACTGTATCTATTTGTGCACAAGGGTTAAATTTCCACAAGCTCCTCACATAATTTTCCAACTCGCTACAAGGGTCTTACCAACCTGTCTGCGAGGACTTGCGATACCAGCTGCTTTCTCTGTCGGTTCTGCTCCTCCATCATCTTCTGCCTCTCCCGAAACTCGTCCAGCGAGCAGGAGAGGCCCTTGCCCCCATTCGTCTCCGCCAGCACCACCTCACAGCTGCCGTCCACCCCTACCTGCACGCTCACAGGGTGCGCGGGGCTGTCTTGCGCTGTTGATGGTGAGCTGGGCGATGAGCCCACGCTGTTGGACTCTGAGCTCTTTTCTGAGCACACTCCATTGTTCTCTGCCTCATCTGCCATTTTCTGGACATAACAACATCCATACTATAAAACTGTGACATCATGTAGACATCCTTAATTCAAAGTCAGGGCTGCTACAAAATATCAACATTCAATTTCCCTGACTTTTCCAGGTTTTCAAGATGATAAACTGTAAAGAAACGTCTAAAACAGAACTCTGATGTGCAATACTAAATGTGCAAGGTTCTGAGAATCTCATTTGTGTGCGTTATTTTGCACCTCCCCATCCCATAATAAAGTGGCATGTTTTTAAGAATGCACTATTTATTCCCATTACACATGTTATTTAGCATTGTACATAATACATTTCTTTCATTTTCTCCTTTTGTTTACTTAATATAGCTGTTGATATATTTTATTGTAGTATCCATTGTTCAACAGTTAGCTAATTTAGAACCAATTACAAGTGGAGCAATAGAAGGTTTCATATAACTCATAAATGTAATATGTTTTCATAAATGTCAGTAATATTGCTGCAGTGGTTAACTGTCAGACAAAGCTGGCGACTTAACTTCACCACTAAAGTTATGACAATAAATAAAATTAATATACACAAACTTCCAACCTTTTTAAGCATTCGTTAAAACTTTTTAATGAAAAGAGCATTTTTTTTTTAAAGAAAATGTGATTAAAATGAAACATTCGAACTTACTATTCGTGCACGAAGGGTGGTAAAATTATTTTTGTACCTAATGTGATTTCTATCACAGCAGAAATTTTTCTTTGGTATACAATAGTTTTTAAACAAATTTACTGGGTTGCTGTCAAAATCTGTTACCTTAAAGCGAACTGCAAATTAAAATTGACAGGCTCAGTGATTGTTTCCCTGCATTTTCTAACAATTTTCTAATTCCCCGACTTTTTCAGGTTTACTAGACCTGTAGCAAAACAAACATATAATACAGCTTTAAAAGTAGCACTGGAAAAAGTAATATGTACAAGAATTTAGACTAGCAGAACTGCTGCTTTTCAAAAAAAATTATACCAGCAAATATAAAGTTTATTATTTTTAGTCCATTAACAATGTCTTTTCATCAATTGCAGAACAAAAGAGTACACGGTGTTCAATCGTTAATTAAGCAGTTTTGAAATCGGCCTTTGAAAAATGTCACTGCTCCAACCTGCATATATTTTAACAGACGCACTGACAGGCATACACGCAGTGTGGTTGGTAATGACAGAGAGAAAGTAATTCCACGTCTTAACGTTGAATTGAAAGCGCCAGGTAAATAATTTTGCGAAGACTGAGACTAATATATTTTTTCTTACTCTCTAATGCAGATGTGTTGTAACTTAAGTTGTCACGATGCAGAGAATGATTAATAGTGTTTGTGGTATCAGTGTTGAAATGAATGTACACTGTGCCACTGTGGTGTCAGTTATTTTCCACTGAAATGTTTAGTGTACTTTCTTAATTATACATAATATAAAACTACTATAAAGAATTTGGTTTACAGTAGTTGTATATTAAGTATAGTGTATGGGTATGAGAGAACCAATAGAGAACAATCATGGACTCAAATCATGTAGGTGTGAAAATAACTTAAAAATTATCTGCCCTAGCTTAGCACACTCTGAAAAAAATATTTCACTCACGAGAAGACACATTAAAACCCTTTACAAATGGTAGAAAAATAGATTTACTGATCAAACTACCAACCAGTAACACACCAACTGGTGGAGAAGCATTTAATTAATACAAATAAACAAAATTGTAGTGCAAAACCTAGATATTCACGGTTAAGAAACAAGAAATTATGCAGCATAATTTTACTACTAAACTCTGAGCTGAAAGTTAATAATTTGGTTGAAATTTGGCAGCTGAGTAATTTGTTTAAAAAATTCTATGTCTGTGTCTATTAAAAATATTTTTGTCTCAGCTTAGCTCAGTTCAAAATGTTACTCCGTAAATACATTAGACATCTGCTTCTAAAGGATGTGTGGGCAAAATTTCAGTAGGAAATAAGTTAATCAAAGTCTTACACAAAAAAATCTGGAAGCAGGAATGAACTGAATGTTGCTGCAATTGGCACATAAAATAAGTTTTTACTTAGCTGTTAGCTGCCTATTTACATCAAGCGTAACTAATAAACATCAGCATCTGCCAGCATATTTGTCATACTTATTCAAAAATACCATAATAGAAGTGTGAGATGGAAAAAAACAAATAATAGGTGTGCAAAAAAAATCATTACCATACGTCTCAGTGTTACATGACCAATGGCCGGAACTTCATGTGTGCAATGTTAACATATTTAAAAAAATTATCAAAATCACCCTTGCTAACTCTATAAGGGAAAACTTTACGCGAATCAACACTCCCAAAGAACGAAACACTGGACATGAACAAGAACCTTTAAATTAAATAAAACAAATGCAAAACTCTATACACGTACCCAATATGAGATAGTGCCATACATATATGGATGCTGCCCGTAAAACTTAGTAACTATGATTTGAGTGTAACTGCAATTCCATAATGCAAATAACATTCTGTGGCATCTTCGAAGCAATCAAAGTCAACATTTTAAATTGCAAAAGCAATATTGCACAAAATAATCATAAATAACAATATGACACAAAATATAGCTTGACACAATTAGGGATTTTGTGACTTCATAGGCTCCTAGGTCTTGCGTAACATTTAAAATTGTCTTTATATAAACTGTTTAGTATTGGAAGGAGAAAAAAAAACCGTTCACAATTTAGGACAAGTGTGTCAGTGATAAAATTGTGCTGGACCATGGTAAACGAGGAACCATGTCACCTGCAGATAAATAACATGTTTTGGAGCTGGATCTTGTCTGCGAACATTGTTCCCATAGCAATGTGGTCAGGCGGCATCTTCCGTTGTTCAATACACCAACTAAAATCTCTTATAACGTTTTTGGGGCCTCTTCCAGTCTGCCCACGCTGCCTATCCCTTCATTCACTTATTGGTTCCATATTTAACGTAATTAACAGTTGACAGAAAAAATTTAGCAGATAAAATCTGCAATGCCCCAAAGCAAGTTGACCCAATATAAAGGAAAACCAAAAAGCATTAAAATTTTTTTTGTAATAATATAAATTGCTGAACATTCTAATTTTGTACTAAGTGCCTTGCCAAATAGGTTGCATGTTTAGAGAAAAACATCCAGTTCAAATAATCCACTTCACAAAAGTTCACCTTAGTTTCTGGTTGGTAAAATGCACAGAGTAATTCTTAAGAGAAGGGGCTTTTCTGAAAATAAAATAAAAAATTCCAAATTATGGTATATTTCGACTCTACTAATGACGTAGAACACGAATATACTAGGGGCATAGCTTTAAAATAAGAACAACATATTTGAAAAAATTGCGAAATGACTTTACAGCCAGTTTGTTTACATTTCTGAACAAAACGTCCTAGACCAACAAAAGTTGCATTAATGGGTTCTACACAGCTTACCTTGTTCATATTCAAGAGGGCATAATGTTAAAATAAGTAGAACATATTTAAAAAAATTGTGAAATTTGTTTGTTTACGTCTATTAACGTCTACCGCCATTAATAATGGCAGCGCATTGATGATTCCACGCTACCTAGCGGCCACGGATGTCATTACGGGCATTTCAATGGTCAATTTAAAACATATCAGTCGCCATAGCGTCTTTGCCGGGTGTAGTTGTGCCATTCCAATCCAACAGATTTAAAAAAGGAGAAAGCAATAACGAGTGCTTCTGTGCATTTCACTGTAAACGAGTGTTTCATTGCGTTATATTCGGCTGAAAACTACTGATTCAGTGCGTTATATTTGCATATGTGCCGGATTTGTGGAACACGGTGTTCCGTCGAGTGAGGTAAGGTTGAATTGGCCATTGACAGAGGAAGCATATCCGGTGAGTAAATTGATATTCTTTTGGTGTGTTTTACGGTTCCTTTAAATCCCTAATATCCTAAATTCGTAGTTTAGTGTAAAACCCTACAATTCTATGTTAGTGTAAAACCCTAAAATCGTAGGTTAGTTTAAAACCCTACATTTGTAGGTTAGTTTAAAACCCTACATTTGTAGGTTAGTTTAAAACCCTACATTTGTAGGTTAGTTTAAAACCCAACAATCCTAGGTTAGTTTAAAAATGTAAAATAGTGATTCACCCATCGTGGTGTTAGGTTCTGTTAGGTTAGGTGGGCACATATTAAGAAATAAGTCGTACGTTAATGCCCCCCGTATATTCATGTTCTGCATCATTAGTAGAGTGGAAATATACCATTTTCCATGAATATTTTTTTTTTTTACAGAAAAGCCCCTGCTCTTAAGAATTACCAAAATAAATAAGAAGTGAGTAACTGTGGTTAAAAACTAATAAACTGGTTTTAAAAAAAATGATTACCTAAACTGAAAATAAACATGACAGATTATGAAAAACATCAAAAATATATGTACAAATTAGTAACCACTGAATTATCTGTACCTACTACACAAATAAGCATAAGACTTGGCAAATTTGTAAAATATTTAGCTTTTGTAATAATTTTACAGTTTAACTTGACCGAAGCATGATTAAATTGATCAGGCCCGAGGCAGTATTAATTTTACATATCTTGGAAGAATACATAGTGGGCACACAAGTAATGCACATCTTAAGCAAGGCTTTCAAAAGTGCTCAATTTACAGCGAACAGCATTTAAAATCGTATGAGGCACCTCCGGCCTGGCAAGATGAGCGTGCTCCGGGATATCCTCCACGTTGTTGGCGACAGCTGCAGTTCGCCGAGGAGCCTGCAGCATCCTCTCTCGGACTACGTTCTTCCTCCCGGTGCTTTGCAGCTGTCTGGCCTGCCGCTTGGGGATGCGCACCTTGTCCTCTGCTGCTGGAGACTTGTCCTTCCTCAGCCTGCCTCCTGCAACTAGAGTGTTCCTTTGGGAGTAATCCCACAGCTACGTTCCACAAACTGCTTGTAACAGTCTACATGTTTGCTACTCACTACAGAGAAACCTTGTTGATAAAAACCTCTTTTAATATAAAGTTGTCTTCTTCACCTTTGGAGTGAGATAAAAAAATTTACCGTTAATTTATATTTTTAATAAAAATCTAAGTAATTTGTATTATAATGAAATGTCCAGTCAAATGGTAAAAATAAGTCATGCTGGTGATGAGAATGTCTTATTTTCCTTTCCACTATGCTGACTCAAAACAGTCAAAAGTGTTGCATGTCTGCATTGCTACCCTTGCCCCATCATCCCGCTCGCGAGTGAGTGAGTGAGTGAAGGAAGTGCTTCAAGGCCAAAGAGGTAACCCGAGGAGTGCGCCGAGATTACAAAGAAGAGCTGCTGTCACATTAAGCCTATCGGGACTCACACTTCTGTCGTTGCAAGGATTGAATGAATGGGGTTATCGTTGCAAGAATGTTCTGTTCATCGCCTCCATCTCTCTCAGCGTGACTCGAAGTGCGGTAAGCCTTCTGGCTCGGGACAGCGAGATTATTTAAGCCGTTACGGGCGTCTGAGCCGACAGTCTATAGAGTTTGGCGAGATGCAGGGGCTTAAGAGCCAGACGTGCAAGAACAGCAAAGCAACTAGTGGTGTCAAGTGTGACAAGCGCGAGTGAAGTCTGCGGACTGTGAGCATCGGTACAGTGGAGAGTGAGACAGGGAAAACTATTGAACTTGATGAATGAGGGAACAGATATTTTGAATGATGGCAATAGATATGTGTAAATAAAAAGTGTGAATTAAGCGACTGTAACCAATATAGAGAGAGTGCTAAGGACTTCAATTGAAATTTAGATGGATATTAAATATTGTGAATACAGGGAATAACAAAATAATATTGGAGTTAGGTGGTACCTTATTTAAATTTTATAAACAATATGTATGTGAAAGTTTATAGTATTATAAATAAATTCTGTGAAAGAACTTTCTGATGGTCAACAGTTTGTTTTATTTATATTTATTTGCCACAGGTTTATTATGTAATTTGTTTAGGTTTATTAATTTTATTGCTTCAAGTTGTGTACGCTAAATCAGTATTTATTTGAGTTAAATATTTTAAAACTTGTTTTGGAACTGTCTCTTTCACGCATGTTAATCGTTATTTTTTTCTTTGTCTACGTATAGTAATAATTCAAAATTAAGAGTAATGTACTGGGCTTATGAACTTCACTATTATGATTTAACATTTTTGTGTATATAATTTCCGTTTCCTGATTTGTCTTTGTCATTTGGCTTGAGTTTTCTTACAATATGGTTCATCGTAAGGCAGGTATATGCAGAAATTAATTTTATTTGGCTGCGTCATCGTAACTTTTAACATTGCTTTGTAGCCAAATCAATAAATTAATATTGTTTTGGCCAAGGAATGTAAAGAAGTGTCCCTCGAGCCAAGTTTTCTTCTAAATTGGAGTGTAACATCAAGATGCCGAGATCATCAAAATGGTATTCTCTACCCCGTTATTTTACTTTTGCCAATTTCCCGATGTTTGAATATGTGTTGCAACAAAGTTTTATTGGCTAAAGAGAGTTTCCTGCAAGTAATTTTTGTCAATTTTAAGAAGATTATTATTTTAATGGAAATGTGTAAATGGTAATTATTAAGTTTAGGGGATTTTGTGAGAAACACAAACAAAATTCAAAATTATGATATATTTCTACTCTACTAATCACGTAGAAAACGAATATAGCCTTTGTGTCTTTGCTGGGGTGAGTTGTGACATCCCAATCCGACGGATTTAAAAACGGAGAAAGCAAGAACAAGTACTTCAGTGTGTAATATTCGCCTATGAACGAGTGCTTCAGTGCATAATATTTGCCTATGAACGAGTGCTTCAGTGCGTGATATTGGTGATATGGCGTCACCAAAAATCATGGCGTCCGCCATAAGCAAACCGGCGGCCTGCTTGTATTTTTAACTATTTTATTTAATACGTTCTACTTATTTTAACATGACGCCCTCCTGAATATTAACAAGGTAAGCTGTGCAGAATCCATTAATGCTACTTTCGTTTATCTAGGACGTTTCCTTCAGAAAAGTCACTAAAATGGATAATTACCTAATTTTACACATGTCAGCAAATGGCTCTAAAAAAACAAAGCACCATTCTGCTTCCCGGAGTGCGAGTGAATGTCGTCGTCGTTGAGAGATTTGGGCGGCACTTAATGAAGCCTTGAGAGCAGATGAGGGTGAAATGAGGTGAGAATGGAGCAGTGCCAGAATGCAAGGGCAGGGGAAACGGGAGATCCCCGAGAAAACTAGACAACCAGTGGCATCGTCCTGCACTATTACCAATTGCGAAAATCCGGGAATGACCCGGCCGGGGAATGAACCCTGTTCACCTTAGTGGGAGGCGAGTAGTCTAACCTCTCAGCCACCACGTCCCCTGAGCGTTAGTGAAGCAAGCATAGAGAGCATGCCGTTTTACCTCCTCCATACGGTTTTTACCCGTTTCATACCATGTTACCAGAGATGTTTAGGTAGGCAGGTAAAAACTTATTAAATATTCGCACCAAGCATTTAATTTCCGGTCCAGCCATTCTGAGGTAAATGTTATGAATCACAGTTTTTACGAAAAACGGGAAAACAATCCCAGTAAATCATGTATATTGACATTACTAATGACACTTAACATGAATTTCATGCTAGCATCACGTCATTCGCAGTACATACCATGAAATGTGGCAGTGGGGAGGCTATGAAGAACAGGGAAACGGAGGTAAAAGCATTAAGTAACTTCAAAAACAACGTAAGTTGATTTTCATTCCTACCTCGGATCGGTTCACCTTCTTGGATCTTCTTAATGTCGTCTTCAGTAAATCCATTCCATTTACCTTCCATATCTTGCTACATTAAGGCTAAATAATACAAAAATAACCTTGCCTAAAACGTAAACACTGTCACAGTTTGATTACTAACATTTTGTATGGTACAAGATAATACCTGTTACTTTATATTTTATTGAAAATAAATTTTTTAGTAATTCTCGGGAATAGGGGTTTTATAAAAAAAAAATCATCCTGCAAAATGGTATATATGGACATTACTAATCACACATAATAGCAATTTTATTCTTCTATGGTTTCTGGTTTGATTAAAAAACCCTAAATTCACACGTCACATGTCAACGAACTTCACATCAACCATAGAACCGTTTGAGGCGTGTTCCACTCATTGCACTGGGCTGCACTTTAGTACAAACCGGCTGAGAGTCGCGTATACTAATTACAGGAAAATGCAGAGAGTACATACGATTGTTCCAATTGCGTAAATGAAAAAGTCTGCACTGAGTGCAGTTTTAGCTGCACCGTCTCTGAAGCCGGTGCGGCAGTTACAATGCAATAAAGTGATTACCTGTGATTTTGTTAACAATAAAATAATATTGCAATAATGGAAATTCTACAATATCTAACATTTCGGCAGCTGAATAATACATAATAGATCATATGTAACAAAAATGATGTTATATTGACGATATCGTTTGTCATTACAGCTGCTATAAGGATAATTTCACCCAGTGACACGTGCATACATTTGCCAACAAGATAAAAAAGAGAAATTGGACAAAATTTAACTACGGAATTTCGTAAAAATAAATTTAAATCATTTCATCAACGTCTGAATTAAAGAATTTATTCCTGAAAATCATATGTTTTCGCAAATGTTTTATCGTCATCGCAAGGGTTTCAAACTGTGGCTAGGTGTCGATGGCCGCCGATTAAGGTGGTGAAACTCTCCACCCAGCTAGCAATTATAATGCACAGACTGAGACAAGGAAAGAGACTTGTTATTCTCAGGGTCATGCGATGTCCGGCAGTGTGGTGATTTTCAGCCTATCCCCGAAGGTAGTTAACGTGGCATAACAAAGTTTATAAATATGTAACTTACACAGTATGAAGCTAGCTAACTGTACCAGGTCTTGGAACATACATCCTAAAAGCCCTTGCACCAGATAAAACCGCAATGCCTTACTAACACAATAGTTAGCGAGGCTCCAAATTACACTGAAAAATACAACACAGCATGTAGAATAGTGATGGATGTTTATTTATATGAACTTAACTTGTGAACATATGGTTACAGGTGCGAGCATAGCCCAGCACAAACACTTGCCAAATAAAGCAAGATTGAAAAACAAAAATAACTACTTGAAGATGACATTAACTTGAGTGTATTAAAAAAATGTGAGGATAAAACAAAGTTGATGTACATGACCACATGGTCAGTGCACTCGCCAGTTTTGCGCAGTTAACGGCTCTTGTGGGGCCCCGCAGATCATTGGGGCTGGCTCTTGCACCTTGCTGTGCTTCTTCCCCTAGTTGGGAAAGCCATCTGACGTAGTCGACGTTACTTAGGGCTGGTTGAGTGTTGATTTGCTCTGCACCATAACCCAGTGGAGAGTTAATGATGAGGATCGTCTGGTCGACGGCCTAGGGAGCCCTGGTAATCTCCGTCAGTTTGTTTATGGTGTTGTCACGTACTTACCATAGCAGTTTTTATTTACGATGACGAGAATGTAGGCCATCTCATACACCTGAAATATGCTAAAGAAATGTGGGTGATGCTACAAAGGGTGTAGTAACCTACAATAACTCTACAAGCATTGAACTTTATAAAGTGGTTTATTCACTGTTCTTGCTACAGGTGAATCATGCATGAGAATGGACCCAGCACTTACGGCCTGCCAGTGACCTTATCTTGAAATAAATGTTGTATTATGTAGATATACGCATATGCGTTTAGCTCTCTGGTGAGAGGGCGGATGGCTCACCCCTCGGTACAGTAATGAAAGATAACAAATGTACCGGTAGATTGANAACAAAGTTTTATTGGCTAAAGAGAGTTTCCTGCAAGTAATTTTTGTCAATTTTAAGAAGATTATTATTTTAATGGGAATGTGTAAATGGTAATTATTAAGTTTAGGGGATTTTGTGAGAAACACAAACAAAATTCAAAATTATGATATATTTCTACTCTACTAATCACGTAGAAAATGAATATAGCCTTTGTGTCTTTGCTGGGGTGAGTTGTGACATCCCAATCCGACGGATTTAAAAACGGAGAAAGCAANTGAATATAGCCTTTGTGTCTTTGCTGGGGTGAGTTGTGACATCCCAATCCGACGGATTTAAAAACGGAGAAAGCAAGAACAAGTACTTCAGTGTGTAATATTCGCCTATGAACGAGTGCTTCAGTGCATAATATTTGCCTATGAACGAGTGCTTCAGTGCGTAATATTGGTGATATGGCGTCACCAAAAATCATGGCGTCCGCCATAAGCAAACCGGCGGCCTGCTTGTATTTTTAACTATTTTATTTAATACGTTCTACTTATTTTAACATGACGCCCTCCTGAATATTAACAAGGTAAGCTGTGCAGAATCCATTAATGCTACTTTCGTTTATCTAGGACGTTTCCTTCAGAAAAGTCACTAAAATGGATAATTACCTAATTTTACACATGTCAGCAAATGGCTCTAAAAAAACAAAGCACCATTCTGCTTCCCGGAGTGCGAGTGAATGTCGTCGTCGTTGAGAGATTTGGGCGGCACTTAATGAAGCCTTGAGAGCAGATGAGGGTGAAATGAGGTGAGAATGGAGCAGTGCCAGAATGCAAGGGCAGGGGAAACGGGAGATCTCCGAGAAAACTAGACAACCAGTGGCATCGTCCTGCACTATTACCAATTGCGAAAATCCGGGAATGACCCGGCCGGGNCCGAGAAAACTAGACAACCAGTGGCATCGTCCTGCACTATTACCAATTGCGAAAATCCGGGAATGACCCGGCCGGGAAATGAACCATGTTCACCTTAGTGGGAGGCGAGTAGTCTAACCTCTCAGCCACCACGTCCCCTGAGCGTTAGTGAAGCAAGCATAGAGAGCATGCCGTTTTACCTGCTCCATACGGTTTTTACCCGTTTCATACCATGTTACCAGATAGGTTTAGGTAGGCAGGTAAAAACTTATTAAATATTCGCACCAAGCATTTAATTTCCGGTCCAGCCATTCTGAGGTAAATGTTATGAATCACAGTTTTTACGAAAAACGGGAAAACAATCCCAGTAAATCATGTATATTGACATTACTAATGACACTTAACATGAATTTCATGCTAGCATCACGTCATTCGCAGTACATACCATGAAATGTGGCAGTGGGGAGGCTATGAAGAACAGGGAAACGGAGGTAAAAGCATTAAGTAACTTCAAAAACAACGTAAGTTGATTTTCATTCCTACCTCGGATCGGTTCACCTTCTTGGATCTTCTTAATGTCGTCTTCAGTAAATCCATTCCATTTACCTTCCATATCTTGCTACATTAAGGCTAAATAATACAAAAATAACCTTGCCTAAAACGTAAACACTGTCACAGTTTGATTACTAACATTTTGTATGGTACAAGATAATACCTGTTACTTTATATTTTATTGAAAATAAATTTTTTAGTAATTATCGGGAATAGGGGTTTTATAAAAAAAAATCATTCTACAAAATGGTATATATGGACATTACTAATCACACATAATAGCAATTTTATTCTTCTATGGTTTCTGGTTTGATTAAAAAACCCTAAATTCACACGTCACATGTCAACGAACTTCACATCAACCATAGAACCGTTTGAGGCGTGTTCCACTCATTGCACTGGGCTGCACTTTAGTACAAACCGGCTGAGAGTCGCGTATACTAATTACAGGAAAATGCAGAGAGTACATACGATTGTTCCAATTGCGTAAATGAAAAAGTCTGCACTGAGTGCAGTTTTAGCTGCACCGTCTCTGAAGCCGGTGCGGCAGTTACAATGCAATAAAGTGATTACCTGTGATTTTGTTAACAATAAAATAATATTGCAATAATGGAAATTCTACAATATCTAACATTTCGGCAGCTGAATAATACATAATAGATCATATGTAACAAAAATGATGTTATATTGACGATATCGTTTGTCATTACAGCTGCTATAAGGATAATTTCACCCAGTGACACGTGCATACATTTGCCAACAAGATAAAAAAGAGAAATTGGACAAAATTTAACTACGGAATTTCGTAAAAATAAATTTAAATCATTTCATCAACGTCTGAATTAAAGAATTTATTCCTGAAAATCATATGTTTTCGCAAATGTTTTATCGTCATCGCAAGGGTTTCAAACTGTGGCTAGGTGTCGATGGCCGCCGATTAAGGTGGTGAAACTCTCCACCCAGCTAGCAATTATAATGCACAGACTGAGACAAGGAAAGAGACTTGTTATTCTCAGGGTCATGCGATGTCCGGCAGTGTGGTGATTTTCAGCCTATCCCCGAAGGTAGTTAACGTGGCATAACAAAGTTTATAAATATGTAACTTACACAGTATGAAGCTAGCTAACTGTACCAGGTCTTGGAACATACATCCTAAAAGCCCTTGCACCAGAGAAAACCGCAATGCCTTACTAACACAATAGTTAGCGAGGCTCCAAATTACACTGAAAAATACAACACAGCATGTAGAATAGTGATGGATGTTTATTTATATGAACTTAACTTGTGAACATATGGTTACAGGTGCGAGCATAGCCCAGCACAAACACTTGCCAAATAAAGCAAGATTGAAAAACAAAAATAACTACTTGAAGATGACATTAACTTGAGTGTATTAAAAAAATGTGAGGATAAAACAAAGTTGATGTACATGACCACATGGTCAGTGCACTCGCCAGTTTTGCGCAGTTAACGGCTCTTGTGGGGCCCCGCAGATCATTGGGGCTGGCTCTTGCACCTTGCTGTGCTTCTTCCCCTAGTTGGGAAAGCCATCTGACGTAGTCGACGTTACTTAGGGCTGGTTGAGTGTTGATTTGCTCTGCACCATAACCCAGTGGAGAGTTAATGATGAGGATCGTCTGGTCGACGGCCTAGGGAGCCCTGGTAATCTCCGTCAGTTTGTTTATGGTGTTGTCACGTACTTACCATAGCAGTTTTTATTTACGATGACGAGAATGTAGGCCATCTCATACAACTGAAATATGCTAAAGAAATGTGGGTGATGCTACAAAGGGTGTAGTAACCTACAATAACTCTACAAGCATTGAACTTTATAAAGTGGTTTATTCACTGTTCTTGCTACAGGTGAATCATGCATGAGAATGGACCCAGCACTTACGGCCTGTCAGTGATCTTATCTTGAAATAAATGTTGTATTATGTAGATATACGCATATGCGTTAAGCTCTCTGGTGAGAGGGCGGATGGCTCACCCCTCGGTACAGTAATGAAAGATAACAAATGTACCGGTAGATTGATTAATATTACTATTGCAGTGAAATGATTACAGCCTAAATGATGGTATCGAGGGGGCTCGCGGAGCTGGTGACCAACGCCACTGGTCTTGTCCTAGTGCTAAGACGAACTGGATGAGTCATGTCAGCTTTCGTCATGAGTTAATGAGAACCGATGTCAAATGCCGAATGATAAAACATAACATGAGCACTCTGTGATATGGTTGTAATGGTGAACAATTGTATAAATTAAATTAAACATATTGGTGAAAACCCTATTTATTAACAAATTTCTGTTCTGATTGAATTTGTGAAGTTGATGGGGAATGTCACCACACTAAATGATATGTTACAATGATGAAGGCCTTTATAGGCAATCTCCCTTTTAGAAAACGTAATTGCTCTTATGTAAATACACATTAAATAAGTTATTATGCTTTCTCATAAAAGTGTTTGCATTTCACTAACAAATATGTGTTTGAATTTCACTGACTACAGTGTTGCAGGTGGCTGTATCCTGAAGGAATGGATGAGTACACCTGGGCAAAGGGGTGTGTAATGCCATGTTCGATTGCTGTTTACACAATAAAACACACTCCTGACTGTAGAAATGATTGTGGTGACTGTGTTCAATATGTTTATAAAAATTCTGCACACTACTTTGGACATTTTGGGACACGTATCACTTCATCTTCAGCCTACAAGCCAGTTAACATCACCCGGTGGTTCACTGCATCGTATTTAGCTGCGCGAGCTGCTACGAAGCAACGACTAATTGCCAGTGCGACTAACGGCTGTGGATTTAGGGTAAACCCTGTTTTGGATTGCATACTAATTTATTACAAGAGTTACTTATTGTAATAAATAAAGCAGGATGGTCTCTTGAGTCGCGTAGTACTTGTTGGCAAGAAGGTGCAAGTTCCGTTCCTATGAACCTGCACTGCCCACTCTTGACTGATGTTGTTGGTGCGGCCTGGTGTAGCTGGTGCAGTTCATGTGACTACGGCTGTCAGAGTGGGCACATGGAGCTCGTGGAAGTGTGGTTCACGTCATGGATAATGCGAATATGCCAATGACATTTAGCTATCAAATCACCTGATAGCTGCTGACATGCACTCATGCATGCACGATGTCTGGGATGTGCTCCCTTTAAAATACACTTCAAAACATCATATGCATATTTAAACGGTTTTACAAAAAAAATAAACACCTTTTATGCATACCACTTCCATTTTTTCAGTTCTCTGTTAGGGAATAACCTATGTTTATTTTTACCACAATGTCTCCATTATCTTAATGTCTGTAATAACAAAACTTTGAAAAAGGTGACGAAACCGTTTTAAAAAATGTAAAAAAAAAAAAAAAAAACATACTCTCCTATAAAAATATTAAAAATATACCTAAAATATATAAAGCACAAAATAAATAAACAATCCTAATAATTCCTATATATAAAGCAAAAATAAAATTACAATGACTTGGAAGACCAAATGAATCATAATAACACTTTTGTTTTACAAAAGCAAGTGTCAGACTAATCAAACCTAACCCCAATTTTGGAAAAATTATATTAAATCTTTGTGTTAGTAGGAATACAACGTAAACATTTTTTTTAAACATACTATTCTCACATTACATATATACATAATTTAGCTGCATAAAACTTATGATACATTTTTGGACNATTTTTTAAACATACTATTCTCACATTACATATATACATAATTTAGCTGCATAAAACTTATGATACATTTTTGGACCTCGGCGTCGTGCTAGCAGTGTCATTTTGTGTTTGCACTATTTTGACCGCTTTTCGTGAGTAGAATGGAATTTTGATTTTTGGATATTTTATCTTATAAAGATTTTGTCGTATTTTTTCTGTTTCGTTTGGAATCATCTAGTTTGGCCGTGGGTGAATCCTCGACCATTCTAACTCCTGATAAAAACTTCCATCTTACCAGCATTGGAGTGCTTTTTGCCAAAAGTATTGTAAAAATAATTTTGTACGCTATTGATTTTAGTACATGGTTGAAGTAAAGTAAAAGTGTTTTGATATGTGTCCACTTTTCCTGTCCTAATTTCAATGCAACTAAAATATACACTCTAGCTTGTTACACGCAATGGATTTATTAAAAAAATAAATGTAAAAAATTATTGTTTATTACAATATAAAATATTTTTGATACTGTTAATTTGACAGTTGTGTTGGTAATTGGTGACTCAAAATTTGTGGACATGAGCAAAAGACAGATATTTTTCTGTTCCATCTAAAGTCTATGATTTTTCGTAAGATTTCTTATTTGTGTCGTACATGTATACATCCTTCTACTTTAAATTATAAAAAAACATTATTGGTTGTGACGTCATGGCAATAGCCACAACTTCTAGTCCAAACATTTAAAATGTGGGAGCGCTGACTTCAAAGTTCAAGTACTAGGCATATAATATTTGTAGGATACAAATTTTAGTCCACTGTTGACTCAAACATGTCCTCAGAGATACATATGATATGCAATTATAAGAAATGTAAAAAACCACTACTAGCACGTGCATGGGTAACAAGTTGCTCTCATGCTTTCTGCCATGAAGATGGTACAAGAGAATTTTCACAAGGGGAAAATAAGTGCCCTGCTTGTAAAACTGTTCTTATTCAAAAATATGACATTGTAGAAGTGGATCTGAATCCTTCGGAAGAATTTAAATCTGTAAGTTCTAAGCTGAAAATAGCTTTGTCTCATTATTTAAGAGTTAAATTTAAATTTACACTTTAAAATACGTTTTTGTAATTCTTCCTATCTAAACTTAAATATAAATTTTCCATTTTGGAGGGGCCGCGGTGGTGTAGTGGTTAGACTAATCGTCTCCCTCCTAGGCAAACCAGGTTCAATTCCTGGTGGGGTGGCTCACGGATTTTCGCAAGTGGGAATCATGCCGCACGATACCGCTGTTTGGCGGGTTTTCTCGGTGATCTCCTGTTTCTCCTGCCCTTGCATTCNGTGGGAATCATGCCGCACGATACCGCTGTTTGGCGGGTTTTCTCGGTGATCTCCTGTTTCTCCTGCCCTTGCATTCTGGCACTTCTACATACTCACCTCGCTTCACCCTCGGCGCTCAAGACCTCAAAAGACCCACCCAAATTTATCTACTCCACTCCATTATGGAATCAAAATCTTTTACTGTATCAAAATAGGTTTCACCAGACTGCAAGCAAGCCATTGTTTATTGCTGTGACATAATAATATGAATAAGGGGTTAAGTCGGGAGTTTTAAAGATTTTGGGCCTACAGTCTGTATAAGTAATAACACAATTCTTCATCCAGTTTCGTGCATTTGTTTTATGATATTCATTACAATGTTTCATATAATTTGCATGTATTATCTACTTTTCTCAGATTTACACACATTGTAGGCCTACACACTTGAGGTCAGTGTACCTCATAATATTTACTTGAGGCTTTGGCTGATACTTAACAAATGTTGGTTGTTATTTTAAATTTTACAGTGTTGTCAATTCCTATTCCACATTTTTATAAAAATATTTTACTCTCACTCTTTTTTTTTAAGTATTTGGAGTTGGCTTCTAATTATTTAGGCTGCATGAAATTGTAAAACCAAAGTGTTCCTAAAGTTATAATTTGGTCTAGAACGTTTCCTTCAGAAAAGCCGCTACTCTGAATAATTACCCATTTGTAAATCATAAGCAGTGTATTTCAGTCAGTAAGCAAAAATATGCTCAAACATCCCAATGTAAATATAGCACCATATTTAATTTGTACCTTTGCAAGTAATAAGAGATATTAATCTAGAAAATCTTATTTATTTACTTTATTAAGTAATTAGCCCTCTGAAAATATAAAAAAGGGGGACATGTACTAAACCGACGAGGCATCTACAGTAGCTTCTAAAAATGGGATGTATGGCCAGCCTAATTAGAGGGTCAATATGGTTCTTACAAAAAAGCATTTGGGTACTGAAGCAGAACAGTTACGGACTGCCATAGCACATCAACTCAAATGAAACAGATGTAGTTTTCGAGCATTAATCAGAATCATTCAGATCAAAAGCCATTTATACCTTTATGTTATCGCTTTGTAGTGCTATACTACCGAGATAAAGCGGATTTAAGGGGCATCAGCAGTACAATTTGCTATGTATTCTATTGGTGCTCAATCCCTCAGTGAAAAACTGCCTTAAGGGTAAGTGGAATGATGAATCACGCAGAAAAATTACCAATAAATAAAATGTAATAATAAACCTTAGGTTAAATAGTGCATCTAACACGTCCATTAAGAATCACCACTGACTCCCCCTCTTCCCTTAACTTCAGGTCACTATGAAAAGATACCCTTGCATGGACCTGCATGAATGAATAACACCAAAAATACTTTTAGGGAGAAACCGTGATATTGGCAAAACCAAAAATATTTTATACAAATTATAAAATGGAGTAAATCATGCCAATTTTTTTTTTTCTTAACGTTCCCCATTGTCGGTAGTTTTCAAACAAAAATACTGTAAACACAATTGTGATTTTCTGCAGTAATTATGGGTTAACTCCCATAATAATTTCCTATGAGCATTGTCAAAAAATAATTTTCTGCAATCTTTATACAATAAAATTTTAAGTAAATTTGTCCCTAATGATATATAAACTGACAATGTGTCAAAATCAGAGCAAATTTCCTCTCTGTGTAGTTAGACCCTGATCACTCTCACTTATAAGGATATGGTAAGTCAGCGTATTATTGGCAGTAGCAGATAAGCAATATCGTTCTANGCCTGATCACTCTCACTTATAAGGATATGGTAAGTCAGCGTATTATTGGCAGTAGCAGATAAGCAATATCGTTCTAATAGCAGTAATTTTAACCGTAAAACTGGCACGTATAACCAGTTTTTTTTTAATGTGATGTGGTGTACTACAGTCACAATGGTCACGTTGGCATAGACAAGCACCCCCATCTTGCAGCTCGAGTCAGGCGTACAGTTTTAGTGGCCATCATGAGGCAGGATTTGAACATGGCACGGTGGCATGCTCAATAGCAGATGTCAGNGTGGGAATCATGCCGCACGATACCGCTGTTTGGCGGGTTTTCTCGGTGATCTCCTGTTTCTCCTGCCCTTGCATTCCGGCACTTCTACATACTCACCTCACTTCACCCTCGGCGCTCAAGACCTCAAAAGACCCACCCAAATTTATCTACTCCACTCCATTATGGAATCAAAATCTTTTACTGTATGAAAATAGGTTTCACCAGACTGCAAGCAAGCCATTGTTTATTGCTGTGACATAATAATATGAATAAGGGGTTAAGTCGGGAGTTTTAAAGATTTTGGGCCTACAGTCTGTATAAGTAATAACACAATTCTTCATCCAGTTTCGTGCATTTGTTTTATGAAATTCATTACAATGTTTCATATAATTTGCATGTATTATCTACTTTTCTCAGATTTACACACATTGTAGGCCTACACACTTGAGGTCAGTGTACCTCATAATATTTACTTGAGGCTTTGGCTGATACTTAACAAATGTTGGTTGTTATTTTAAATTTTACAGTGTTGTCAATTCCTATTCCACATTTTTATAAAAATATTTTGCTCTCACTCTTTTTTTTTTAAGTATTTGGAGTTGGCTTCTAATTATTTAGGCTGCATGAAATTGTAAAACCAAAGTGTTCCTAAAGTTATAATTTGGTCTAGAACGTTTCCTTCAGAAAAGCCGCTACTCTGAATAATTACCCATTTGTAAATCATAAGCAGTGTATTTCAGTCAGTAAGCAAAAATATGCTCAAACATCCCAATGTAAATATAGCACCATATTTAATTTGTACCTTTGCAAGTAATAAGAGATATTAATCTAGAAAATCTTATTTATTTACTTTATTAAGTAATTAGCCCTCTGAAAATATAAAAAAGGGGGACATGTACTAAACCGACGAGGCATCTACAGTAGCTTCTAAAAATGGGATGTATGGCCAGCCTAATTAGAGGGTCAATATGGTTCTTACAAAAAAGCATTTGGGTACTGAAGCAGAACAGTTACGGACTGCCATAGCACATCAACTCAAATGAAACAGATGTAGTTTTCGAGCATTAATCAGAATCATTCAGATCAAAAGCCATTTATACCTTTATGTTATCGCTTTGTAGTGCTATACTACCGAGACAAAGCGGATTTAAGGGGTATCAGCAGTACAATTTGCTATGTATTCTATTGGTGCTCAATCCCTCAGTGAAAAACTGCCTTAAGGGTAAGTGGAATGATGAATCACGCAGAAAAATTACCAATAAATAAAATGTAATAATAAACCTTAGGTTAAATAGTGCATCTAACACGTCCATTAAGAATCACCACTGACTCCCCCTCTTCCCTTAACTTCAGGTCACTATGAAAAGATACCCTTGCATGGACCTGCATGAATGAATAACACCAAAAATACTTTTAGGGAGAAACCGTGATATTGGCAAAACCAAAAATATTTTATACAAATTATAAAATGGAGTAAATCATGCCAATTTTTTTTTTTCTTAACGTTCCCCATTGTCGGTAGTTTTCAAACAAAAATACTGTAAACACAATTGTGATTTTCTGCAGTAATTATGGGTTAACTCCCATAATAATTTCCTATGAGCATTGTCAAAAAATAATTTTCTGCAATCTTTATACAATAAAATTTTAAGTAAATTTGTCCCTAATGATATATAAACTGACAATGTGTCAAAATCAGAGCAAATTTCCTCTCTGTGTAGTTAGAGCCTGATCACTCTCACTTATAAGGATATGGTAAGTCAGCGTATTATTGGCAGTAGCAGATAAGCAATATCGTTCTAATAGCAGTAATTTTAACCGTAAAACTGGCACGTATAACCAGTTTTTTTTTATGTGATGTGGTGTACTACAGTCACAATGGTCACGTTGGCATAGACAAGCACCCCCATCTTGCAGCTCGAGTCAGGCGTACAGTTTTAGTGGCCATCATGAGGCAGGATTTGAACATGGCACGGTGGCATGCTCAATAGCAGATGTCAGGTTGATAGTATTGTGGTTCGATGCTGCTCGTTGCCACCCCTGCACAACGTGAATGAGCAACAGCCAGAGTAGGTTTGGTCACCCTGTAACGTTTAGAGAATTGGCAGTTTTCCATTTTACAGAATGCCCTTCCCCCTATCCCTTACGTTGACTCTGTGTGTGTGTACATGTTGAAGCATGTGTGTGCGTGTGTACATAAAGCCAGCCGCAACAGCAGTGTAGTGTGTNTGTTGAAGCATGTGTGTGCGTGTGTACATAAAGCCAGCCGCAACAGCAGTGTAGTGTGTGCTGTGTCAATGCTGGGATTCGTGTTACCAACTTTTTCAGGTTTGCCATAAGGAATGCTTCCGACAACTCTACGCACTGCATCTGGCCAATGAAATGAGAACAGTTTTAAATAATGTCTGTAATGTGCAAAAGTCAGTGTTATACATCAGTCAACCTTTTCTCTAAACTTATACAACAACAAAATATTAGTTGCAGCTATAGTCATAATTCAGTGTGATTTGAATTTCCAATTCAGTCAGCTTTGAAACAGACGACACCAACACATGCTGTAAGAAAAGACACTTTACACATCTCGGCAAGCGCTTCTTCCGCAAATGCACTTGTTGACGAATGTCACCCGTTAGCATCAGTTGTAACTATATGTGACCATCAGATTGGAGCAATAGAGTAAATGTACCTATAATCACAGAGATGTTAAATGACTGACATTGTTTATTAATATTCAGTTTATTTTCTTAAAAACTTGAGACACAGAGTATATAATGTCCCGTTCTATGCCTATATGGGATAATTCTTTCAGCCCCAGGATATGGGAAACTCTGTACAATACAACACAGTTGGCAAACCAATCTGGGACCAATGTGACTGATCAGAACAGCATAGGCTAATTGGATGCTAGGACACTGTAGAATTAAACCAGAACCTATACTAGGTGTAGAAAAGCAATAAATAATGCAAAATATTTTATCGCAAAATTTATTACATCACAAATAATTACACAATCACACCAGCATTTAGCATTGAGAAACCGTATCTGTATTCCCCTGCTGAACTGCCCGTCAGGTTCTCATGTTGACAGATGGTGCTTGCTGGGATGCGAATCGAGACAATCTTCGAGATATGCAACAGAGCCGTCTCCTTTTGGAACTACCAGATATCGCAGCAATGCATGTATCATGCGATGTCTGCGAAAAGAGCTAGGGATACAATAGGAGAAATCGAGACAATGCACGAGTCTGCGGTAGCGAATCTGACCAGTGAATTAAAAAGATTGACAAACAAAATGAAAGGTAGGTAATTTAATATGTACTGGTTTCCAAAGGTGATCCATAATTCAAGTTAACAAAATTCCTGGTGCCTAAAAGTTGAGAATGACACATGACAGCACTCTACTAGCTGCAGTGACCTAAGTAGTTACTGACTGAACTGGCTTTAAAAGCCTGATTACAATTAATGTGAAATGGAAATGTTATGTTATCATAACACACAAATATAATTATCTGTATGGTAATAACTGTTGTTGCAGTTGTCGATTGGCATAACAGGTGTAAAGTAAATACCGTTACAAACCTGCCATTTTGGCAACCTCCAACTTTTCATTTTGGCTCTGAATAATTTAAATTTATTCAAATTATTAATTATTTAGTGATATATGGCAGGAATAGGCCGCTAGGCTACTGATTACATTATAAAAAATAGACAGAATGCACAAGTACTCGCAGGGCAGTACTCGTGGATACACACACACACGAATAGAAGTCAGACGAACACATTTTCCACGTGGATGTGCAATGTTTTGCTGGCCATGCCAGTTTCGTCAGGCGGCAAGCGGTGGCACACTGCAGTCTGGTGAGCGGTGGTTGGCAAACAGTGAACCCAGCGGCCAGGATGCCACCCTTCGCCACATTTCAAATTTCCCGCTTCACCCTAGTTCGCCTCCTGGCCGCTAGGTTCACTGTTTGCCAACCACAGCTCACCAGACTGCAGTGTGCCACCGCTTGCCGCCTGCGTGGAAAGAGGGTTCATCTGACTTTTGTTTGTGTGTGTGTCTATCAACGAGTACTGCCCTGTGAATGCTTGTGCATTCTGTCTACTTTTTATAATATAATTATTAATTATTTTTATTAACTTAAATTGTAATTAGAAAATGTAATGCGCAAGTTATTTTCAGAGTTTCCAGCAGTATTAAATAAAAGGTTAAAATATGCTAACAGTTTGAAAACAAATTTTTCTAAAAGATTTTAAATTTTCATTGTGTAAAAAGCCTTAAACTAATTTTTATCAAGATGTTTGAAACAATAAAATATAAAGTAGATAATTTTATGTACATTTATGGCACTTCAGGATATTTTTAATTTTTGTAATATGCAGGAGGGATACTACTCTTTGTCCACAAATTCTCAGTACACAACTTGAAGAGTGAGGAGTTTTTTTTAATGCATGGTCAACTGAGTTACACGATTCTCGTAATTTAAGAAATCTATCCATCAAAACTTGCATCAACCATGGTAGTCCTATTTTGTAGTGTCGGGTATAAAAACTGAGTTTTAAGTTAAATGAGTCCAAATATTCTGCATGTCAGAATTTAAAAAAGATGATAACTCATGTTTCTTCTGGGAATAACTGTTTTCAACTGGTCACAGAATTTCACTCATTTATTTTAGGTCAATACCCAATGACAACACTTTGAAAGTACCTACCTGTCAGTCTATCATGGTGGATGAGCGGTTAGACTGGTCACCTCCCACCAAGGCGAATCGGGTTCAATCACCGGCCGGGTCACTCCCACATTTTTGCAAATGGNCTCGCTGTTGACGAGACGCTAAGACCCACCTACCTTGGTCATTCAACAGTACAGGTGTGGAGGGATCGCAATGTAAGGGTTACTGCAGGACTCATTGAAGGCCTGTTTCAGAGGCACACTGGACCAGTCCTGAAGGATTGGCAGTAATACGCTGTTAGTTGAGGCTCAGCAGCAAGACGTGACCACATATAGTCAGGAGTATGCTGCGAATAGGCAATCTGCCCTCTAAACAAGCCCTGCTCTCTCTCTCACTCTCCCTCCCTCTCCCTCTCTCTCCCTCTCTCTTTCTCTCTCTCTCTCTCTCTCTCTCTCTCTCTCTCTTTTTCATATTTAGGTGACAGGTCAAAACCAACTCAGATTAAAGTTAAGTTCTTATAGTACTAGCACAGAAACCTAGATGGCTTTAATTCAAATACGGGTCTAGTTTAATATTTCCACTTCTATTTTAAATTACGTAACCTATTACTACCTCAAGAAACAATTTTTTGTGAGGTTCCCAATGCCTCAACATAGGTACTTCAATCACTTGGCACCAGGATTCTCCCTTTAGCTACATCAGTACGGCAGGATTTACAGTGTATTCTTTTCCTCTTGTTGGTGATGTCAAGAAATGAAGGAAGAAGAAAAGAGTCTAAGGCAATGCATAGCGGACCTGGATCAACAACTCTCCCTGAAAAACCAGCAAGTACAAAAACTTCAGGCAAGTAGAGCTATCATTGCTAAAGTGTAAAGTTTGGAGAGCTAGATACTGACAATTATCTCATGTGCAATAACTTAATAGTAAAACATCATAGTTANGCAATAACTTAATAGTAAAACATCATAGTTAATTAAATCTCTGTACAGTTTTTAGGTGATAAACAGTTCACTTGTCAGTTGTAGTATACTTTTCAGCAAACTAATTTTAAAAAAAAAAATTTGTGTTAATGTTACAAGTAGGCTGGCCACTAGCTACCAAAGATACATAAAAGGACGGGAATTCAAGTACTCACAGTCTAGTACTTGTCAACAGGCGCACCCACAAACAAGGATGACACATTTTTTCGCGGTTTCACGATCGCGATGTTTTGCTGGCTAGGCCAGCTTCATCAGATTTGTCTTGTAGGTTATTGATGTGACTAGCTATGGCTTGTTTAGTGTCTGCTCTGTGGCCATTCATTCTCTGCCTGAGTGAGTTGGTGGTGAGGCCAATGTATTCTGCATTAGAGTGTTGGCACTGTAGCTAATAAATCAGATTTTCTGTTGCACAGTTATCGTTGCCTTGGATGTGGTATGTACGGCTAGTGAATCTGCTATTGAAAGAAGTTGAGGGTTGGTGGATTGCACAGGAGCTACAGTGTGGGCAATTGCAAGGATGGGATCCTCTAGGGGCGATATAGTCTGGTTGGCATTTGTGGTAGGCTGCAGCTTTGAACAAACCAATTTGTTGTGGAGGTTAGGTGACCTTTTAAAGACCAATCTGGGTGGTTTGGAGAGCAGGTCTAGTGTTTGGGGTGAGGGAACCAGAATTTTGTATCCAGAGTGGAGAATGGTTCTGAGTTTACTTAAGCCTTCATGATATGGGACCATCTGGGGTATATTCGAGTTGTTGACCTTGGTTTCTGTTCCGGTATTTGAGATGGCTTGCTGAAACTGTTTGTGGATGAGGGGCCTAGGGTAGCCTCTATCAAGAATTGCTCTGGCTATTTGTTCACACTGTTTGTTGACAGCACAGTTCAGATGAGTGGAGGATGTTGGCAGAGAGATGTAACATCTATGGTGACCATGTATGCATCTTGGGGAATGATTCCCAGGTGTCTCAAGTGTTAAAAGAGACACCTGGGTACCATTCCCTAAGATGCATACATGGTCACCATAGATGTTACATCTCTCTATACAAACATCCCCCCCTCTCAAGACTGCAATGTTGAGAGCCGCCCAAATATCTTCACCCAACATCCCCCACTCATCTGGACAGTTTGCCATAGAATATTACCTCATGCAAAGACCCCCACAACAGCAAACCTTCTGCAGCATTCCTTGTTGAACTTGCCAGGTTAACCCTGAGCAACTAACTTCAGATTTCAAGATACACACTACTTTCAGGTCAAAGGCACGGCGATGGGTACATGTATGACCNGGCGATGGGTACACCATCCTATGCCAATCGGTTTATGAGCAGGTTATAAAAAAACTTCCTCAGTCACCAACCAACTTAATCAATCTGCTGGGTGTTTCATGGATGACATCTTCATGATATGGACTTCCACAGAAAACTGTCTAATTCACTTTCTAAACAACTTAAATACACACAATTCGCTCAAGTTCACCTGGTCATACTCTAAAACATATTCCTGGATGTTGACTTTCCACAATGACACAATTCAAATTGCTGTACACACCAAATCCACCAACAACCTCCAGTACTTACATTTGAAAGCTATCACCCATACCATGCCAAAAAATCCCTAACCTACAGTCAAATGTATCTGATCCACCAACAGTGATGTCAACAAACAGTGTGAACAAATAGCCAGAGCATTCCTTGATAGAGGCTACCCTACACCCCTCGTCCACAAACAGATTCAGCAAGCCATCTCTAATACCGGAACACACACCAAGGCCAACAACTCAGATATACCCTAGGTGGTCCCATATCTTGAAGGCTTAAGTAAACTCAGAACCATTCTCCACTCTGGATACAAAATTCCTGTTCCCTCCTGCTCTCTAAACCATCGAGATTGGTCTTTAAAAGGCCACCTAACCTCCACAACAAATTGGTTCGTCCAAGGAGCAGCCTACCACAAATGCCAACCAGACTATATCGCCTATAGAGGATCCCATCCCTGCAATAGCCCATGCTGTGGCTCCTGTGCCATCCACCAACCCTCAACTTCTTTCAATAGCAGACTCACTAGCCATACATACCCCAACCAAGGCAACTAAAATTGTGCAACAGAAAATCTGATTTACTAGTTCCAGTGCCAACACTGTAATGCAGAAGACATCGGCCTCACCACCAACACACTCAGGCAGAGGATGAATGGCCACAGAGCAGACACCAAACAAGCCATAGCTGGTCACATCAATAACCTACAAGACAAACCAGTTGCAGCACATGCAGCATCATACAACAAAGGTTTTGATTCCTGCTACAGTTCCAGAATAGTGAGAGCCCTACCACCTTCAAGCAATAGCTCAGAACTCGGATATTGGNTTTTGATTCCTGCTACAGTTCCAGAATAGTGAGAGCCCTACCACCTTCAAGCAATAGCTCAGAACTCGGATATTGGGAATTAGCTCATCAATTTATAATAAAATCAAGGCAGCCCTTGGGCGTCAACATAAGGTAATGACAGCTCCAAACCATACTCATCAGCTATACCGGCACATTAAATTTTCCTGCCGCACCCTAGTTTGCCACCTGGCCACTAGGTTTACTACCAACAGCGCCCTTCCACCATATTGCAGTATCCTACAACTCACCATCTGATGGAGCTGGCCTAGCCAGCAAAATGTCACAATCGTGCAACCGCGTGAAATATGTCGTCCTTTATGTGTGTGCCTGTTGACAAGTACTAGACTGTGAGTACTTGAATTCCTGTCCTTTTATTTATTTTTAATTTAAAAAATACATATGAATAAATCATTTTTGGGTCTTGGACTTGAAATCGTTGCAGTTACATTATGATTAAAGTTTCCTTCCTCACATTTAGTTTTAATTATAGTTTCAAAATTTGTCAATATTATTTTACGTATCTATGTATAGCTTTTAAATTTTTTTCCCAAAACTGTATCCACACCAATATAAATTTTGCATTATCTCTAGCCACTTTATTGGAAGTAGTCTCACACTGCACCCACTTGATTATAATTATGCTGAAGTATCGAAGGGCAGAACGACAACCAATATGACAATTTCAAAGGAAATTTAGCCTGGCATCGCTCTGTTCCCTATGTGAAGGCAATCTCACTTCCTTAAATCAAATGAGTGTATAAAGCTCCACCATATTCTTGTACATTTGGATACTGTGTTTGTTAGGTGACTCTTNTCCTTAAATCAAATGAGTGTATAAAGCTCCACCATATTCTTGTACATTTGGATACTGTGTTTGTTAGGTGACTCTTGCATTGACAGCAAATGACTGAAAAAACTTTTCTTGGGTGTCGACACTGGGAAGAGCAGGGGGTGCAAATTATTTATTTCTATAAAGTCAATTGAANAAAAAACTTTTCTTGGGTGTCGACACTGGGAAGAGCAGGGGGTGCAAATTATTTATTTCTATAAAGTCAATTGAAGAAAAGACAGTAGGCTTAATTTTGGTCAGTTTCACTCAGCCTGTTGTAACTAATAATCATTTTTTCTTACCAACTNAGAAAAGACAGTAGGCTTAATTTTGGTCAGTTTCACTCAGCCTGTTGTAACTAATAATCATTTTTTCTTACCAACTTTCTGACTTTTCATCTATATGCAGTATGTAATTCTCTCATTTCTCCACAGAGTATTTCTGTGGTAAGTAGGGAGGTATATTCACCAATCATCATCGCTAAAGTTTATTACTNCTCATTTCTCCACAGAGTATTTCTGTGGTAAGTAGGGAGGTATATTCACCAATCATCATCGCTAAAGTTTATTACTTTCAGTAAAAATGATGGGTCACAATACCCTGATCCCAAAAGATGTAATTGCCCATCTGTTCCAATCTCTCTCGTAGTTTGTATAGTAGGTTACAGTGTGTTAGGTGTTGGTATAACTGGAAACAACTTACAAACTGTTACAATGTGATAGCCTTATTTGTCATTTGGGAAGTGGTATTTGCATGTTTGTTTGATTTTTATAAATCTGTAATAAAAAAAGTTTTCTTCCCACAGAAATTTAGCCAGGTCTACATTTTGCCCCTCTCTGATGCTGAGTAAGGTCGATACCCCTGGAACTATTACTTTCGATATACACTATTGTAGAACTTTGTAGTTACATCGCAGAAAACCAATAATGTGACATAAACACTTACAGACATTTAAAAACAAGCCAAGGTTAACTTTTGTCAGTAGATACGAGGCGCTACTCTTGCCGCAAATTTGACAGTGTAAAAAAAGTTGCGCACTGTAACACCTACTTCCAATTGCCTCCTTCTCTGAAACAAATTTCTGTGTTAAATCAAGGAGTGCGCAGTTTTTTTTCTGTAAAAATGGTTATATATTATCTGATAAGAAAAGTCACAAAAAGTTAGTGGTTTTCATTCATTTATACACGAATTAATATGATTTTTGTTATAGAACTAATATTCTGCAATGCAGGTGTTATCATTGTACTAAATATTTTAAATCTGGGTTATCATCAATAATCCTATTGCTTATGTAGCTGACACTAAAGAACATACTTACAATATCTGTGACATGTTTGCAGCTGAGGAATTTTTTAAAACAAATTATACACAGAATAGTTGTTTATCGGTTTGTAACACAATCTCTTCAAGACTTCCGAGACTCATCTCGTGCAACTTGTATATTTGGTGGTCAACTNGTTATCGGTTTGTAACACAATCTCTTCAAGACTTCCGAGACTCATCTCGTGCAACTTGTATATTTGGTGGTCAACTCGTTGTCCCTTGCTTCACTCCAGTCACACCACTTCTTCACTACGTCATACGAGAGTCATTCCTGTTTTTTTCAGTTGTGATCCTTGTTCTTCGGGCATCTTATGCACATAGGAGTATTCTCGTAGACGCTAGTATGCTGGTCAGAACAGCAGCATGTCTGGTGTACAGAACAAAAACACAGTGTTGAAGCAGCGCTACGTGTCCGGGACAATGAGCGACTACGTGGAGGATGACAAACCACGCCATCACCACCACCATCACCGCAGACTGCACTACCAGCAGTCTCATGCCACGCTACCTCAGACGAACCGCACCAACTTCAGCATGGCGCCGAGGACCATGGTGAGCAGCGACCACGCAGACAGCTGCTCCCAGAAGGCATCTCTCAACTTCAACTCTTCCTTTCAGAAGACCATGCCTACCACTGCCACAGGTACACTATAGTCTATTCACGGTTTCTTGTAACTTTTTGAATCAAACCTTTGAAAAATCACCCCATGTACGACTTCCTTGGTTGTTTCGTAAATGTGTTTTGTATCACGAGCGGCACCCGATAGTGCGGCAAGCTTGGTAATCCGGCATCGGCTCGGAACTCCTGGAAATGCTCTGCGTACCCAGAAATGCTCTCCACATTCTAACCTTGGCGTGACTGCCGCTGTTTTCTGCCGGTCGAGCTTTGTTGGGAGCATGAGTAGTTGTGCCCGTGAATATTTCACTTGCGAATGTAAATAAAATTTTGTACGTTTTGGTTAGTGACGTGTAAAATGTTTTATAAACTTGGTACGAGTTTGAAGGAATCTGCAGCCGCAAAACGGAAACATGCGACACTTTCTCTTCATCAAAAGCTTTATATTATTACTCGTCTCTAGAAAGGTGAAAACAGAAACTCTATTATGAGCGAGTTTAACATAGAATCATCAACGATTTATGATATAAAAAACAAAAATATCAGTTATGACAGTTTTTAGCTAGTCACTTACCTCTAAAAGCATTGATACAGACACACTTTGAAAAAACCGAAGTTAGATCAGCTGGAAAGTATGTTGTACATGTTGGTTCAGTGCAAAACTTTCTGAAGGTAAGTCTGTAACAGGACCTATGATAATCGGGAAGGCCAAACAATTTCAACATGAAATGAATTAGCCAGTTGAAGACTGTTTTCTGATGGGTGGCTGCGTAATTTTAAAATAAGTGGATTTCGTAGGCTAGATGTTTCGGATGAGACAAGATCAGTTGATAAAGATTCTGCAGTAGAGTACAGGGATACGTTTGACAGCATTGTCACAGAACATGCATTATCGCCTAGTCAGATCTACAACGCTGATGAGACTGGCCTCCTGTGGCGGTGTGTACCTTTTGTCGTTGGAAAATACAAAAAGCCAAGGGCTTTTAAGGGGCTTACAAACTTGCTTGTTCACTACGATGCTCAGAGAAGTGCGAGGATGTCTACAGAGCTGTTTAAATACTGGCTCTTTCATCTCTTTGTACCACAGGTCAAAAATAATTTCAAGGAACTAAATCTCCCAGAGGAAAGCAAAGCTGTTCTTCTACTGGACATTTGTAAGGCTCGTCTCTCCGCTTCATAATTAGTTTCCAGACAGATTTTTGCAACGTTTCTGCCAGCTAATGTGACATCACTAATACAACCTATGAAACAAGGGGGTGATTCAAAACTTTAAAAAGTTTTTAGGAAGCTCTTTTATCCAAAGTCTTCTAAATTCAGATTGCAGTGTTACCGAATTAAAAAAAAAAAAATTAACATGAAATACACACGGAGCCAAGTGAAAAAAGTAACTTTGCAAAGAAGTTGGCACAAACTTTGGCCTTGTACTGCAACTGTTGATGAAGAAGAAAATGCTACCACAGACAGTTGTTCTAAGGTATTGGACACAATAAACAATGCACCATCAAACAACCTCTTAAAGTCTCTGTCACAGAACGAAGTGATGGAGTGGGTTGACATAGAGGCCATTGTTGAAGAACTGACAGAAGAAGCAATAATTAAAAGTGTTTTAAATCCACAAATGGCCAAGGAGATTGAGTCTGATGAAGAAGGAACTTCAAATCACATTACTTGCAGTGAAGCTTCAAGNGTTTTAAATCCACAAATGGCCAAGGAGATTGAGTCTGATGAAGAAGGAACTTCAAATCACATTACTTGCAGTGAAGCTTCAAGTGTCTTAAACACTTTTATACAATTTGCCAAGTCCAGTAAACTACAGTACTGCAGAAGTTATGAACTTACATTTTTTAAGACGTGACTTTTCAAAAAGAGACCAGAGTCTCGTAAACAGAAAGATATACGAGACTACTTGTTTTAAAATTCAGACAAATGTTTAACTTTGTACTGTTATTTCCTTTTATTATTAATGAAAGTATTGTATTTATTTTGTGTGTAATTTAAACTGTGACTAATTCAGTCGCTTTTGTTTGCAAATTAAGTAAAATATTTGCAAGGTTGCACATATGTATGCACATACTGATACGCATATGTATTGTTTATTTACTTCATTATTCATTACATTTGCTGGTCGTCTCATCTGATTTTGGCAAATGGTCATTCGATGGTCTAGTATATTCGATAATTGGGCACCACCATCTTTTGAACATGCCGGATTATCGAGCTTCTACTGTACCTCATATTTGGTTAAATTGAACTTTTACTTATATTTTATCTATAAACTAAATTTCTTCATTTATAATTAATATGAATAANATATTTGGTTAAATTGAACTTTTACTTATATTTTATCTATAAACTAAATTTCTTCATTTATAATTAATATGAATAATAACAGAGAGAAAATAGGTGTGTATGTAATGCCTAGTAAGAGAAAGTTCTTATGCAAAATATTATTACAATGAGTGCACATGAATGTGGTGCAGTTTACCTTTGGTGTAATTTTCTAGGCTCTGTTCAGCTTTGTTTGCAAGAGACAGAGAGAGGAATATCCTAGAAGTAGATCTTTAGCAGGGCTTCAGGAAAGTTGGAAGTAACCATTAATGGACTATACCACTGTTACTAATTGTTAAGAGACCTGCAAAATTCACGTTAATTGTAGTGATGTGCGAGTTTGATATTTACAGCTTCGAGTCGAGTTTCAAGTCGAGTTCAGTAAAATTTTTTAGTTAACAATGAGTTTGCACCCTCAAAGTAAATGTGTACCTCTGTAAATGTGTATAATTCCCGTCCCTTATAACTTGCTCCCCCTCTTTCAGTTATGGCTTACCAAGAAAAAAGTTTGGGACTGGTTTCTACCAATAAGAATAATTCTTTGCCTAGGTGATTCACAGCGCTACTTTTCCCCTCTCGCCAGTGAGTGAGTGACTGGTAGGAATGGTAATGTCAGCCACATGATGCTGATAGAAAAAAAAGTTAACTGTTACAGGGGTGGAGTGGAGGGGGGGGGGAGCCTTCAGGCTCGTCGGTCAGCATGCCACAGGGTGAGCGGACAAGCAGTTCACATTTAAAGTTTTTATTTAAACAGTAATTATATGAGGAAAGTAATGACTAGTTTACCGGTATGCATTTTATGCTGAAGGTGTGGCGTGCCATGAGACAAAGGCTTTTCATGTATAAATACTGTGTGTCCTATGATTGTACACTACAAGCGGAATAACTCTGAGCCTGGCCAACCGTTACAAATACAAATGGAATNTCATTGTGGAGGAGCGGGGGGGGGGGAGTAGCAGAGCGATAACGCGTACTTGACACCTGCAGGGCTGCAGTTACTATACTGAGTGAAAATGTACTCCCTTTGTCGAGTGTGAAGCAGACATAAGTATTGTGAGCACATCCACGTTACTTAGACACCTTTTCCTTTACTGTTTGTACCAGAAGTTTGTTCATCACTTCTGCAGTCAGTGTTCTTTAATCTGTGGGAGACAACACAGTGAAGTACGTACAGTAATTACAACATTATACATTAAAATGCCTCCAGTTTTGTCAAAAGTGAAAGGTTAGAAACCGTACTCACAGGTGCGAGAAATGGTTTACAATGTTCTGCAGTTTATGGAAAACGAAGCGAGATTGAGGGAACCATTAATTCCACTTGAGAAAGCTCAGCTGAGAACATCTAAGGTGACAGGTGTGTCTCGTACCACAGTGCCAACAATTAAGAGGGAAGCTAATCAGAAAGAAGCTGGTGAAAGAACATCTTTCTCAACACCCAACAAGAAACTGAAGAAAACCTCTAAATACGACCTTGATAGCTTCGACGAAGCTGTGGTACGACGTACTGCTTACAATTTCTACCTAACTGAAAAACGTGTGCAGACTGTCGAAACTCTAGGACTTAAGCTAAAGGATGACATAAATTACCAAGGAAGTAATACAACTTTAAGAACGACTTTGAATAAGTTAGGAATTAGGTGGCAAAAAATCAAAATCTCAGCACCTGGTTTTAATAGAAAAATGGGATATTCTGTAAAAACGTATAGAATATTTTAATAGTATGCAACAATTTAGAAATGATAAACGTACAATTATTTACATGGACGAGTCGTATATTTTGTCATTGCACGTAAAAAATAAAATGTGGAGTGACATGTCTTCCAACTGTCTGCTAGCACCTGTGGCAAAAGGTAAGCGGTTAATAATAATTCAAGCGAGAGGCGAAAACGGTTTTCGTCCCTAATGCTCTTGCAATATGGAAGTCGCAACAGGCAACAGGGAATTNTAATGCTCTTGCAATATGGAAGTCGCAACAGGCAACAGGGAATTATCACAAAAATATGAATAAAGAAAATTATTAAAAATGGATTAACGAGCAATTAATACTAAACCTTCCACCTGACATTATTGTTGTGAAACATAATTCTCCCTATCACAATTTAAAGGTAAACAAAACAGCTACTTCCGGCTCAATTAGATGGAAATGCAGCAGTGGTTAGGTAAGGAGAATATTTTGTTTACTAGCGACATGCTAAAACCAACTTTGTATGACCTCGTAAAGCAACACAAACCTCGGCAAGTGCAGTACTCGGCAGACAGACTACTGGGAAATTATGACCACACAGTACTTCCGTCTGCCACCCTATCATCCAGATTTGAATCCTATACAAAGCATTTGGGATAAAATTACAGGAGAAGTCGCTTCAAAAAATGTTACAATTTGACAGATGTGAAAAAATTCTGAGAGGACATATTTAACCGATTGGGACCAGAAAACTGGATACCAATTTGCAATCACGTCAAGACACTCGAGAACGACTATTATGACAAGGTTGTGTGATTTGAAATTGATATAAAGTGATTATAAATTTAGGTTGTGCGGACAGTGACAATAGCGGCAGCAGTGACGTTTACACATCAGATTGCCGTCGTACTTCATAGGTCAGTGGTAAGTACTCAATGTTTTATACTTGTCTCTACCTGCTGTGAAGGCTTTCTGTTTCTCTCCTACTCTTTCTACCGCCTCTTCGCGCATATGCCGCCCACCCGTCCTTACGTGTGGCGTAGCTTAAGCTCAAAGTTATTCCGTGTCTAGTGTACGCATTTGTGTCTGATGAAAATTCCTACATTGTGGTAGAGCGCCGAGACTTGCACCTGTCGACCTTGACAAGTGTCCCCTTATCTGATGTCGCCCAGCGTGGGGGCAAAAAGGAAGCGCTTTGCTTGGAAGCAAAATGGCTCAAGTCATGAACACAACGCCCGCTGGGTTTTATCACAGCTGATCATCACAACCGTAAACCAAGTGTCAAGGCATTTAGCCGAGTTATTGTTTTCATTCCGCAACTTTAGTGATTTAGTAACGTAAAATTGATTCGTGAGACACGAAAGGTAAATGTTAGGTACAAATATTTGTTGTTTATAACCTAAAAGCATAGTGACTCGACTTGCATATTCAGTAACTCAATGTCTGCTGTAAAAATACTCGACAAACTTTGTTGACTCGGCTCGATTTTTCGAGACTCGACCCATCACTAGCTGACAACAGGAAAGACTTCACTTACCTGTACCCACATGAGTGTAATTCATGATTTCATTGGTTACTGGCAACTACAGGCTGTTTATAGTTAACTGAGCACTTTTGAAATCAACCTTTGAAAAATATTACTGCTTCTACCTGCACATATTTTAACGGACACACTGACCGACATGCACCAAGTAAAGTTGGTAACGGCAGAGGGGAAGTAGTTACATGTTTTAATGTTACATTTAAAACTGATATGTAAACATTTGTCTATACTGAAATTATGATTTTTTTTTCTTCATGTAAATGTTAAATTTCCTTCCAAATTTTCAAAATATTTGCTTTTATAAAAATAATGATTCCATTCAATTTTCAACACAAATCTTTGAATGTAAAATCTACAGCGTCCCTCAAATCTCGNATCTTTGAATGTAAAATCTACAGCGTCCCTCAAATCTCGAATCTGACAACCTGCATAAACTATTTTACTTGCTCTAAGAAAACATTTGACATCTGCTCATTTACCAATTGCTTAATATATATATATATATTTTTCTGTCTTTTCAGATCGAGGCTTCCATTTTGAACCAGATATTCCACAGTTTGCTGCAATACCAACTTTATTAAAAAGTGCCCGTAGATCAACAGAAGCTCTAAAGTCAAAAAGGAATAGCTGAAATTATCAGCCCACCTGTGTGCCGTAATGTGTTGTGATCTATTGCAAATTTTAGTACTAAAAATGTGTAAAAACTTCCCAAAATAATTACCCTAATTTTAAATTATTGTAAATTTGTAATGAATATCACTACAGAAACCAGATTTTGTTCAGAAATACAAATAGCCATGAAGTTTTATTTCAGGTAATTTGTTTTACTCATATGATTGTGTTTCAGGTCACAAATCCACCACCATCAGTGCAGCTGGTGCAGTCAGCGAAATGGTATCAATGAAAGAAAATGCACAGTGTGTTGTGTGGCAGGCCGAAACAAAACCACCAACCCAAGTGCAACAAAATTTCAGAACTATGTTTGGGAAGCAGCTGCTGGATGTCAAGTTGTTAGAGTCATGGATGGGAAATTTTTAATTATAGGAACAGCTTAAGAAGGAAAAAGCAGTGGGCAACCGTCAACATTTGAACAGACTGTAGTCAACATTTGCACAGCCTTCACCAGATCTCCAAGCAAATTAGTGCAACAAGCATCACATCAGTTCCAGTAAACAAAGAGTTATGCAACTGTCTGAAATTTCATGCATACAAGGTTAAAATTGTGCAACATTTCAAACTAAAGGATTTTGAGNAGAGTTATGCAACTGTCTGAAATTTCATGCATACAAGGTTAAAATTGTGCAACATTTCAAACTAAAGGATTTTGAGTGGCCTGAACAATTTGCGGCTTTACCAGTTCCCCCAAAACACGCGTTGTGCTCATTAACAATACTGCACAAAAACGTGGTTTCATTAGAAAATGCTGTTTGCAGATTGACATTAGGCAGTTGCTTTGCATACTTAGTTCTGAAATTTCGCTGTAATTTGGTTGACAATTTCGTCTCAGTCGGCCACACAACACACTGTGCCTTTTTCTGCACTGATACCATTTTACTGACTCAGCAGCAGGCCACGTTCATACAGGCAGAATTGTTACCAGAAACACAACCATACTAATAGACAAGTTAAACAAATCGCCTGCAATAAATCTGTATGGTTATATGTATTTCTAAACCAAATTTTGTGTCTGCAGTGATAAGCATTACAAAGTTATAATTATTTAAAATCAGAGTAATCATTTTGGAACATTCTGTGCACATGTAAAAATTCCCATGCTAGTAAATGATAAAAATTATTAATAACAGACAAGGTTGCATTTAAATTACAGTTTGCTAAACTATTCAGTTTACTCGCCAACCTGGTTAATGGATACATGTAGGTGCCTTCCCCACCCTACATTGGAGCTGGAAGCATAGACTAAAAATAAGATACACAGATTCTTCATCTTCTGCGCATGTACTCAACACTGACCTCCCCCAAACAACACAACTGGCGAAGTCACATGGTCATCAGTGATGGACGTATACGTCTGTACCGTAATTTTCAAAAGTCAAGCACTTTAATACGGATAAAATACTTTTACCAATTTTAATGTACTCAAACTGCATTACAAATAGGTATGAGGAAGTATAAAAACACCTCGAAGCACTTGTTTACTAAAACAGTGTTTTAACTTCAATTCCTATTCACGTAGTTTACAATACGTAGTCATGTTGGCAGCAACGGAGGAGTTCAATGTTGGGACATGGAGACTGGTTCTACGCGGCCAGCAAGATCACTCTACCCCATATGCACTCTATGGCTGGAAGAAGCTGACAGGGTTAAATATAATGGTTGGAGGTGGTCCTTGCCTGGGAAGTGTGTTCTGACAAGCATAGGTGTGACGAGAGTTGTCCAGTTCTGGTAGTGTTCTCGTTCCAGGACGTAGGTGCTAACACGTTAACTTAACTGGCCAAGGTTAGCACCGACTGGAGCCCAACTTCTTCTAGTACAATAAAACCAACAAATAAAAAAAATATTGCGAGTTTCACTATACAGTATATCCCTGTTATAACATTCCCACATATAACATTTTCCTTCATATAACACCATGATGCCAGTTACATCAACGTGCACTGGCCCAGTATCCCTCTAGACACTAGGGAAACGGAGTCTCCTTAACGAGGATTTTAAGGGAGTCATATGGGCTGACGCGTCTAGCCCTGGCTCACCAGAGCACACAGCTGGGCACTGAGGGTTATGCTATCCCTTTTATGGCCCGGCCGGTGATTGGGCATTTAGCAATAACTGTGCGTAGACACGTATGCACCATCAGTGATGTTACGTTAAGTTCAGAGGATAAAAATAAAATAAGAAAATAGATAATTATGATTTAGAGGATTTAGTGGGTGTCCTATAGATACAGGCACGACCATAGATATGGTCTAAAATTACGAAGCAGCAGGGGGGGGGGG
>NQII01000320.1:575576-612835 GCA_002778355.1 Clitarchus hookeri | reverse complement strand
ATCTTCAGGGAGAGAGCGACCCTGGTGTGACTACACCCGGTGCGGACGAGGCACGTGGCCAACACTCGTGGCGAGGAGAAGGCTCTGCGGCAAGAGCTTCTGCCTGCTGTGTTGAGAAACACAAGTTCTGACAATAGTAGCGTAACACTGCTAAGTTTCACTGATACTGCTAAAAGCAAACGGTACAGCAAGTGTGGATATATAACTGAGAAAGGAGCTCAATAACATTTGACAAAGTGAAACTGCATTGCAAGGTTTCAAACAAGATTTTAATGTATCTGTACAATATGTGTGTGTGTTGTTGACACACACACAGGCACTTACTTATAACAAAATCATACCCTTAAAAAAAAAAAAATTATAATTCACTACGTTTAACTGACTTTAGTCAGTATTAATACTGTCTGTTGCAGTGCATTGTGACTTTTAAAACTATGCTGACATTCTTTGNGTGACTTTTAAAACTATGCTGACATTCTTTGACACTTGCGAGCTGAATCTCAAACATTCACACACACACAAAGTTCATATAATAAATCAAAATAAATTTGTTATCTGCTCTTTACACAAATAAGATTTTGGCTTTACAAGTAACTGAATGAAGCGCACAGAAATAACTGAAAACCATGTCAGCTATGCTGCTTTTGGTAATGTAGGGGGCTGAATTTTGAGTTCCCTGTGCAAGTCTTCGATGCGCTGCTCCCAACGCTTCTCGTAGTAGACATTCATCAGGAACTCTGCAGTGCTCCCTGTCTGGATGGCCCACGGCAGGTGGTAACGGGTGTAGTTCTGGCGCTGCCTGGAAACACATTGCCTCTGGCTGCATCTATTGTGCAAACATTTCCACTCAACACCACGCCAAATCCCAACACAACAGTGAAAACAATTTTGCAGATGTTTATACATATTTGTGGTATATTGAGGCCAACGTAAAATTTCCACTCTTCTGAGATATACAGTACTATATAAATATACCGTTTTCTTTTCTATTTAAAAAAAAAATAGTGCAACCATCTAATGCTGTCAAGTATATGTGATCTTTGTGGCACAGCAAGAAAAAATGTGGATGTGGAAAATGTAAAGATGTTTGCATTTCTGAACATAGTAATATTTATCAAAACCCTAGCTGCTTTCTATTTTGAATCTTGATTATTTCTCTGCGCAGTTTTGTTGTGCTTTGATTTTTTTGTACTTACTGTAATTTGTTTTCGCTTTATTTACGTTGGTGTTACGTGTTAGAATATTTTATATGATTCAGAGTTTTTCTTCTTCAATTTCAATACCTAATTATAAAAATGAAAGTGTCCAAAATTGTGCATTTTTACTATCACATAAAAAAATATTTCTTTCTTTCAATTATATTCAGCTACTATGAATGCACGTAGAACATAGAATCCAATCAAGAATGAACTAAAGTAGTACAAGATTACTATGTTTGAAATTGGATATTGCTAGTTTCAGAGTACAAGGTTATAAAAATATTCNAACTAAAGTAGTACAAGATTACTATGTTTGAAATTGGATATTGCTAGTTTCAGAGTACAAGGTTATAAAAATATTCACAAATAGTCTCCATTTTACTGTGCTGCACAGGTAGTTTCAAATCAAGTCTACAGTGAATGTGCTGAAGACTTTTGCAACAGAAATATCCAATCAGGCAAACAAGATGTCCTCCATAAAGTCTTGTCTTGTAAGCATTCCAACAGACACCAACTAAAGAAATGATTGTGGCATTTTAATATGAAGTTTCGAGATGCCCTATGCTATACATAGAGACTTGCAAAATTCGCGTTATTTGGTACCATGCTATACTTAACTTCCCTATTCTTACATGAGAACAATTCATATTTTCATTGGCTACTGCCAACTGTATGGCGTCATTAACCTGCCTCTCTGCTGTAGATTGCTTGCTCAACCAACGAGCCCTTAACTTCAGGCTGAAAGTGTCAATGGGTCATACCACACAAGTTTTCGTCCAGTGGCAGACGACAAGCAACCATACAATGTCTTGGAGTTTAGCCTGCNGATGGGTCATACCACACAAGTTTTCGTCCAGTGGCAGACGACAAGCAACCATACAATGTCTTGGAGTTTAGCCTGCAGCTACAAAATAACGCACATTTTGCAGGTCCCTACCTACACATAATAAATGTCTTTGAAAAGCTAGTACTCAAGATGTGGTACCGTATTTTATTATTTAAGAACCAACTTGAAACAGCATGTGGAAACATACACCTCCAATACAAAATGGCTGTTCAACTGAATGAGTACCAATCAGAGAGAATCAGATTCCACAAACATATCTCCATTACACTCAGACTACAGCTCTTTGTTCCGGGGTTAAAAAACTGTACCCTGCAATACTGATATCTAAGTACAGAATTAGAAGAAAACAGCAATCTTCTTCGCCTCATGAACTAAATGACAGTCGGGGAACAGCTTGCACACTTTTGCATCCTAAAGGCCATTTCACACAATCAGACATCTCATAAAATTGATCAATTGAATTCAAGTTTAACAAGTGCTTTGGACAGGAATCAAAAGAAAATTTAGTTATAAGCTACAGTTGTTTGTGGCATAAAGGTTTATTCATAAGTACGCCAATAATGCCAAAGACGGAGCAGACGGAACCTTTGAAAGTTCATGTGTAAGCAGATTTTTCTGTGTTACGATTTTGCTGTTAAGTTTCAGGCTCCTTACGAACATTGTAAAGTTCCGCCCATCTTCTCGTTAAGCTAATATTTAGAATATTACTGAAGCCTCAAAGATGGGCGCCATCTTGTAACGTTCGGCACTTCTAGTTATATTTATAANGGGCGCCATCTTGTAACGTTCGGCACTTCTAGTTATATTTATAATAATGCAGCCGCGTGTCTGGGCGCCATATTGTAAAGTTCCGCCCGTCTTCTCGTTAAGCTAATATTTAGAATAATGCAGCCTCACAAGTGGGCGCCATCTTTTAACGTTCGGCACTTGTTACACTGCGGAATGTTTACGTTGCCACGGCTTGCTCAGAGGTAGAAACACGAGACTCAGTTAATTGAACACTAGTTACTTAAGAAAAAAGTTCCAGATTAGTTTGATATATATATTTTATTTATCTTTTGAATGACACAGTTCACATACGAATGCCCAGTATGCAGAGTACGAACCTTTACCATTAAATATACTATTGCAGATAACAGTGCCACAGTCGTTTACTTAATGATGTTCTTAAAAAACTGACCCGAAGAAACTTAAAATGCGGCTACCTCCCACACCGGCTGAGAAATGATATATTAAAGTCTAGTTGCCGATGTGGGGGTTCTAGTCCTGCCCGAACGCGGCCTAGGCTAGCATTGCATGATACTTCTCGACTGCGCTGACCTGCCCTCACGGGCGACGTGAAGTAACTCTCCCTGACGACTGACTTGAATAAGACTGCTCCCAGGGCGACAGACAGACGCCTCTTTTTCTGCTGCCTATCACCCCCCTCTCCTGAGATAAGCGCCTGGCATCCCGCATCTGCCAGCAGCGTCATCTAAAACTGCACGTGTCCCGCTCTCAACACGTTATCGACTGCTGCGCCGTCAACAGAAACTAACCTCTAGTACAACAAAAACTTGTTGACGTTGCCTGAAAATGCGCTGGAGGAACTAAAACTGTCGATCCCGATAAACTAACCTCTCGTTTCGTATAACATTTGTTGACGCATTGAACTGCGCCAAAGTAACTAAAACCTGTCGACGTTGCCTGATCCACAGAAACGAACTAATCTAATTAATGCTGACGTTTCCCCAAAAAACCAAAGTTTGAAACTAAAACTGTAACCAGGACTCCTGATAAAACGTAACACGGCAAACGTCCTCCCGATAACCTACAAACGCATAAACTATCACGGGAAACGAGCCACCACGGCTTTAAACTTCAGACCCGATAAAAATATTAAGAAGCTTTCCAAAGCTTCATACACACGAAAGAATTTTACACCCGAGTCCCGAAAAATTATGAATATTGCGTCATTACATTACCCCCCTCAGTTGGGATAGATTTGGAAGAAATCTTTCCCAAAGCGAAACCTAACCTGTATGATGCTGTTCTGTAAACCACTGTGCCTCTGTTCCTTGAAAACAATTTACATATACATGGTAATCAAGTAATAACAAAAATATTCACTCACTTAACTCTTGATAAAAAAAAATTATTTACTTTACTAAACTCATGACAAAAAAACAAGCTTTACCTCACTGTTGAAGAGTGACAAGTTATTGACGAGGATGCTGGAAGAAAATCATACCTTACTGGTCTCAATAAGTTACTGGTTGTTACAATTTGTGTGGTTGAGGGTGTATTTCCACCTGTGCCATCGATTCTTCATTTTGGGTTGCTGCCCTTTGGTCTCTCGCTGGGATCAGCACACCACTTCTCCAAAAGGGGACCCAGGTCTGCCCAAAACTATAACAAAGTCACTGCGACTGCCTCACCCTAGGCCAGTGGTGACAAAAAAACCTCAAAAGCCAATGCGACTGCCTCTCACTAGGTCAGTGCTGACAAAAAACAAAGGGCCACAGACCTGTCCCAAACCAACTACACTTCACTTTGTGCCACTGATCCCAGGACACCATAAACTGCAGCAACATCTCCTACTATATGTCAATTATTCTTGAGGCTCAATACCCTACAACACCTCAACCACTTCAACCTTTGGAAAGTTAAGTACCATTTAATGCATCCTCAATTAATCTTCTTCATAATTACTATTGTCAACTATGATTTACAAACTCACATTAATTATATGTTTCTTTACATTAACACAGTTTTCACTTGAAAATAAAATTTATAAACCTTCATAAAGCCCTTCCGGTTCTGTACTCTGCATTAATTATATCACATTACTTACAATTACACCATAGCCCATGACAGCTTGAGCTTCAACTACAAAACTGCAAAGGTATATTTTTTTCACAAAATCTTCACTAATACACTTTACAGTAACTATATTATTAGAACATTTTCATTAGATTTCTACAATAGTTGTTACAAAGGGCTTACTAATTGCCTTATCTTCAATTGAAAGTGAAAGTAATTAAATTAGAAAACATGGTAGAAAATTTTATAATATTAACTGTAGTACATAACTTGAAATAAAAACTACTTATATTTAAAGAAAATTTACAAATGTTCTTTCATAACACTGTGCATATTTAGAAAATTCACAAATGTGCTTTCATAATTTAAACTTGGCATATATATGCATAGTGTAAAATATACTGTTAAACTAAACTTTCACCAATTGCAATGTCAAACTTACAATTCACACAATCATAATTTCACATAAAATGCTCATCAAACAAAATACTCAGACGTGTTTTGTGTTTTTACTCAATAAGTAATTTCATAATAATTTTAAAAAACGGAGCAATTATTTTTTCAAGACAAAACATACTGAACAAACTGAATTACAATACTGTAATGCAAAAGAGCACACTATTCTCCACCTGTATTGCTAATTACATTTACAAAATATCATGCTATTGACAATCCACTCCTAGTAAGAACCTTAATTAGTAGCACAAATAGGCTTTGTGAGAACAGAAAAAAAATTTCTGCAACACTAAAAAACAAAGAAAATCAAGGTGTGCCCTTACTGCACAGCTGATGTACATATATAGATCCTTTATCCATAGTTTAACTTAGTACCTTTGAGATGAAATGTCAGCTCATGTCAAGCACAGTGCATACCAATCTCACATCACAGGAAGAAAGTGTCAGCTTCCAAATGGAAAATTATTAAACCCAAAAATATCTGACACACACAAATACAAACATGAAATGTAATTTACGACAGCCTTCCTGAAATTATGGCACATACGCATCAGTCATTCCTAAAATTCAACATTACCAAAACACTGGATTCACTCCACATATAACTTCAACTGATTAATTTATTATAACAGTGGCGGTATTTATAAAAACCATTCATACTTTTCCCTTTACCTACTTCCATTTCTGGAGAATGTAAACAATTAAATCAACTTCAGATTTCTGTGTCCCTACACAGTTTAAATAACTTAAAATTTCCTTTTCCTTACCAGTTGCACTAAAATAGCATTGACTGTACTGTATTTACTTGCTATATAAGGATTTAATGTTCTTAAACAGAAACACTCTCTCACAATTATTAATTTTTTTCCAAATAACATTTTCTAGGTCAGCAATATTAACTCTTTTCTTCTTAATAAAAACAATTATTTACTGACTGTTGCCTGAGCAGGATTTTACTCCATGTGCCTGTACACATTGTTACTTATTTGTAAGTTCCTTTAAAAGAAATTAATTTTTCTTCTATAAAAACATTTACTTATCTATTACCTTATTATTATAGTATATAAAAATTAATACAAGGGAAAAAAAATTAAATATATATCTAACTTATCTACATTGCAGTCTTTCTGCTATACAACATTTTTTCTTCTTCCTTTTCCTTGTCCTCTCCTTTTGTCTTAATTTCCTTCCCTTTTTCCTCACTACCTTTCTCATACTATACTTTAGCACTTTCTTTCTCTTCCCTACTGTCCTAAATCCACCCCTCGGTTTCTTCTTCCTCTTCTGTACTGTCTTTACCCTCTTATTCCTTATCTTTTCCCCTACTACTTTACTGACCCTTCGTTTCAATCTTTGCTTCTTCCTTACAAAACTTTGCCTGAAAATTGTATTATGTTTTAATCGACGATACTCCTTACTCTTCTCAGCTCTTGCCTGCTACACTTCACTATCTGATCCATCTCGCAGCTTAACTTCACAATAACCCTTTAGTCTAACCCCCCTAACCTTATTTCTCTTTTTCTTTATTACCTTTATCTTCGACTTTCTAACCTTACTCTCCACTAAATTATCTGCACTTCTATCCTCCTCATTTATTATCTCCGTCTTACTATCTTCAACAATTAACTCTTTACTCTCTTTGTCACTGCCAATAACACTTTCATATTTAACGTCATTGTTCTTTATATTATTTTTACTCGGGGAATCTATGGTTGGATCCTTTCCTAATATCTTTAGTGATTCAACCCCCCACTTGTCTATATTTGTTAATAATTCTTCAAATCTTTCCTCACTCTTTTGGTTATACTCCTGTAAGGACAACAGGATCTTAAACATTTCCGTCTGTATATCAGTTCCTAATTGCGCCATTCTTAATGCAGTTACGACGACAGGGTAAACAATAAAAAAAACAAAAAACCCGTCGCGAAATTAACACACTTTGCACACGGAAAAAAAAAAACAAATAAGTCTTGGCGAATGTACTTTATAATCACATAACCTGCAATACTCTTGAAATNAAAAAAAAAACAAATAAGTCTTGGCGAATGTACTTTATAATCACATAACCTGCAATACTCTTGAAATGATGGCTTCTTTGATGATTTGATTTAGTACCTTTTACTGTTGTTGGTGAATGATGCCTTGTCCCTGAAAACTTCGGCGTCGTGCTGCTGGAATGTGGAATGGAACTGCCGCCGGTGTCGTGATGCTGGAACTGGAATGGAACTGCAGATGTTTACGTGTTGTTGCGCTTCTCGTTGTTAAGTCTTCAAATGTGATTAATCGTGCGTGGTTAACTCGTGCCCNAGATGTTTACGTGTTGTTGCGCTTCTCGTTGTTAAGTCTTCAAATGTGATTAATCGTGCGTGGTTAACTCGTGCCCCTCGGATGGGTCGCCACATTGTAAAGTTCCGCCCGTCTTCTCGTTAAGCTAATATTTAGAATATTACTGCAGCCTCAAAGGTGGGCGCCATCTTGTAACGTTCGGCACTTGTTACACTGCGGAATGTTTACGTTGCCACGGCTTGCTCAGAGGTAGAAACACGAGACTCAGTTAATTGAACACCAGTTACTTAAGAAAGAAGTTCCAGATTAGTTTGATCTATATATATTTATTTAACATTCAGCCACACAGTTCACAGACGGAGATTTAGTATGCAGAGTACGAATCTCTCTTGCAATAAATATAAAAGTACAGACACAGCGCCACAGTAGTTTACCTATTGATGTTCTTAAAAAACTGACCCGAAGAAACTTAAAATGGGGCTACCTCCCACACCGGCTGAGAATTGATATATTAAAGTCTAGTTGCCGATGTGGGGGTTCTAGTCCTGCCCGAACGCGGCCTAGGCTAGCATTGCATGATACTTCTCGACTGCGCTGACCTGCCCTCACGGGCAACGTGAAGTAACTCTCCCTGACGACTGACTTGAATAAGACTGCTCCCAGGGCGACAGACAGACGCCTCTTTTTCTGCTGCCTATCATCCCCCTCTCCTGAGATAAGCGCCTGGCATCCCGCATCTGCCAGCAGCGTCATCTAAAACTGCACGTATCCCGCTCTCAACACGTTATCGACTGCTGCGCCGTCAACAGAAACTAACCTCTAGAACAACAAAAACTTGTTGACGTTGCCTGAAAATGCGCTGGAGGAACTAAAACTGTCGATCCCGATAAACTAACCTCTCGTTTCGTATAACATTTGTTGACGCATTGAACTGCGCCAAAGGAACTAAAACCTGTCGACGTTGCCTGATCCACAGAAACGAACTAATCTAATTAATGCTGACGTTTCCCCAAAAAACCAAAGTTCGAAATGAAAACTGTAACCAGGACTCCTGATAAAACGTAACACGGCAAACGTCCTCCCGATAACCTACAAACGCACACGTTTGCCGTATCTACTATCACGGGAAACGAGCCACCACGGCTTTAAACTTCAGACTTGATAAAAATATTAAGAAGTTTTCCAAAGCTTCATACACACGNACTGTAACCAGGACTCCTGATAAAACGTAACACGGCAAACGTCCTCCCGATAACCTACAAACGCACACGTCTGCCGTATCTACTATCACGAGAAACGAGCCACCACGGCTTTAAACTTCAGACTTGATAAAAATATTAAGAAGTTTTCCAAAGCTTCATACACACGAAAGAATTTTACACCCGAGTCCCGAAAAATTATGAATATTGCGTCATTACAACGTGCTAATTTTTTTTTCATTATTTTAATACCAAGGTTCCAAAACTTGTGACGGGCAACAAACTAGACACTGTTGTTTTTCTATTCTATCTTATTAATTTCATATTGGTGCAAATTTTTATTACATGATTTTAAAGACACACATATTTTTTAATACTTCCAAAACTATGTTGCAACTTCGTGCTACATATCTGTAAATTTTTAAACTGCATTTATTTCATACAAGTGTTGAATAAAATGGACATTCATGTTCACATTTCACTCAGTTAATTTCAGCCACCTCATTCGTCAATAAATTACTCACTATACATCAACAGCTTTTAAAAACTAAAAAGTTTTATATTTTCAAGAATTATATTTTAAAAATGCACATATGTAGAGTGCATTGCACTATTTGAAATAATCTATTCGTTATTTAATTTGTATATACTTCTCTTACTTAATTTTTATTGGCACACTTTGCCGAGAACCATTCTGACTGGTAGATTAAAAAAAATGAATTATAAAATATAGAACATGTCCAAAACAAAAATCATTGAAGAAAATTTAATTATTCAATTTCTTGAAAGGTAAAATGGCTACGGTCATAATGTCAAAGTGATATCAGTCAATAAAAATTGGATGAAATCTGAAGCAAATTAGATCATGTGAAATGGCCTTAACTGTATGTTCTGCTAATTTAACCCATCTCGGAGAACAATAAAAAATTCCTCTTTCACCATTTTCAAGTGGACAATTTAGCGTACTCTGCCACTCGGCCGTAATGCATAGAATGGAAAGAAAATAGGTTTGTTTGAAGAACTCAATTAATTCTGCCGAGATTGTTTTTGCCGTTGTTCCAACAACGTGCATCTCTCTTGGGAATTTTTTTAAAATGTGTTAAAGGAATTTTTTTTTTTTGCAGTAGCTGCCGGTACGTTTAATGCAAATCGTTACAATGACAAAAAAAATTACATCTTGCCCTTGACCAGGTATGTATAAATACTGCACCAGACAGAATTCACTCCAGCTACGTCAAAAATGTTCCACGCAGAAAATTTAAGGGACAAAAATAACCACCTTTTTTTTTTTTTGGCTGAAAGTTTTGTTGTTTACGTTTTTAACATATGCACATTGCTTGCAAACTTACTTGGGGCCAAGTCGCATTGCTCCAAACAGGGCTCCTCCAACGCACATTGGCAGTCGAGTTTGCAAGGCTTCCACCCATTTGACTGTCACTTCCCCTGGAAACACATAAGAAAACTGATCACAGTTACCATACCACTGCAAAAGTCACATACTACAAGAGTAACGCTGCAATGATAGATACCCTTTCAACTTCTGCATAATCTCTACAAAATTTCGTAAATTCCTCAACATACTGTAAGCTTAACAGTACAGCACTACCAGATCTGCAAGAATGATAAAAAAATTTAAGTATGAAAGTGTGTGGACTGCTTCGAACGATGAATAAACACACTTCCATTATGGCGATAGGATGTTAACAGTTCTGCGTTTTTAATTCTTCCGTTCATACTGAACTGAAATTTCTAAATGCAGTACCTGATAAATTTTAATTTATTTTAAACTGATTGTAACATACATTTTTGTGAGCTAGGCATTATTAATGATTCCGAAACGATGTTTCAGTTTACACAATAACTGGCTCCAACAAAATAATATATAAAAAAAGTTATACATGTATTAACATTTGAACTTAAATTTAAGCCATAAATAGCCTTGACAAGAGGAAAAACACCTCATTTCCAATTTTAAGAAATTTTGAGCCCTCAAGGCACGGCACAAAAAGTTGGAAAAACTCCCAACAAGATGCAGTGGTCAGAACACATCATGTAATAAGCAGTCACTCAAGCCAGGGCTTCCATCCAACCTGGTGTTACTCAAATAATACACATCATAACAGAGTTGTTATATTTTAATACAAAATACTGTATTCACAAATGTCTAATTGCTCTTATGTGTATTACCTGCACTTCGAACAATTTTAACCACATAAGTATTGTATGTATATAATTACTGTAAAATACAAAATACATTGATTAANCTGCACTTCGAACAATTTTAACCACATAAGTATTGTATGTATATAATTACTGTAAAATACAAAATACATTGATTAAAAAAACAAAAATTTACACTGTACATCACAATACTTTTATTGTTGGCCTCTGATGGCCGCTTGAAATAGCAGAATACGGTATGCTCTTCTTTACAGCAGAAATTATAGCCCTCGCTCAGCAAAACTTGGTACAACCTTAGCATTTCAGACTCCTGTTCTGGCCAAACAGCCACCTCTAGCTGATCCCACGTCATGATTATTACCAGCTAAGTTGCTCTAGTGGGTGAATGGTTCACTGGTAGGATAAGTGGATTGTAGCCCCATTTCCCGTAGTATTTGCCCCCACACCTTCCTTTGTAGGAACCTGGCTTGTGCCCTATGCTGGATGCATCTCAATTATCGGGTGTAGCAGTAGGGGTGGGATGTGGATCTCCTCTGGAGGTGAGTACGTGAAGTGTGAGACTGGGGTGACAAATAGCATCTCACCCAAGTCCTGATAGGCTTTATGAGCACCACCGGTGGCCAATGGTCATTGCCCACCAATGATGGTGGTATTGACGAGCTGGAATAGCGACACCGACCACTACTTGGCGCCTATGTCTGTGTGAACTCCACCACCAAGGGTTGCTCTTTCTATCACAGGCCCATCAAGGTAGGTCAAGGGTCCAAATTCACTACTTTCCTTTGCCTATTCACCACCACCATGTATGGTGGGATAGGTAGAACCACCTGAACACGGAGTAAATATAATAAAATTAAGTAAAACAAATAACTAACAATTTGCCAGAAAATCTGGATAAAATAAATATCGTGGGTACCATGTGTAAAACGTAAGTAAAACAAGACCTATCTTAGAAGTGAAATTAACGAGAAAGACATGAAACATTTAAAACAAGAACACAAGTCCAGACTGCATATTGTAACACAATAGATACTCAAAAACAATTTCTCTGATGCAACAAATATAGTGAATAAAAGCTCACAATAGTTTCACTGCATTTGATTAAGCTTGGATGAACTGCAAGCACATTGGAAGTGGATTGACAAAAGGAAGTGTGAAACGATATTGCTCATTTCAAGTTCACAAATTTGTAAATATGTGTGTCCAAAACTACCACATCCTTCCTTACAATGTTTTCAAAATAGTAGAGTATGTATATCTATTTTATTACTGTGTGCGATTTTATGTTTTATATTTTCATTTGTTTTGAAAATAAGTATGTGTTGGAAAGAAAATCATAATTCATTAGAGGTTATTTGCTTCCTCTTGTGTTGGCGTCGTGAAACTCAAAATTACGCAAGAGGAAATTACAAATTAGCCAATAGTTACTATGAAGCCCAATTTTTAAAACTTTTGTGAAAATCATTAAATCCACAAAATACTTGAATTCAATGCAACAGGTAAATAATTAGTACAATATTACCATCTTTGTACCTCTGATGTAGATATAGGTTGTGACAGAATATAGTGATATGGGACAAGACATATACCCTTTAAAAAATATGGAAATTCAACATATACATAAATCACACATATGTACCCTGTTTCAACATTAGACATTTATTATCGACTAGGAACTAAAAGAAATCAAGATGCATTAACATTAAACCCTTGTGAACATCTACAGTGAAATCCCGATATTTCGCATCCCGATTATTCGTATATCCTGTTAATTCATGCAAATTTGTCGGTCCCTTGAGAAAATCCCTTTAATTCGTAAAAAAAACAATGCATTCCGGTCCCCTCGATAATACGTATTTATTTTGGTGCTCGAGCTCAATTAAAACGTCTTATAATTCTTATTTCCAACTTAAAAACTCGTAATATTTTTAATCCTAGACTGTACACCAGCTCTAGTTTTATGAAATTCGGGCAGTGTAGAAAAGACCGGAAGGGTACTGAGGGATGTAGGAGGGTTTGAATGGCAGGTGATGACGCCAAGTAGGCTGGGAGGTGATGTGTCTGTGATTCTCAGATTTAAGAGGTGCCTTGCTATCCGGTCTACGGTTATGAGAGGGTAGGAAGGAGCAGAGCGAGTGAAAAGATAGTCAGTTCGGTCTTAGCCATGCCTCCGAAAATAGCTAATAAGTGTCTTTCCATTAGAGAAAAAAAAGTCATTGGCCAGTGGTGATAAACAAATTGACGTGTCCAAACGTTATAACATTCCTCCTTCCACAATAACATCAATTCACAAGGACAAGCAAAGTAAAGCGCTTTAAGACTGGTGAGTATCCACAGCTAGAAGAGAATTTAAAAAAGTGGTTTGCGCAAGCACACGGAATTCGAATGTACCAGTTGGAGGAAACATTTTAAGAGAAAAAGCAAACGTTTTCACAGAAAAAATGGGAATTGAAGACTTTCGTGCGAGTGATGGTTGGTTTGATAGGTTTAAAAAAAAGGCACAGCATAAAATTTTAGAAGTTTAGTGGGGAAAGTGCGAGTGTATAGGCCGACGTTTGTTCTGAGTGAAAAGACGAATTGGGAGAAATAATCTATTCTTATGAGCCCAAACATGTTTTATGCTGATGAGACGGGGTTATTTTATAAGTGTCTCCCCGACCGATCAATGTGTTTTAAGGAAGAAAAGTGTCATGGCGAAAAAAATAGTAAAGAACGTGTAACCATATTGTTGGTCGCCAACATGGATGGATATGAGAAATTAAGACCGCTCATGATAGGCAAATCAGCCAAACCAAGATGTTTTAAAAACATAAAAACTTTTCCTATGACCTATCGTGCAAACAAAAAAGCGTGGATGACGGGCAAATTATTCAAGGAATGGATACGATCAGTGAATGCTGATATGGAGAAAAGGCAGCGAAAAATTCTGCTTTTCACGGATAATTGTACGGCCCACAACAATACCCCACCGCTCAGTCATGTTAATGTTGTGTTTTTGCCTGCCAACACTACTTCTAAGCTGCAGCCTCTAGACCAGGGCATAATTAAAACTTTCAAAACCTTTTACCGCAAGGAAGTAGTGATACAACTCCTCGACAGCATCGAGGATGGGGGGGATCATAAAATCACCTTATTTCCAGCCATGAACATTGCTCACAAGGGGTGGCAAAGTGTTAGCGAAAGCACATTTAAAAACTGTTTTCGTGCTTGTGGATTCTCAAAGGTGGAACTTTCATCAGCAGTTACTGAATGCCCTGTGAATTGGAATCGTCTTCCTCGAAATGAAGAAAATTCTATAACGTTTGAAGATTTAGTCAATTTTGACGATGGCCTAGCGGTAGCGGGGATTCTAACTGATGGCGAAATTTTCGCTCCATCTCAGGACATTGATGATGAAGGTGATGACGAAGATGATGTGCTGACAATTACACCTAAAGTGGCTAAACAATACATCAACAACTTGCGCCATTTCTTAGCGAAATCTGACGTTGGCGATGAAGTATTTTCTGCTTTGAACATGCTTGACAAAGCTATCTACAATACCTGTCTGCACCAAAAGAAAATTACAGTTTTTTTTAAACTTAAATTTTTAATGTGTTTTTTATTGATGTAATTATTGATTTATATATACATATATATATATAATATGTTGCCATGCATTTATCATTACATATTAATGCAAATTTGCATTAATCTCGTTATGTATTTTTTCTATTTTTGCTCCAGATTATTGGTAATCCCGCTAATTTTAATATCTCGATAATTCATATTTAACATTCAGTCCCTTAACAATATGAATTATTGGGATTCTACTGTATAATCATATTCAATAATTGACTTCAAACAGCTTTTGTACTGCTTATGAACATGACTCATATAATAAAATTTTCTCAGAGCAATAAGAAAAAGAATTTAACCTCTCTCTTTCTCTCAGACAGATAATCCAAGAGACCAGTTTTAGTGAAAGAAATTTAAAAGTTTTGATTAAAGCAGTTAATCCTTGATGCAAATGTTTCTTAGGTGATTCCTCTCAATTTGAACAAATTAATTGAGTAAAGATTTCATTTTTCGTTTGGCTAGCTTTGATAATAGCAGACTCAATCACAGGACCTCTGGGTCAAATAAAATTGAAAATTAAAATTTCCTAGGTTCCAATCCTTCATTAAAATCATTTTGATGATTTTTAAAGGCACAATAAAATAGAGAAGGATCGTTTGATCACACCCAAGCATATAGTTTTACTGTTGAGAAGTTTTACAACCTCTTCTTACTTGAAGTACAATAAAAAAATAATAATCTTGCGCTTTTAGGCTGCTTCTAAAGCCTACGCACATTTGCTGAACTTGCAATGGCTCTCTTCCATCGCCCTGCCTTTATGATGGGCGGTCCAAATAAAAAATTAATTTAATTCAAAAGTAGACAAAATTTAATGGTCTGACTGCTGTCATGTCTGAAGAGAGAGTTCCTGGGTTTGCTTAAGGCAGTTCTCCTGCTTAACGAAACCATGTGGTTAACTATAGTTAATTTGTCAATTCTGCAACCTTAGCTAGCTTTATTGCCCAAAAGACGTGCCCACTGATTCCCTGCAAGCTCACGCACCCCACGGATTTTACACATTTAAGTTTTCTTTAAGCATCTGTGCTCGCTTTGTTCCGCATTAATTGCCAGTACACCTCGGCTGTTGGACCTCTCTGTCGGTGCCTCCGTAGGGAATTATAACACGTGGAAGTTCATTACATGTGCAACTGCATCTCAGTTGTGATGGATGTCATGACCTCTCACAGCTTCGTTGCTTTCCTTGCAAAGTGATGTTCCGGTAATTAGCCCATTCAAAAGGTGTGCGAGGAGGCCTTTAACAACCTTGCAGCATATTAGAAGCAGTAATATTCACCGAGCATGTTTGTTGGCATCTGTAGCAAAGTGTGGACAAGATCGTGCACTTCACGGTACCGCTGGATAACATAGCCCAAGTTCACATCGTCGACAAACTGGACCATCAGGCGAGAGTCTGGTGTCACTTTCTGGAACAATGGATAAGACCAATTCACTAATTACATTTTAGGGACAACGTGGCAGGCCCACTGACTTAATTATTTTATTCACTTATTGCATAAACAAAATATTATAATTTAATTGTTTAACTAGTTTGATAATTTGCAATAACTTATCATGAAAAGTAATGTGTTATTCTGATTAGTTTTACAAAACTGCTTTTTATTTTACTGAATTTATTTAATTATTTAATTATATTTCAATATTTGAAACCATTATGTGTGTCTGTAGTTAAATTTTTTATTAACAACACCAGATTATCTCGGTGAATACTAGTACCACAGGTGTTGGAAGGTACAGATGCACAGTACTGTGACAGTACTACCTACACAATTTCCACACTTCTCGTCTTCTTTACACTTCTCATTTTCAAGTTCGTAATTTCTTTGCGAAACATAAACTCCTGTTTAACCGATACACCAGGAGCTTTGAAGAACATTAATAACAACTTGGTTCTACACATCCTTTTGAGACAATATAGTTTCTATGTGCACGTGCATTGCGCCATCAGATCAATTTACCTACTAAGATGAGCCAAGGTGATCAGTCTAGAATCCAGCTGCACAGACATAAGGGAAAGGTCCTGAAAGTGTTAAATTACCATAAAGTTGAGCATTTCAAAGATAAAATAAGACACCTGATCTCCATGCTGTGACTTGTGGAAGCAATGCCAGCTAATTGTCATGCTAATGAGGCATGAGTTACACGTCATCCAGCTAGCAGAATAGGCAAACATTATAATTTCATGATTGTGGACATAACTTTTAAAACTTTTTAAACTTAAATTTAAAATTTGATGCCTTTATACTCAGTATCGAAATTGTCTTATGCTCTACCATTCAGTAACCAACTGCTCTGATGCAATATTAATATAAATTCAAAAGAAATTTTAAGAATGTTTTTAATAATCCAAGTACATGTAAATTATTTCAAGCAATCTGAATACGGTATACGTAATGTAATTTTTTTCTGTCACATCTTATGCAATTCCTTTCAAACTGATACAGCCATCTATTCCAGCCAAATGCAGTACGGTAAGTATCCAACAAAATTTTCTTAATCTCAATTAAATGTTGTAAGGAAGACGCTAGACTACGCTGTAGGCTCTAAGCTCACAGAAAGGACAATTTAATGTACATTTATTTAGAATTTAAAGCTAATTCATGTTAACACTATGTATAACATTCTTCATTGCTTATATTTTCTCATGATAACTACTTCAGTAAATGTTTAGTTAATTTCTTTACAAGTAGATAATTTTGGTATTTTTATCCAAGCGAAAATTCCAATATGACAGTATGCTGATCATTTGGTCAATGTGTAACCTGCACTACGACTCAAACATGTAATTTTGAATCAAAGTCAAAAAGTCAGAATAAAACAATCATTCATACTGTATTAACTAACAATTAACTAGCAATGTCATTGTGTTGGAATTTACTGTTGTGGTACATTACATAGATTTGTGTGACAGAGGACAGGCAGTGCAGCAAAACACAGTACTGTGTAGGCACACAGCTAGACACGTGAGTCAACAAGAGAGACAACTTCCTATAGGCTTTTCACGGTACTGTAAAGTGAGCTCTTTTGATCCCCAAGTTACTTTTTTATTTCAGCCATTTTTTATGCTTTTAACTACATTTTTAAATAAATATTGCCATGTAAGTAACGAACACCGTGTGTACATACCTATTCCACCGCACTCAGAAGTTAACGTCTAAGGCTAAAATAAAATATGTTTATTGACTATTATTCCAAATGAGGGGGCTTTAAAAAGTGCTCATTTTGCCATGAATAGCCTATAAACACTTTGTTCCATTGATATGTCTTCAAAAATCAAGTTTTAGTATTGTTTTAATAGAAAATTTAATTCACTTGGCAAAGTTTAAAATATTTTAAACTGGTCTTCAAATTATAATTTGCCTGAGTTCACTTTTTTATAGGTAAGTGTTCCATACTGAAATTAAAAAAAAAATGTTCCTCATAAATCTTGTTACACTTTTCTACTTGAACTCTAAATAAAGTTCAGCGACACTCAGTGTGGTCAGAAAATTATTTAACCCTTTTTCATGGCAATATGTACAGTATTTATAATTTAAGTTACTCACAATTTCACAAATTAAACACCCAGTTTTAAATAACGCTTGCAAAGTTCATGTTAGCAGGATAGCTGGGAATGATAATTTATATTTTATTTTTGGTTTAAATGCCCATAATCATTACTTCATTTTTTTTATTACACTTGCAGATTAATCGGCATAGTACAATCTCCATGCAATTTGAGACATTCTTCCATGATACTAATTCAGTTTTGTATAGCTGGTAACTTTCCAAAAGGTGTGCTTCAACAGACGTTGAGGAACATTCTGTCTGGGCGTTTCAAGCCATTCTTCCCCCAGTCTTATTAAATGTGGCAAGTCAATGTATATGATAAACAGTGCAAATAAGTGTTTTTAAAATTAAATATAAAATAAATCACATTAAAATAAGTACTGCTCACTCACAATTAGTCACAAACACAAATTAAAATATATACTGAGCCCTGAACACTTGCCCAAACATACAAACTGAAAATTAAAAATGAAATTAAAAAGTAACTCAAAACAACATACAAAGACATCTGAAAATTCATAAAATTAAATTATTACAATAGTTTTGTCTAACAAACTTATTTTTAATAAAAAATAAAGAACCTGTTTACAGATATTTACCAATGTTAGCGTAACCTAGACTCTGTGGAAAACAGACCTACGTAACACAAATTAAAGCTCACTTTAAAACACAAAATAAGCATAAAACAAAAAAAAAAAAATCTTTTGTAGCTTTCAACTGCAGTACTGTTTAATGAACAAAATTCACACCAGAGCCATTTATACTAATTTTAAAAACATTAAATTTAATTTGAACTTTTTTTTTGTGAAGGTATGTAATTGTTTTTCAGAATTTCTCATGTTTTGGCGGTGCTCGTATGTGTAATTGTTGTGAGTTTGTTTTTTCTAAAGTCATAGTTTGAAGTTGCATCGGGGATCAGTGATAGATAAGGGCTGTTAAGATGTTCAATGGTGTTCTTTCTTTTCGAATACATAATGGAAATGCAATTAACTGTTATTTCAGCGCAGTTCGGCTCGTGTGTGAGAGTGGTTGCAATGGGGTTCGCACCAGTGGGAAGCACGATAACATATTATGTCCTTATATGGGTATGTTTGTAGTGCAAGGGGTGAGAGGGGTGGTGGTGGAGCACTGTGGCATTATTAGCTATGAGTGCTCACCACCGCCACCTCGAAGCAGACAACTGCCAGTCATAGTCAAAATGACTTAAATCGGCCAGACACGGGACCGCAGTTACCGCGCTTACGAAGGCTATGTAGTGTGAATTATTAATGGCATCTGTGATGCTGTAATCCATCTGGCTCGTTGTACCGCAAACTACATAAATGGGATATATACTAAGGGCATATATGAGACCTATACTAAATTAATAAATAAATTAATACCAGACAAGAGTATGGAAGAGGACATGTTTTTTGATTAGTTTGAGGGAGAGGAAGAGGAGAAAGTGGAAATTGATATGGAAGAATCAAATATGGCAGTAAGGAATAGTGGATTAAAGAAAGCACAGGGTAAAGATAATACACCAGTTGAAATAATAAAAGAACTATGGGAGGATATAAAGGATGAAATGTTGGAAATCATGAATAAATGTGCTAATGAGGGTATTTTTTCAAAAGTATGGAAATGGGCAGCAATAAATCTAAGCTCAACCCTAGCTCATATAGACCAATTTGCCTGCTTCCAGTGATGGGACAGTTGTTGGAGAGAATAATATTAAATAGAATTAGAGTAAAGACGGAAATTGTAATAAATAAAAATCAGTATGGTTTTATAAAAAAATAGATTGACGGAAAATGCAATTAGTAAAGTTGTAGATACAATAATAGAGATGGAAACAAAGTATGTAACGTTAATATTAATATATATAACTAATGCATTTTCTACCTTGGAATGGAATAGTATTAGAAGAGTGATTGTACAGCTGGATATACAAAATAAAGAAAATAATTTACTTTTAGATTATTTTAAAGATAGAAGAGTGGGCATTTTAAATAATTTTATTAATTATGAGAAACAAATGAATAGAGGTTGTCCCCAGGGTTCGGTCCTGGGGCCCTTATATGGAATACAGTTTTTAATGAATTTTTAAATATTCAGAAAAGGGATAATGTGGAGAGAATTGCATTTGCTGACGATTGTTTAATAATTATAGGAGAAAATAACAGAAGAGGATTAAAACTTAGGGCAGGGGAAGAAATGAACAAACTGAAGGAGTGGGTCGACCACAATAGAGCACAAGTGGCAGTAGAGAAGACAGTNCGGCAGGGGAAGAAATGAACAAACTGAAGGAGTGGGTCGACCACAATAGAGCACAAGTGGCAGTAGAGAAGACAGTGGGGATAATGGTAAAGGGAAATATGGACGTGAGACCACCTGTGGTTAAATATAATAGTAAAAGTATAAATGTAATAAAGCAAATAGAATATTTAGGAATAATAATAGATAACAGGCTTTCATTCATACCACATATTAATATGCTTACAGAAAAATTGAAAACGCTATGTAATAAAATCAAATATAAAATTTGAAAATATACAAAATACAGCAAGGAAGGTAATATATGAATCCTTGTTTGTAAATGTGCTAGTTTATGGATCAATAGTACTGGACACCAAAATACAAAATAGATATACAATCAAAAGATTAGGAGCATATAATAAACAGGAATATTATTTATAAGTTAAAATATACAGAACTACAAATAAACATAAATGTACAAACTTATAAAGGTTTTACACAAAATAACAACAGGTGGATAAGTAGGACAGACGACGGTGAAATATATAGTATAAAAGAGATGAAGAGGATAGTTTATAAATATGCATTAAGAAGTTGGAAAAAAGAGTGGGAAGATATGGAAGGAAGTATTGGAATTAAAAATTATATTAAGAACCTTGAAGATTGGTATGGANAGTGGGAAGATATGGAAGGAAGTATTGGAATTAAAAATTATATTAAGAACCTTGAAGATTGGTATGGAAGCAAAGTTATGATGAATAAGATAATAAAGGGAATTATTAGTTGTTCCATTTAGGAAAGCTGCGGGTCATTTGCTTGACAGTCCAATCCTTCAGTAGAGAGTATGATATAGCAAGCCTAATTGTGGGAATATTTGCTATTGGTACATACACAAGTCCTTTGTTGTCACCTGGAGGGTTCTTCTGAAACCCCTTTGCCACTAGTCGAGCCTTCTTAGTTCCATCTCGTTTAGTACTGAAGACCCATATTTTCTCAGTTGGTTCTACGTCATGTTGNTTAGTTCCATCTCGTTTAGTACTGAAGACCCATATTTTCTCAGTTGGTTCTACGTCATGTTGTTTGGGGGATGACGAGGACCGGGGGGGGGTCCGCTTCGACCCAAGTTTGAAACTTCTTATGCACGTCCAGTTTCCTTTGTATGGCAATTCTCCATGTTTGAGAAGGATAGGACTGAATTAAGAATGGTTTTGGCAAGGAAGGAAGAACATTGGCCTTTGATTGAATTTAATATTTATGATAATGAAGTATATAAAGAAATAGAAAGGTATGTTGAAGGAATTTACAGAGTGATCAAGACTTTTAAAGACAATGTGTTAGATTAGGCTGGGTAAAGGGGGGCAAGGTGAGTAGCTGATGGCAGTGCCAGGCGAGGCCAGTGGGGCGCCCAGGCCACTGGGCAAGGGCCCCGGTAGCGCCATGCTTGCTGGCAAGGTTGGCATGGAACAGTGGAAGCCTTGTTCTTTTGGGGAAGAGAAAATAGATTAGGATAAAAGTATTGACAATTGGCGTTTTAGACGGATGCATGTGTTTTCTGGTCTACATCAATAATTTTAGTTTAGTTTTTAATATTGTGGTTTTATGATGTTAAAGCTTTAAATTTTAATGTTATATGTTTTATGTATAACTTGAAATTTTTTTATATGATGTTTTATTGCTCCTGATAAATGGATTGCTAATAACATAAAATAAAATAGCGGGAGGGAGAAAGGGTCGGAGTGACAGACTCCCCGTGGTATATTCTGTACCATATAAGAAGGCCACTTTCTTGACAGTTGACAATCGCCGCGCCTTTTCGTTTATGTATCCATTCGCCATCAAATGGCGTGTCANGGTGAAATATATAGTATAAAAGAGATGAAGAGGATAGTTTATAAATATGCATTAAGAAGTTGGAAAAAAGAGTGGGAAGATATGGAAGGAAGTATTGGAATTAAAAATTATATTAAGAACCTTGAAGATTGGTATGGAAGCAAAGTTATGATGAATAAGATAATAAAGGGAATTATTAGTTGTTCCATTTAGGAAAGCTGCGGGTCATTTGCTTGACAGTCCAATCCTTCAGTAGAGAGTATGATATAGCAAGCCTAATTGTGGGAATATTTGCTATTGGTACATACACAAGTCCTTTGTTGTCACCTGGAGGGTTCTTCTGAAACCCCTTTGCCACTAGTCGAGCCTTCTTAGTTCCATCTCGTTTAGTACTGAAGACCCATATTTTCTCAGTTGGTTCTACGTCATGTTGTTTGGGGGATGACGAGGACCGGGGGGGGGTCCGCTTCGACCCAAGTTTGAAACTTCTTATGCACGTCCAGTTTCCTTTGTATGGCAATTCTCCATGTTTGAGAAGGATAGGACTGAATTAAGAATGGTTTTAGCATGGAAGGAAGAACATTGGCCTTTGATTAAATTTAATATTTATGATAATGAAGTATATAAAGAAATAGAAAGGTATGTTGAAGGAATTTACAGAGTGGTCAAGACTTTTAAAGACAATTTGTTAGATTAGGCTGGGTAAAAGGGAGCTAGGTGAGTAGCTGATGGCAGTGCCAGGCGAGGCCAGTGGGGCGCCCAGGCCACTGGGCAAGGGCCCCGGTAGCGCCATGCTTGCTGGCAAGGTTGGCACGGAACAGTGGAAGCCTTGTTCTTTTGGGGAAGGGAAAATAGATTAGGATAAAAGTCTTGACAAATGGCGTTTTAGACGGATGCATGTGTTTTCTGGTCTACATCAATAATTTTAGTTTAGTTTTTAATATTGTGGTTTTATGATGTTAAAGCTTTAAATTTTAATGTTTTATGTATAACTTGAAATTTTTTTATATGATGTTTTATTGCTCCTGATAAATGGATTGCTAATAACATAAAATAAAATAGCGGGAGGGAGAAAGGGTCGGAGCGACAGACTCCCCGTGGTAACTGTGGTAATTCCAGGCAAATGGTCACCTCTCCCTCCAGTGGGGATTCCCAAGCGATAGGACTGCTAAATATTTGAATTTATTTGAATTTTTAAATGTTGTGAAAGTCATGATTTTAGAACTTTTAAATTGTTATGTAATAATTTTACTATTTTTAAGGATATAACGTTACCTTGGCAGTGAGGAATTGGTTTTAAATGGTATTTTATGAATTTGGAGAAAATTTTTCATTTGAGATATAATAAAGGTAGATAGGAGGATCCGGAGGACCTGGAGGCTAAGAGGGCCATGCTGTTATTTACTTACTTATTACTGTCTCTGTTGTGCAAAGTATGACAACTACATGAACTTCAATAAGTACAAGAGGTAATGTTTCAATGCTTCACTTGTTTGTTTAAAATGGCACCTTCATCTATGAACTTTTCTCGTGCTTCTACCGAGTGAGTGAACTGAGCTGAGCTTCAGTGGTATGTTGTTTCTGACGGCTGCGACATTACAAGTTTTTCATACACATCTTATTCGGCTATAGTTCAAATGGCTACAGGAAAGCCTGCAAATAATGTTGATCGCTGCAATAAAAAACTTAACCTCTAAAGTGTACTTCTGAGCACTTACATTAGATGACAAAAAATTCCAGTATGCTTTCCCTAATGTGCCTTCAGGCATGATCTCAAGTTTTTGCAGATCAATAGTTTTGGAGTTGATACGGGGTCTTTGGCTGAAAAACAAATAAAAACCCTTTAGTATCATACTCCAATTATTTCCAACAAATTACTGTATAAAAATCTAATTTACATAGTATGTGTTAACTTAAAGCATCAATAATCCTCATTTATATACTTAATTAAGTATACATATGAATGGAATACACCGACACACAGCTCACTTCACCAAACCTAAAATATAGGCCTATATGTTGTTCATGAAGATATTTAGTTTACTTAAAAGGACATACGAAACATCTTGTGTGGGAAATAAACTGACACACACTCCATCACATTTCTTCAGCAAAATATCTTGTGCTGCAATGAATAAAACACAATGACAGACACAACACTCTGGCAAAATATTTGCTTATAAAATTGGGACAAAAACATTGTGTGACATTGCTGAGCATTATTTTTTGTCCGAAGTACTCTTAATGAGCAAAGCCAAAGTGGATATATCAGATCACAAAAATCACAATGTGTGGCCAACCCCATAGGAATTAAGTAATTTAAGTTGCATAACTGATGCCACACACAACAGTCTGCTTTGGTAAATAACTGCTCAAATATGACCACAGGAAATGTATGAACGTCGCACAAGAATATGTGAGTACACCAGGGTATGGTCCTGAGCTCACTCCCATCCAGTACTTTAGTTGGCTGAAGTATGCAGTGATGAAAATGACGTATGTACCTGCATGTGTTCGAACATGCGTAAGCAGTTGGCAAAATGTTACAGGAAAAATTTCCATGGGGAATTTGTTTTATTCTAAATGATAGTACACAAACCACAACCACATTCTGAAAATTATGAAATGAAGCAAATTCTGTAAAAGTGAGAATTTACTTTATAAGTACAAACACGCGAAANAGTTGTTTTCAATATATTAAGTTGCCACTCACTGACTGTCAGAATGTGGCCTTCTTATATGAAATGAACTTTAACTGTGGTAATTCCAGGCAAATAAATGGTCACCTCTCCCTCCAGTGGGGATTCCCAAGCGATAGGACTGCTAAATATTTGAATTTATTTGAATTTTTAAATGTTGTTAAAGTCATAATTTTAGAACTTTTAAATTTTTATATAATAATTTTACTATTTTAAGGATATAACGTTACCTTGGCAGTGAGGAATTGGTTTTAAATGGTATTTTATGAATTTGGAGAAAAAATTTTATTTGAGATAATGGTAGATAGGAGGATCCGGAGGACCTGGAGGCTAAGAGGGCCATGCTGTTATTTACTTACTGTCTCTGTTGTGCAAAGTATGACAACTACATGAACTTCAATAAGTACAAGAGGTAATGTTTCAATGCTTCACTTGTTTGTTTAAAATGGCACCTTCATCTATGAACTTTTCTCGTGCTTCTACCAAGTGAGTGAACTGAGCTGAGTTTCAGTGGTATGTTGTTTCTGACGGCTGCGACATTACAAGTTTTTCATACACATCTTATTCGGCTATAGTTCAAATGGCTACAGGAAAGCCTGCAAATAATGTTGATCGCTGCAATAAAAAACTTAACCTCTAAAGTGTACTTCTGAGCACTTACATTAGATGACAAAAAATTCCAGTATGCTTTCCCTAATGTGCCTTCAGGCATGATCTCAAGTTTTTGCAGATCAATAGTTTTGGAGTTGATACGGGGTCTTTGGCTGAAAAACAAATAAAAACCCTTTAGTATCATACTCCAATTATTTCCAACAAATTACTGTATAAAAATCTAATTTACATAGTATGTGTTAACTTAAAGCATCAATAATCCTCATTTATATACTTAATTAAGTATACATATGAATGGAATACACTGACACACAGCTCACTTCGCCAAACCTAAAATATAGGCCTATATGTTGTTCATGAAGATACTTAGTTTACTTAAAGGACATACGAAACATCTTGTGTGGGAAATAAACTGACACACACTCCATCACATTTCTTCAGCAAAATATCTTGTGCTGCAATGAATAAAACACAATGACAGACACACCACTCTGGCAAAATATTTGCTTATAAAATTGGGACAAAAACATTGTGTGACATTGCTGAGCATTATTTTTTGTCCGAAGTACTCTTAATGAGCAAAGCCAAAGTGGATATATCAGATCACAAAAATCACAATGTGTGGCCAACCCCATAGGAATTAAGTAATTTAAGTTGCATAACTGATGCCACACACAACAGTCTGCTTTGGTAAATAACTGCTCAAATATGACCACAGGAAATGTATGAACGCTGCACAAGAATATGTGAGTACACCAGAGTATGGCCCTGTGCTCACTCCCATCCAGTGCTTTAGTTGGCTGAAGTATGCAGTGATGAAAATGACGTATGTACCTGCATGTGTTCAAACATGCGTAAGCAGTTGGCAAAATGTTACAGGAAAAATTTCCATGGGGAATTTGTTTTATTCTAAATGATAGTACACAAACCATAGCGCTTAATGCAAGAAAACCACAATCACATTCTGAAAATTATGAAATGAAGCAAATTCTGTAAAAGTGAGAATTTACTTTATAAGTACAAACACGCGAAANTCACATTCTGAAAATTATGAAATGAAGCAAATTCTGTAAAAGTGAGAATTTACTTTATAAGTACAAACACGCGAAAAAAAACTAACTCATTATAAAGCAACGCCACGAAAGCATGTGCCCTAGACCATAAAGTAATGTGAAAAATGTCACAAACTGAATAAACTTTTATTGTGTTAAACACTGCTTGGCTATGAACATAAATGTTGAAGGCAGTAAGTAAACTTTACCCCACTCACAGTGGGCTTCAAACCACTTGCAAACTTATGCAAATGAAACATCACACACACTGTTTCCATATTCAGGCAGGGTCAGAGTGGATGTAAATGTTTGTGTGTGGAGCCAGCTGCACAACCCAAGGGTCAGACCTGCCTCTCGGGCCAACCTGAAGAATGGATGAGGTGAGACGAGATGGGGGTGAAGCAGTGGCAGAAAGAAGATGAGGGGACAAAATGGAAATGCCCTGAGAAAACTTTGAAACTATGGTAATGTTTGCAACACTCCACCCAAGAGAATCTAGAGAATCCCAGTCTTAAAAACTTCTGCCTGCAAGGGTTTGAGAACAAACTGGGTACTCCAATGATGGGAAGCTACATACTATCTCTGTGCCAACCAAGGAACTTGGGGGGTTGATCCAGTGTGTTCACATTCTAAGTGAAGGGAGCAGCAGGTCTTGATCCATCATCAATCTGACCTCCTCACCAGACTGGTTGAGAGATTTGGAAGCTATTCCTATAAAACATGCAAGGGTGAAGTAAGATGGAGTNTGACCTCCTCACCAGACTGGTTGAGAGATTTGGAAGCTATTCCTATAAAACATGCAAGGGTGAAGTAAGATGGAGTTGAAATAGCAAATGAAAGAAAGAACTTAGGAAAGGAAAATGCTTGATGAAAACATACTATTTGACAGTAGTCTGCCACATATTGCATAGTCAAAATCCACCAGAAATCAAAACCAAACGATGGCCTTGGTGGAAGACCTGTGTTCAAACCATGTGACCATTGCACTGCGGCCCCCTCCGTATCAAACTAGCAGGACTAACAATCGCAACCACCAAAGGACATACCCAGTAGCGAACAGCCAAACGAGAATCACCTGAGGATCTCACGGCCCTCTGGGTGGTTCTCCATCTTACGCAGCATGTGCCTGATGGCAGAGTGACTCGCAGTCTCCCCCAAGATGGCGATCATGTCCGCCCTGGTGGGGTCCAGCAGCGACATGGTCGCGCAGCCTACCGTCAGCAAGGCGCGCTGGAACCCGCTGACCGCCACGCGGGATGCCGCGAACTCTGCCGCAAATGGCCCCGCAACATGTTGCTGCAGGGCTCTAGTTGCTCTGTGAATGCAGCGAGTGTGGCTCCAGCTAACCCTGGCTTGTAACATCTCGAACGTAACCTGCAACCATGTCTGCCAATGTTTCACCCATCACTTGTATCCCGGGTAAAACACGTTACAAAAAAAAGTAAATGTTTACTTTTCTGAAAAGAAACTTGAAAATAGTATTTATGATGTTTAAAGAAGTTACTCAATTAATTGTTCCTCGAAAAGGCAATTTTTTAATCTAGTATACCAAAAAAATTGGAGACTATAAAAAAAATTATGGGGAAAGAAAACAGGTTTATTTTTAAAAAATGTATAGTGTTCCATATAAAATAATTTCTTGCAAAAAAAACTTTTAAGGTCAGCAAATTAATTCAGTACAAAAATTATTAAATTAGATATTGCTGTATCATTTTTCATTAGTTAACAAATTAACAGACTCTAACCACTTAGGTTTTACTTAAACTATCCTTGTAAAGTAACTTATGATAGGAGGCGAATAAGTGTTTTCATTGTATTATTTTGATGGTTATGAATTTATTGAAAAGATATTTGAATTTCGGTAACTATGGTATACACCAATTATCGATATAGTTCTCGCATGCGGAAGGTTGCACCTACAGTGGCAGACAAAAGTATTTGCACGCAATAATTACGTTCACAAAATAAATGTTAGGACTAGAACACAAAAAACATATAGAAAAATTCACTGATAAAACAAATTGCATCGTTGTCATGTATAACATTGCTTGACGTGACACTTGCGTTGGAGGTCGCTATGAAAATAGTACCCTAAAATGTTCAACTGAGGTCCTTGGTGACGAGACAAGTGTAGGTGCAGGGCACACACTGCTTTAAATGTATATATTCCCTTGACTGATGTGTAGTTGGCATGCGTACAGGTTCCCTGTTCACAATCACTGCAAGTGTTGGCGAGTACCAATGGGCTTAAAGGAAAGGAGGCAACACTTGCAGTGATCTGCATACTCTACAAAAATCTTAACAATGGAATTGCTAAAATTGTCAACAGAGTTGATATACCGTACTAACTGTTATTAAAAAAATATAAAGAGAATAAATTGATACCAGTACAAACTGTTATTTAAAACTATGAAAAGAACAAGTCATTGCTCAAAAAGGTAACAAATGGGTGACCATCTAACCTGACGATAGGGATAAAATAAATACAATCAGTCATAAAAAGGAATCCCAGGATTACGGCAACACAGAAATCTGCCAAATTGGAAAAAACACTATGGAAAAGAATCCTCGGATCATTTGGAGAATCGTTAACAACGTATACCATTAGTAAGGTTAATACACAGAAATGTCTTCAGTTTGCCAATTCATATGTAGTCATGTGGACTCTTTTGAGTACTGGAGGGAGGTAATATTTTCTGACAAAAGTAAGTTCAACATATTTCAGTGAGACAGGCGGGTTACTTGTATGGCGAAAATAGAAAACAGAATGTGATCTGGAGTGGAGAGGTTTGGCCGGCTCTTTAACATTGTGGTCTTGAGAGCCGATGAGGGTGAAGTGAGTTGAGTAAGGAGCAATGCTGGAATGTAAAGGGTGGGGGAAATGAGAGATCCCCAAGAAAACCCGCCAACCAGAAGCATCGTCCTGCTCGATTATCTCGTGTGAAAATCAGTGGGCGAACGCGCTGGATATCGAACCCCGTTTGCTTTGGTGGGAGGTGAATAGTCTGACCATTACACCGCCGCTGTCCCAATGGGATCTGAAAAATATTCAATATAGGCTGTACTGTAAAATATGGACGTGGTGATACCATGGTATAGGGTGCATGGTAGCTTCTGGTTAAGGGAGAACTTGTCTTCATTGATGGTATTATGGATGTATTTGTTTACAAAGATATTCTACAAGAAACTGCAAAATAAAAACAGAGCCTAGCCTATAACTTCTATTTCCAACATGACAATGAGACCCCAAGCACATTGTGAAAACAGTTTGCGGATCATCCACAACACACCCCATAACACCCAGTCACCCGACCTGAACCCCACTGAGCCTCTTTGGGAGGAATAGGGCAAAAGGGTAAGAAAACACAACATTTCCAGCGACACACAATTAAAGAAGGTGCTTCTACGAGAGCATTGGACCACACATTACCGGAACACTGGTCGATTCAATACCAAACAGACTGAAGGAAGTTATTCACAAAAAAGTAAAGACAAAAAAGTACCGACGAGTGAACAACAAGCAACAATTTGATACAATACGCTGATGTACCTACAGCTATGTCCAGTATTGGTATGAGTAATATGAAGTGAAGACAGTTGATATAGTCTTATGCAGTGGTAATGTAGTTTACNGGAGGAATTGGGCAAAAGGGTAAGAAAACACAACATTTCCAGCGACACACAATTAAAGAAGGTGCTTCTACGAGAGTGGAATAGCATTGGACCACACATTACCGGAACACTGGTCGATTCAATACCAAACAGACTGAAGGAAGTTATTCACAGAAAAGTAAAGACGAAAAAGTACTGACGAGTGAACAACGAGCAACAATTTGATACAATATGCTGATGTACTTACAGTTATGTCCAGTATTGGTATGAGTAATATGAAGTGAAGACAGTTGATATAGTCTTATGCAGTGGTAATGTAGTTTACANTATGTCCAGTATTGGTATGAGTAATATGAAGTGAAGACAGTTGATATAGTCTTATGCAGTGGTAATGTAGTTTACATTGTCTGTTTTATGTGTCATCCTGTACCTCACTGGAAAAAATGAAACATACTTTATTTTCTGCCTGTACACTAAGTTTATCTACGAATGTGAACTGACTGCTCACTACCACTGTTTGCCTTCGTTTGCAACGCATAGCAGACTGAGTATGAGGTGTTTGCAAGTACATGACGTCTAAGTATAAGTAGTATTTGAAAATTAATTTGCGAACTTTAACATTACAAGAATTATGTTCTGTTACTTCTGCTCGAGTTTAAATTTTCACTATTTATATAGTTGTGTCCATTACTTAACACCGTAATTTCTTATCTCAGAATTTTTTATTATTATTACTATCATTCTGCTATTTCGCGGCTGCACGGTGGCAAGACCATCCCACCTCCCCCTCAATACATTTCCAGGTCCTTCATAACACCTATTACTATTACTATCTCCTCCTGTAATAAATTGCACTCTNATCCTGTACAACCTGACTAGCCTCTCCACTCTTCTCCTGTCCTTCAAAGAACTCCACTGATGGTCAAAAGTTCCCTTCCTCCACACCATCCTGCCCCTGCTTTCTCAATCCACCGTTCACCCATCTAGCTGCCCTTCTTTGAACCTTCTCCAGCTCCCGTGCCTCCACTTCCATGTACGGGTCCCATTATGCTGCTGCATACTCCAATATCAGCAGTATAATCATGTCCTTCACCTCGCTACTTACTCCCTTCAGTACCCTTCCCGGCGTTACCGAAGCTCTTCTGCCCTTCGTAACCACTCTTTCTACCTGCTTTTTCCACCCAAGATTTCCCTGCAATACTACCCATAGGTATTTGTATTCAGGTACTTCATGTATTTCCTGTTCCTTCCATTTGTAAATGCCCCTGCTCTTCACTCTCTTCCTTGTAATAACCTCACTATCTCAGTCTTGTGTATATTTTTACACTGTACAAACATTTATCCGCCAACTGTGCAGGAGCTGGTGGGTACAGCTAACTTCAGTCCAGTTTGTAAGAAGATTTAGTATTCATCTACAATCCTAAATACGTAAATATGACTCAGTTAAGTTACCACTCTCCCATTAAAAATTTTTGAGAATGTAGGTATGGTTTCAAAGTATTGATGGTAACTTTTGGATGAAAGCCTACGTGTGAAATTATTGATTTTTCCCTAAATGTGTGCGAGTTTAGAGTTCGTTAAAAACCATTATAAGCTTACTGTGTGAAGGACAATAAAGTTTTTTAGACACTTTCGTATAAAATATTCTATTTTACTCCTTTTTTACAACATATTTCCCTGAAATGCTTGACTCTCCCCGGGGGTTTTTTCCCCATGATGTACTCAAATTTCAAAAAACTTACTTTTGGGGAATGATCAAGCAATTTCTGAGGGTATCAAAAATACCATTTTAAAGTTTTTACCTCTCAACTTTTTTTTTTAAATTAAGAAAACCAGCTGTTTTATTATTTCTATTTTGTCGTTAATTGTAGGGCGGCCATACGAAACTAGATTATGTGTAAAAGCTACAAATACCTTCTAGATAGAGCCAGTATTGTTAAACTTACAACTATTATCCTCCAAAAGACCTTTTACGATCTATCACCACATAACCTACAAATGTCTCGCCGATATTCACAGAAAACAAGCCACAGTGAACCGACAAATTTTATTGAGCGTGTTGCGTTTCCTAGATTATGAGCAAAATTTAAAAAGAAAGTTATTCATACAATTGATAACAAATCTTGCACACACGCGCCAACAAGCCTACAAGTTCTTTTTTTTTTTTTACACGTGTTTACTTCTTAAAATTATGCAGTTTCGCCAACATCCGTTTCTTTTTTTTTTTTGTGGCCAACAAAAAAGCCCACAGCCGAAAACTGAAAATAAGGGTAAAGACAAATACGCTGCAATAACCACCGGAAAAAAGAACAAGGATGAAAACCAGACGGGATCACAAATACTATTCTTCTCGGTAGAGGTGCATCAACCATGGAGGGAAAGAAAGGCCATGGAACAAGGGATAGCAAGGTAGAAGAGGGACGGTCACCTAGGACAACTAACAAGACACTAAATTCTCAAAATCAGATAATATTATCGTGCCCAAGTAAAAACCGAGCGGAACGTCACAAACTACCCGAGGGTCATGAAAAAGTACCGAAGGGTAAGAGACAGGAAGCCTCACACGAAGCCGTTGAAGGACAGCATACAACGAACTTCGATCGCCGCCAGTGGAACACTGAAACAAGAGATGGGTCAAATCTGCACTAGGGGCACCACAGATACAGGAGGGATTAGGGACTATATGAAGTTTATACAAATGAGACTGGGGTGCATTATGACCTGAAAGAAGTGACTGCTAAACTACAGGAACTACAATGACGTATCCTTGCCTGAAATATGTAGTAAATAAATATGCATATAAAGTATTAGAAACCGAAGTATAATTTTCCCACATCTTCTTACAACGCCGGAAAATATCCCCGTTTAATATGGGATATAAAACCGAAAAGGAAAGTAGGGGCTTCAAGACACCCTGCAAAACACTTAATTTCGCAAGTCTATCCACCAACTCATTTCCCTGAATCCCTACATGCCCCAGTACCCACATGAAGAGGACATTAACATGTAGTTTATCCAAGAGAACACACTGTTCCCGTATGAGCTATATAAGCACCTCCTTATGGGGAGTAGGAGAAGACGAGACCGTAAATAAACTACGTGAATCCGACATAATTAGACGATCTAAGACCTTCAAATCATAAACATAACGTAAAGTCATATACACTGCAAAAGTTTCGGCATAATGAACGGCATCGGTGAAAGGGGGCTTAAAGAGTTCAGAACATTTATGTGAAGAATCAAAATAAGCAGACCTTCTACAGTTTTTGAGGCATCAGTGTAAATCAAAGTACAGTCACCATATTCAGCAACAGTAGCCATAAATTATTGTTGAATGACAATGGGAGAAACAGATCTAGTAGGAAATAAAAAGATAGGACAAGGAAAACGAAACGAAACCCCATACTGCAAACGGGGTAACAATCTAGGGGCTGAGAGCGAGCAAAGCATGTCGTCGTTAATAATACGTTCGGTATAACGTTTCCAAGGTTGTCAACCGCCTGTGCAATACTCCTTACGCAAGAACTACGAGTACGGATCCAATGTTTACCTTACAACAGCCTATAACGGTCGGACAAGGACAAAAGGAAAGATTCCATATGCAAGACCATAATGGGAATAGAAGAGAAAGCACCAAGAATAATTCGGAGGCAAAAGTTCTGTATAGTCTCCAATTTGTTCACAAAAAAGAGTGGCAGCTGCCCAGCAATCGGAATATCGTAATCTAAAACAGACCAGATAGTAGAGACAAAAAATAACGAAGAGTAAAAAAGCTAGAACCCCAACGGTAATGGACGAGAGCCTTTAAAATGTTAAATTATTTTGCGACATTTAGTAACAGTGTAAACAACATGGGTAGTCCATCCACCACGAGCCTCTAAATAGATACCCAAATACTGCACCTTTGTCACACAGGGAAGAAGAGAACGTCTGATGGTTGGAGAAGGTAGCGGCGATGGGGATCGTGTAGGTGTAAAATAGAGGGTGCGACTCTTATCCACAGAAATATTAAAACTATGGTCATCCAACCAAAATGATAAAGAATCAAGGGCAGTAGTCAAGGAATTGCCAGCTTTGTCATAGGAAATACATTCAACCCATAGCACAATGTCATCAGCATATTGAATCAAACGAACATGGGAGCCCAGGTGAAATATGATGTCTTTAGTATATAAGATAAATATCAAGGGACTAAGAGTACTACCTTGAACCAAACCATTGGACACCTGACGAACAAAATATGCTCCATCAGGAACTCTAGGCATATAACGACGGGCGCTAAATAAAGAATGTATACATCGTATGAGGGTATATGGTAAGCCAAGTTTAGACATTTTACCATAAAGAAGTTTTAAGTTTGACATTATAAAAAGTCGATTCTAAGTCTAAAAACACACTGTACCGAATACATTCAGGTGAATGTAATCATCTGAAATCGAGGGCTTGGTATCATGCTAGATGTCCTAGGTGACCAGACCTGTCCTGTCTTGCTAACCCTTGTTTCATGGTCTTTCTTTCCCTCAATGGTAGATGGGCCTCTACTGAGAAGAATAGTTTATTTGTGATCCCGTCTGACATTGTTCATAGTTTTTTTTCTGGTAGGTTTTACCGCGTATTTGTTTTTGCTCCTATTTTTAGATTTTTGTCTGTGGGCTTTGCTGTTGGCCACATTACCACCGAAAATAAATGTCGAACATCAAGTTGAATGTTAGCGGTATTTTCGTCGGATTCGAGACACACATTAGTGCAATTACACACAAATTCTAAAGTTTTCATCGCCCACTTGCAAAATACGACGTCCGAACTACTTTAGTATATTTTGGAATGTTTGAAAATTGCGAGTCGAGGGTGTGTTAAATATTTTTTCAGAGAAAGCATTTGAAAATTCATCGGTTGGCGTTTCCGTGTACATCCACCAGCTCCGCCGGATTTTCAGACCGGTTGAACTGTTGGATCAATCGGTTTAACCTGATAAAGACCGAAACAGTAATTTTCGAACGTCCTGTGTACATCGGTGGCTGCACTGGTGAATTTTCTAGAACGCGGATAGCAGCGGTAGAATTTTAAGGGCTAGGGAAATTGCAGTGTCCCGAGAAAAGTCAACGGTTATTGACTGGATTGAGGAGACAACGAGGTCTTGAAAGACTGAGTGCTAAGTCAATGGCGATATCCGCCATGTTTATCCCATGAGAAAATCCAGGTGACCCCGCCGGGAATCGAGCCTGGTTTGCTTTTGGTATTAACCTTTCCTAAGGGCAAATGATTTTTAAATGTTCAGTAGGCCTGTTTACTTTTTACATACATCAAAATGTGGTGATATGGAGACATCAAATATCGCAGACTGTGTTTACAGTAGCGCAAAACTATGAGCGATGTTTTTACGAAGTAACTAATTTACATGCAATTACACAAAAGGAACTTCAAATTATACATGCGAGGACCCAGTGTACAGTGATAAGATAATATCAGGAGTAGTGTTGCCCACAATTTTACTACCTTTTTTGAAATTTCACATTCGAAAAAAAAAAAACCGACTACTACATTCTACTGTGATGTGTCAAAATTCTCACGAAACTCTGCTTACATAAATAGTTAATCGTTTAATTGGTTTAAATTCCGCCAAGTTGGCAACACTGCAAGAAGTGCCACGGTTCTAATAGTATTTACAGTGTATCAAATTGCGCGGTAATGCAAAATAAAATTATAGCTGCACCGGAAAAAAAATTTGGAAGCAATGTTGCTTGGACATGTGATTTTTAGAGTACTGTTGGCGATTCTTGAGCGCGTTTTATGAACACATTATTATACAGAAGAAGATAAGATAAATCAGTAGTTTATTGCTGGTACCCAGATTAAGAGCTCGTGCATATGAGTCAAACACAACTTTCTGCTTGGTCCCTTAAAATTATTTTTCCATATAGTTTCCGTAAAACTTTTTAAAAATAGTTTTTTTTATATACCTTTGCTAGAAAAACTATTATTTAAATATAGACTACCACGATAAGGAATTTAAAATGTATTTCTGATTAAGGGAGACACTGGCGCCATCTTGGTTCTTGAGAATATTTTCCTATGGTTTTTGTTTTAAAAGACTTACTGAACATTTTTTGGCATTATAAAGTGTAAAAAAATAGCTTCCCGAAACCATGATCGTTGAGGTCAAAGGCAAACTTTCGTATTCGTAATTCATCTTCGTAGAATGAAGAGAGAGCGCTTCCAAATCGATGTTCATCTTATGGTGTCAGAACGTCAACTGTCATTTTTCCTAAATAAATGTGGCTCTTTTTAGAATAAAGAGTCTAGCTTGTGTCCACAAAGGGCCTTCCACCATAAAAGGTATATGTTAAAAAATATGAGAGCACTCTGAGAAAACCTACGTACTCGTTCGCCCCAGAAGAAAACACGCACATACTTACATTAAATATATAATTTAAATATTCTTGTAGGTACATATATATATAAATACAGAAATTTTAATTAATTTTATATTCCCATATTTATATATACATAATTATGTATAAAATAAATTAAAAACAATTTTATATTTCTATATTTACGTATAGATATGTATAAAATTAATTAAAAATAATATTTTATTTTCATATTTATATATTTGTACATAATTATGTATAAAATAAATTAAAAATAATTTAAACATTTGTATTTATGAATACATAATTATCTGCATTAAATAAGTTTTAGAATACACACACTGCTGTATAAAAATGTATTTAAACGAGAAAATATAAAACAAGTTTATGACCTATTATTTAAATAGTGGATCAAAGAACACGCAATATTTTCATGGGATTAAGAAGGTGAATGTAGCACACGAGAGGGGTTAATTTGTAGAGACTTTCAAAATAATTTCTTTAGAGGTGTGACATAATCGCGCTATCGGATTGCTTAATGCATTCGGCCCCAGTGTACTCAATTGTGTGCATGCATAATGCAAAGGACTGTTACGTTTGGTCGGTTCTGCACACAACGAGGCTCAGTGTCCATGTGTGTAAGCCATTAGTAAACTGGGCTACTGTTCTAGAATATGACAGGTACTTAGCTAGGGAGGCTGCGTGCTCGAA